>CM065810.1:166350714-166720714 GCA_033398695.1 Orobanche coerulescens | reverse complement strand
CTACAGTAGAGAAGATTTTCAAATTAATTTTCATGGTATTGAAGAAGTTAAAGTCGATAATGCTGCAATAATTGAAGTCTTAAATTTCCAATTCTTTGGGACCATAAATATAAGAAATGTAAACAAGAGATGAAAGACATAAAAGTCAACCTAACATTTGGAGGTGGACGATCAAAAATCTCCCCTTGGTCAACTGTAGGCATTGAACCGTGAAGAGGAAGAACTAAAAACTTCGGGTCTCCAACAATACTATTTGCTTTGAGTTTATCAAGGAGCTTTGAAATATCATCCCATCCAGTAAGGAAAACAAGAATCGCTCCACTATCTTCATGGCGACATATATGCTCAATAGTTGCTTCAACCTGTAAAAGAATTAGACAGCAAATTTAAGCCTATAAAGCTATTCTTAATTAGTGTGACATCTTTTAGTAAAGGATTTTCATACAGTCAATGCCCACCCAATCAGTTACAAAAAAGCTGCAGCTGATAGTTTAATAAAAGGCTTTAAACATAGCAGAGTTCATATGCAGCAAAAAAACAAACCATCTCAAACCACAATAGATGGTACTATCATAAAAACATGCATTATAGCAACCACGGCAATTCCATTTTGTGTCTTTACTAGATGATAGTGTTTTGGTTAATGGAGGCATGAAGTGAACATCAATGCGCAACCACATAAAATAATATAAAAACATGTATAAAAAATATCAAGCTCAAATGTTGTCAATACATTCATTCAGCTTCTCGTTGTTAAGTTTGTGGAAAGAGATAAGTATGAGTCTCTAAGAAACATACGAGGCCCAAATCCAGCTGAGAATCTGACCAAGCCTCAAGAGATCGCCTGGTACTAGCACTGTATCCTTTATAAAGGTCATCAATATCTGCTTCCTGAGAAGGAAAAAGAACAAATATCAGGCAGGATGACGCTTCTTTAAACTTTGATACTTCATACACTTGCTGCTCAATACATGCCATCTTAAATAAAAGTTAAAACGGGGGAGCTTAGAAGGAAGACAAAACGACAAGCATAATTTTTTAGATTACACCAATTGGGAGGCATCAGAAATGTTGCTCGCAAACATGGAACACCAACCAGAAAATTCCTATCTGAAAATAATTATTGGCCTTCTTGTGGCAGTCAATTTACTGGGAAAAAAAAGTATAGTACGGGGATATGCCAAATTTAAAAAAGAAATATGCAACATATGAGAAAATCATAAGGATAGGAGTAGGACATATTATTTTCGTAGCATCATGTATTAACATTTAGCTTGAGCATATGCCAAGCTAGGATCCATTCCGTGTAAGACAATGGTGGCCCTATGTTCGAAGGTGTCTTCTCAGGCTTAAGCAACAATAATAAAACAAGATGCTAACAAGTCAAAAACATAATATCAGATAAGCGACATGAGACAAAGTGAAGCAATCTAACATACGATGGGGGTGGCAATGGTAGGTATACCATCTTTATTCCGGAATACCAAGTACAACTACCAACTAATAGAGTTGGTATGAAAAATCAACTATTTACAAACCAATCAAGTTAATATACTTCTACCAAGATGAGAATGACCAACGACTTTAGTCTTTGAAGGCCCATTCAGTGTTATAAAAGAGGCTTAATTCGCACGAGTCATGAGTCGACGAGCATAGTTGTGAAGGCAAAAGGTGCACCAAGGCAATACACGCTCCTATCGCCTGAGGAGCGAGGCGCAAGGCGAGGCACGCGCCTGAAAAAGGTGAGGCGCACAAAAAAAAGAATATATATATATAGGTGCGCGTTCTATGCAGTACCAATATTAGATGCAGTACTTTATAATACTAATTTATGCATGAGTTTTGTACTAATTATGCATGAAATATATGCATTTCGTGCATCAAAATTTCAATACATTAAAATATGCAATATATTTGATGCATATAATCTAATATTTTAATGCATCCCTATATAGTGGCGCGTTCTATGTAGTACTAATATTAGATGCAGTACTTTACAGTACTAATTTATGCATGAGTTTTGTACTAATTATATGCATCAAATATATTGCATATTTTAATGCATTGAAATTTTGATGCACGAAATGCATATATTTCATGCATAATTAATACAAAACTCATGCATAAATTAGTACTGTAAAGTACTGCATCTAATATTGGTACATCATAGAACGCGCCAAATATATATATATATATATATATATATATATATATATATATATATATATATATATAATTATAAAATTTATTAACATATAATCACAATAAAATATAATAACCTAACAAATACTTAATAATTGAGAAAATTAAAGTGTCAGAACAACAACTATAATAATCCTATCGCCTGAGGCGCGCTTAGGCGCACCAAAAAGGTGCAACGAGGCGCGCACCGAGGACGCCCGCCTTAGGGCTTAGAAGGCGATGTGCCCTTTTATATAAGCACCTTGCGTCTGAGGCGCGCTTTAACAAGGGGAAGGCGAATCTGCCCCTTGGGTCTTTTTAACTTATTCTTTGACTTATTTATATAATAAGATAATACTAAATGTTCAGTAAAAAATAGTAAAATACATAGAAGGCTTTTACGATAACAAAAGAAGAGTAGAAACTGAGACTTTCCTCTTCTTCCCTCCCTCCACGAGGCGGTCAGATTTCGCTGATCCCTCGGAAAGATGTAAATGAATAATGTTTTACATTTATTTAGGGAGACATCCAAGAAAAAACTGAAATTAAATCTCATGCTTAATATATTCCGTATTTTAGTTATGTTTGAATGTGCTTAGTATTCGTATTGTTCGACTAAACAGTACTTATCAGAATTAGATATCCAAATTTATCAAGCCACTTTAGCCATACTTATTTAGGGAGATATCCAAGAAAAAACTGATATTAAATCTCATATTTAATATCTTCCGTATTTTAGTTATGTTTAAATGTATTTAGTATTCATATTGTTCGAGTAAATAGAACTTATCCGAATTAGATATCCGAATTTATATCGTCACTTTAGCCATCCTCCCTCCTTCCCTCCCTCCCTCCTCCCTCTTTTTTTCTGTGCTTCTTTCTCCTGGGGTCTTTCTATATTTTTTGGGGTCTTTCTAGTTTCTATATTATTTTCAGCCCCTGTTCTTTGTTTTTCTAGTTTATTGTCTTTACTTTTTTCCCCATGTTTCTTTTATCTTTTCTTTTCAGCCCTCCTGTTCTTTTTTTTTTCCTAAATAGCTCTCCTTATTTATAAGTTAAAATTGTTATTTGTTATCAAAGTACTAACTACTAGCAATTTGTTTAATTGTACAGCTCTCCAGACTTATATGTAGTTCTTTTACCAATTTTCTTTAATTTGATAACTTTAATTTGTTACTGAAGGACGAAAATGCATCTTGTGGGTACAAGTAAAGATTCAAAACCATGAGAACATGTTCCTGAAGATGTTAAAAAACGAAAAGACAGATTTTTCAAAGAAAGCGGAGCAACCAAAAAACGTCATAGGATGACAATATGATGAATTGGTTGGCAATGGTGCTTATTGTGATAGACATACATCGCTAGGCAAGGGAGGTTCAAGTACAGGAAGTGTGCCTTCCAAGAGGGTTAGGGGACCTGTGGATCATTTTGTAACTAATATTGGCGAAGATGATGAAGAAGACACAAGATCAAAGAGGAAAGAGAAAGAGCGGAGAATCACAACTGTGCAATAGGAGTAACCGTTTTATTCTCTCTTCTTTTTTATCAAATAACATAGATATATAATCTACTTACTAGAAAAACTAGATACTAACTTATAAAATTTTCAACAGCAACAACATCTAAGCCTTAGTCCCAAAATGATTTGGGGTCGGCTAACATGAATCAAACTTTGAAACCGTCAATGATCGTTACATAAATAACATAAAAGGAGAAAAAGAGGGGAAAAAGTAGAGAAAAAAGTAGAGAAAAAAGCAAATAAAAAAAAAGAGAATGAAAGAAAAAAAAAGAAAAAAAAATGAAAAATCCTGAAAAATAAATTAACAGATAACATGGAATAAAATAAAATAGGAATAAAAATACAAAAAAAAGGAATCAGATTCCATCCCCCATCCGTATTCTTTTTAAATTTTCAATGTTTTAAAAAACGCTCGACTCGTACGAGTTGACTCACGAGTCGAGGGGAGCGGGATAGGTGGCGGTTGAGGCTTACCAATGAGGCGATTTTTTTTTATATTTGCGAGTTTTTTCTTTGAGGCAGACAAGTCAACTCGGTCGCAGTTGACTCGCAAGATGTGTACAAGTCGGTATATTAAGACAGAAAAAAATATATAAACAATTTCTTTTTCTTTTTATTTCTCTTTTTTTTACTCAATGCCGACAGATGAGAGAGATGACACAAAAATAAACAAAAAATTAACATTTACTTAAAAGACTTTCGAGATGAGGCAGAAGGACAAGCTATGTTTCCACGCATAGATGACGAAGATAAAACTCACAACAGACGCTGTCGAATGAAATTAACCATAATTTTTCTATTTTTTATGACAGTTGTATTATATCGGTGACCTAATTTTGGGGATGATCACATTTGATGGGAAAGTGGTTCATGGATCCACTTTCTTTCGGTATCTTGGATCTATTATCCAAAAGGATGGAGAGCTAGATGACGATGTGGCTCACAGAATAAAGGCAGGGTGGTTGAAGTGGAAGAGTGCCACAGGGGTTTTATGTGATCCCGGCATGCCTCATAGATTAAAGGGTAAATTTTACCGCACGGCAATTAGGCTGCTTGTTATATGGCACCGAGTGTTGGGGTCAGAAAGCATTGTCACGTTCAAAAGATGAATGTGGCAGAGATGCGTATGCTACGATGGATGTGTGGTCATACAAAAAGGATCGGCTCGAAATGAGGTGATCAGAGAGAAGGTAAGAGTTGCGTCTATAGAAGACAAGATGATGGAGAATCGATTACGATGGTTTGGTCATGTGAGAAGAAGACCTATTGATGCCCCAGTGAGGAGGCTAGAAAGTTGGGGAACAAGTAATGTTGTGAAAGGTAGAGGAAGACCCAAGAAAACTTGGATAAAGATGATTGAAAATGATATGCGGTTTCTTGGAATTGGAGAAAGTATGGCGATGGAGAGGCAAATGTGTCGGGAAAGAATACGGATGGCGGATGGAGTCTGATTCTTTTTTCTTTTTTTTTTAATTCCTATTTTCTTTTATTTCATGTTATCTTTTTTTCTTTTCTTTCTTTTTTTTTTTTTTTTTTTTTTTAATTCATTATCTTTTTTTATTTGCTTTTTTATCTAATTTTTCCCTCTTTTTTCCTTTTATGTTATTTATGTAACGATTATTGACGGTTTCAAAGTTTGATTCATGTTAGCCGACCCCAAATCATTTTGGGACTAAGGCTTAGATGTTGTTGTTGTTGTGATAATAGAAGGTAATTTTACACAATATAATAGAAGGCTGAATGAATCCGAATTGAATCCTAGGTTTTGTATAATTAGGCCATCGGGTCGGATTTCATAGTATGAAAAAAAATGGCATAATGAGGAACTTTATTAGGCTTTTAATAGGCCTATAAAGGGATGTTTACATAAATACACAAGGTTCTTTTTTTACAGATACATGTTTTAATAAAATTCTACTTCTGGAACTACTTTTAAATGTCCTACTTTTCTTTTTGTAAGATCACATGTTGCAACCAACAATTATAAAGTCCTACAATATCCATAATTTATTATAAACACTTCGAAAAATTCATAAGCACTACCGTGGTATATTTGCAACTCTTTGTAACTTCTTACACACTTTGCAACAGCATACATAACATTCGTACGGAAAAAAAATTGGACAAATGTAAGATCTTTAAACTTTCTAGAACATGTTTGTGAGATTTCCGAAGGGGTCAATTTACATATCTTTTCCGTCTTTGAAATTTCAGATAAATAACTTTCAAGAGACAAAATAAATTCATATAAATAAAAATTATGCGATAATAAGTTAACAAGTTAGATAATTATAAAATTATTGTATAACTTCGTGTTGGTTTATTATTATAATTTTTCATGAAAAAGTTGAGGCTTACGCTTCGTTGTGTCTCGAGGCGTACGCCTCACCTCAACCGAGCAAAACACCTTGAATACGAGTCGTGAATTTAATGCATAAAGGGAAGAGATAGTTGGATGAAGAACGTGAATCAGAGGATCTCGAGTAGGAAGAGGACGACGATAGGGCGATTAGATATGACGATGTCTCCATGAATGGTCCTTTGAGTGGTGGCTAAGATGAAAATGAAGAATTTGATGAATTTTTTGAACCCTTAGACACGGATGATTCCTTATTTAAAATTGATTAGGCTATGAGGGAAACTTGGTTCTGCTACTTTGTTCTCGTCACGACTTTTGCTTTAAATAAGTTTATTTTGTGTTGTTTTATACGGGTTTGACGATGAACTATGTATTGACTTTGATGTTTTTATTTTTTGTTACAATTGTAGTACTCTCTCCGTCCCACCCAAAGGTTTACATTTCTCTTAAAAAGTTGTCCCTTTAGTAAGTTTACATATATCGTTTTTCACAATCAAATCAAACAATCACTGATGCAAATTTTAATAAATGGGGAAAAGGAAAAGTATATTCAAGAAGGCTCCAGAATATACTTGAAGCTGATTATTCAGAATTCTAAATTCAGTGAATTCAGGGAATGGCCAGATTCATTGTATGGTCAAAGTATATTAAAGTGTCCTAGAAGCTAAAAGGTCCCTAGAATTTATTAGTTCTTATGTCATGTAACTAGAATATTCTTATGGACCTATATATACATGTAATCACAAGTGTTTAAGGCAGATTTTGAATGAATTGAGTTATATTATCATCCTTGGGTGTGAGACCTAAGCAATCTAGGTGTGAGGCCTAGCTTTTCTTCCTTATTCCTCATCATAATCAGTTTCTTTACTTGTTTGTTTAAAGTTTAACCGCTGAATATTAAAGATCCTACATCAGATTTGGTATCGGAGAAAGGCAGCGCTATGTCGACTCGCAGTGGACGAACTTTTCGAGGACGGCTCACTGATGCAGAACGGGATGAATTATTGCTACGGATGATGGAGCAACTTAATACTATGAATCTGCGACTGGGAGAAGTTGAAACAAAGATCAATCACAATGAAGCAAGGTCGAATGCAACCGTCAATGATCAAGATGGAGAGGCATCCGATGTTAACAACGAGGAAGGCAACGAACAGCCACATGGAGAAGAAAACCGGAGGCGGGAACCAAGGAATAACAGGCCCCCTCCCGTGCAGCAGCCACATATCACAAAGAAAATGAGAATTGACGTACCAGATTTTGATGGAAGATTTAATGCTACGAACTTTGTTGATTGGATTTCAGCAATTGAAGAGTATTTTGATTGGTATGATATGTCTGACGAGAGGAGAGTCAGATTCGCCAAAATGAAGCTGGTCAATCTTGCAAAAGTGTGGTGGAATGGTGTCGAAGCGGACATGAGGAGATTCGGACGACCTCCCATAGCGACTTGGCAGGAAATGAAAGCAAAGCTGAGGGAGAAATACATGCCACCAAACTACGAGGATAGACTTTGTGAACAGCTTGTCAATTTAAGACAAGGAGCGATGACAGTAGCGGAGTACATGCAGAAATTTGATGAATTAAAAACTAGAAGCCAGATTGCTCAAGATCCTCGTCATAGTTTGGCAAGATTCAAATCTGGTCTCAAGTTTGAAATAAGAAAAGAAATGCTGAAATACACTCCCTGTAGTGTGGAAAATGCTTTCCAGATTGCACTTGACTTGGAGGAATATCTAAATTTGACGGATCTCAAAAAAAATAACTCTCAACTAAAAGAGTCAACAACCAGAAAATTAAATGGCAGTAACCCCGCATCAAAGCCAGCATACACAAATAAAAGAGAAGGTGGAAAAGGAAAGGGAGTCGATAATAGTGACCGTTGTTTTAGGTGTAAAGGCAGAGGACATAAGGTTTATCAATGTCCCACAAGAAATAATCTTGATATAGGGATGGAGGAAAAAGAGCAACTAGAAAATGAAGTGGCTAGTAACGAAGATGGCGAAGAAACTCCACAGTTCAATGCCGATGACTTGGCTGATTCAGATCAAGATACCTCTCCTGCTATGGTTGTTCGACGCATACTTGCTACTCCAAGAGTTAAGGAGGCAGATTGGAGAAGGACAACAATTTTTCACACACTTGTAACTTGTAAAAACGAGTTACTTAAGCTTGTTATTGATGGTGGAAGCTGCATGAATGTCGTTTCAGCCTCGGCAGTGGAACGATTAAAACTTCCTACGGAACAACATCCTCAACCTTGCCACGTTGCATGGATTGATAATACATCTCTTCCGGTAAGTAAACGTTGCTTAGTTCCAATCAGTTATGGTCGTTACAAAGATACAGTTTATTGTGACGTTGTCCCCATGAATGTCACACACATTTTACTTGGACGGCCTTGGTTGTTTGATTATGATGTATATCATTGTGGCAAGGAGAAAACTTATCATTTCTTATGGGAAGGTAATAATATCACACTTTATCCCAAAAGTTCCGAGGAGCTAAAAAAAATGAAGAAGATCAATTTGAAAGCTGCAGAAACTCCATCAGATTAGAAGTTAATCCAATCGAAATCTGCATCTGATAATTCTAACTGGAGAAAAAGGTACTTCAGTTGCTTACAAAGAAGCAGTTCTTGCGTGAGAGCAATGAAAGTGGAGTAGTTTATGGTATGGTGGTCAAGCAAGTGAATCAAAATAAAGATTCAACAACTAAGGAGTTACAAAATGAAGTTATGTTGCACGACTTTTCTGATATTGCACCTGATGATCTTCCAGGTTCTTTACCTCCAATGCGCAATATCCAACATGATATTGATCTTATTCCAAGAGCACAACTTCCAAACCTGCCGGCCTATAGAATGAATCCCACGGAGCATGCTGAACTAAAAAGGCAGGTAGAAAATCTCTTGTCGAAGGGATTCATTAGAGAGAGCCTTAGTCCATGCGCTGTTCCGGCTCTTTTAACACCAAAGAAGGATGGAAGCTGGCGCATGTGCGTAGATAGTCGTGCAATTAATAGGATTACCGTCAAGTACCGTTTCCCAAATACCACGACTTGATGATTTGCTTGATATGATGACAGGTGCTACTATATTTTCAAAAGTTGATCTAAAGAGTGGCTACCATCAAATTCGAATTCGGCCCGGAGATGATTAAAGACTGCTTTTTTAAAACCAAAGATGGGCTTTATGAATGGTTGGTTCTGCCATTCGGATTATGCAATGCTCCCAGCACATTTATGCGAGTAATGACTCAAATTTTCCAACCCTTTATTGGCAAGTTTTTGGTTGTGTATTTTGATGATATACTAATATACAGCAAGACCAAGGAGGAGCACCTCTCGCATTTAAGACAAGTCTTAAGAGTTCTGCGACAAGAAAAACTCTATATCAATACGAAGAAGTGTTCATTTTTGACATCTGAAGTTGTATTTTTGGGTTTTATTATATCTGCCAAAGGCGTGGCAGCAGACCCGGAGAAAATCACTGCCATTCTCAACTGGCCAGTTTCACAGTCATTACATGAGATCAGGAGTTTTCATGGCTTGGCTACCTTTTATAGGCGCTTATTAAAAATTTCAGCACTATAATGGCTCCAATAACAGACTGCATGAAGAAAGGGCAATTCAAATGGACAACAACCGCTTCTACAGCATTTAAGAAGATTAAGGAGTGCATGATCCAAGCCCCAGTTCTCAGACTTCCAGATTTTTCAAAAGTGTTTGAAGTCGCTTGCAAGGTTGTCACGTCGACGACTAGTCGCCGACTAGTCGCCGACTAGTCGAGAAGTCGACCTGGATGAATTAGTCGACCCGCGACTGCGTGGGTTATACCCCGGGCCGACCCGCCCGGACCCGCCATTAATTTTAAAAAAAAAATTTACTTAACCTAACAGCTGCGACTTTTCTCCTCCTCACCCGACTCCAGACCGCGACTCATCTCATCTCAGCCGACATCGACTTTTCTCCAGACTACGACTATCTCCTCCGGCGACTTCATCTCCTCCGGCGACTTCAACGGCTTCATCTCCTTCGGTAAGTCTTCTCTCCTCTCCCGTCTTCCGATTCTCTCTCATCTTTTCTTCTCGTTTTCTTTTTCTTTTTTCTTTACTGGGTGTATAATAATACATTTTTATTTTTATTTTTCAATTTTTTCTGTTTTATTTCTTAAAAGTAATTTTTGTTTAATTTTTAAAAATTAATTTTCGGTTTTATTTTTGCAATTAATTTTCGCATTCTGCCCAGTTTTTTTATTTCTGTAAAATCAAAAAAAAATATTACAGTTTTATTTTTTTTTTGCATTCTGCTTTTTTTTTTTTTGGCATTCTGCTCAGTTTTATTTTTGCATTCTGCTCATTTTGCATTCTTTTTTGCATTCTGCACTTGAACAGTTTATTATTCTGCCCCAGCAATCTGCATATTCAGTATTCACTGATTATAGCTTGTTTTTGTGCAGAAAATAAGCAATGGAGAATGAAAATATTGAAACCGAAAGTTCTCGGAGAGAGTTAGCTAAAGATCCTAAAAGAAAAGCTAGTCGATCAAACGATCCGGGATGGAAGTATGCATATTATCCTAACCCCGAAGGCAATAAAGATGTTGTTAAATGTATTCTTTGCGGGAATCAAAATCATGGAGGAATTAATCGGTTTAAACAACACTTGATTGGGGGATATCCGGATATTTGTAAATGTCCCAAAACTACCAAAGAAATTGCCAAAGAAATGAGTGAGTATGTGCAAAATAAGAAGAAGAGGAGTAGAAAAAATGTGCAGATTGAAGGAGAGAACAGCGATGATGATGATGTTGAAGAGATACCTTCCACAGCAGCTTCTAATACAATGCAAAGCTCAAAATCTTGTGCTGGCACAAAAGGCAAGGCTGCCCAGCCTTTTAATTTCAAAATGCCAGCAGCTAGTACTAAATCTGCTGCTTCAATGAAGTACATGAGAAGCCCGGAACAAGTTGTTGAACAGAGGCACGCTAAGGGAGCAAGTCAGACGACTTTGGAAAATCGCTTGAGAACTCCGGAAGAGAAGGAAAAAGTTCATATGCACATTGCAAACTTTTTCTATGAAAATGGTATTCCTTTCAATGCTGCACACTCTAGGAGTTATGAGGTGATGGTTGAGTCCATTGGCCAATATGGACCGGGTTTAAAGCCTCCTTCATATCATGAATTGAGGGTGCCATTACTTAAAAAAGCAAAAGAGGAGACTGAAAAATTGAAGGAGAAGCATGAAAAGGCTTGGAAGAGGTATGGTTGCACTCTTATGTGTGATGGGTGGACGGATAGACGAGGTAGGAGTCTCATAAACTTCCTTGCTAATAGTCCTGAAGGTACTTTCTTCTTGGGTTCGGTCAATGCGTCAAGCGAATCACATGATGCACAAATGTTGGCCAACTTGCTTGAAAGCAAGATAAAGGAAATTGGTGAGAAAAATGTTGTGCAGGTTGTGACCGACGACAATGGGGCAAATTACAAGCTAGCTGGTCAGATTTTGGAGATCAGGATGCCAACCTTGTTTTGGACTCCTTGTTCTTGTCATTGTGTGGATTTGATGTTAGAGGACATTGGCAAAATTCCTGCCTTTAAGAAGGCAATCAACCAGGCAAGAAGATGCACTACATTCATCTATAGGCACGGGCGTGTTCTTGATGCTATGAGGGAGAAAACTAATGGGAGGGACCTAGTCAGGACCGGAGCTACGAGGTTTGCCACTGCTTTTCTAACATTGGATAGTTTGCAACAAAATCAAGAATCATTACGTTACTTGTTTTGTGGTTCGGATTGGACCAAGTCAAAGTTATCAAAATCAGAAAAAGGAAGCAAAGTTTGTGACACTGTTCTCTCTTCAGTCTTTTGGAGTAGTGTGAATGATTGTGTAGATGCAACACTGCCACTTCTTCAAGTGTTGCGCATTGCTGATGGTGATGAAAGACCTGCTTTGGCAGAGATTGCAGCTTCTATTGATTATGCAAAAGATGAAGTCAAGAAGAAATTTGGAGGTAGAAAAATTGCAATCCGGAATAAACTATTGAAGATCATTGAGGATCGTTGGAATGGTCAAATGGGAAAACCATTACACTGGCCGCTTTGTTTCTTAATCCAGGAAGTATTTTGATCTTCTTGATAAGGATCCTGCCTATGCCTCCCGAATAAGAGAAGACTTCAATGATGTGCTTGAGAAGATGGTCAAGGATAGGGATACAAGGAATAAAATAAGCAATTCTGCCGATGCCTACAAAAATAGTCGAGAAGGCTTTGCAAGGGAGATGGCAATTGAGCATAGAAAGATAAAAAGTCCTCGTAAGTTCATTCCAAAACTTTGTGAATTTCATATTAGTAATTAGTTACTTGGTAAAATAAAAAATGCTTAGTTTGTGTTATTCTTGTTTTTATGTTAGTTGATTGGTGGGATGCATATGGAGGCCGTGCACATGAGCTTCAATCATTTGCGAAGCGTATTGTTGGTTTGTGTGCCTCATCTTCCGGTTGTGAACGCAATCGAGTACATTTGAGTTCGTAAGTGACTAAGTGCCTACTCTTTTTCAAGTAATTATTGTCAATTTGCAACTATTGTTGGCCTAATTAAATTTCATCAATTTAGATACATACGAAGAAGAGGAATAGGTTGGAACATCAACGTTTGAATGACTTGGTGTATATCCAATACAACCTAAGATAGATTCAAGATTCAAGAAGAGACGTGAGCTAGGAAAGAAATTTGATCCACTTGTACTCGAGGACTTGGAGTGGACTAATGAGTGGACCGGCATTGAGCAAAGGTTTTGGGAAGCAGTTGATATAGCTTCGGGTGCATCCGAATCACTTGAGGGACGCAATCTTCCAAGGAGAGCTAGAGGTGGTTCCACCTCCATTCTTACCTATACTCGACGCAACACTAGTTCGACACAAGAACAAGATCCTATTGATGAGGAAGGGGAAGATGAAGATGAAGATTTCGATGATAAGGACGAAGTGGAAGATGACTATGGTATACCACCCGAGGAAAATACTCAAGGAGGAGATGGAGAGGGGGATGGAGATGATTTCGAGATGGATTAATTTGATGCATGATTGTGTTTGTTTAGTTGATTTGACTATTTAATTATGTTTTTATTTGCTTATAGATGTATGACTTTGGGTACTTGAATTTATTATCTATTAGTTTTTATTTGAATTGTGATATTGAAGTAAATATAGTATAATTACTCCAAATAGGATATTGTCGACTATTTACGACTTTTTACGACTAGTCTGGCGACTTGTCGACTAGTCAATTCCACGGTACTCGGGCTCGACTTGTCGACTTGTCGACTTAACAACCTTGGTCGCTTGTGACGCTTCACATGTTGGCATTGGAGGAGTACTCAGCCAAGAAGGGCATCCAATAGCATTTTTCAGCGAAAAACTCAATGAAGCAAAGATGAAATATACTACTTGCGAAAAGGAATTCTATGCAGTAGTGCAAGCACTTCGATACTGGCGTCATTACCTTATTTATAAGGAATTTGTGCTTTATTCAGATCATGAAGCTCTCAAGCACATTAATACTCAAAGGAAGATGAATCAAAAGCATGGCAGGTGGGTGGAGTTCTTACAGGAATATGCTTTCGTCATTAAACATAAAGCGGGTGTGGAAAATAAAGCTGCTGATGCTCTTAGCCGAGTAATATATGTTATGAATACAATCTCTGTAAAGGTTGTAGGTTTTGAACGGCTAAAAGAGGAGTATTCAACATGCAAAGATTTTCCAGCCGACATAACTTCTGGTCAACATCAAAATCATGCTAACTTTTCTCTTCAAGATGGTTATTTATTCAAAGGGCACCATCTTTGCTTACCATCTACTTCAATATGTGACCAGATTATCTGGGAATTACATGGTCGTGGACATTTTGGAAGAGACAAGACAATTGCTATGATAGAAGAAAGATTTTACTGGCCACGTCTTAAACATGATGTAGCAGTTGTTGTTGCACAATATCGCACCTGCCAACTGGCCAAAGGAACAAAGAAAAATACAGGTTTATATATACCTCTTCCCGTTCCTCACGAACCTTGGCAAGATTTAAGTATGGATTTCGTACTTGGTTTGCAAAAAACAGTACGGGGGCATGACTCGATTTTCGTGGTGGTAGATCGATTCTCAAAAATGGCGCATTTCATTCCTTGTTCAAAAACGGTAGATGCAGTTCACATAGCAAAGATATTTTTTAAAGAGATTGTTCGACTACATGGACTACCAAAGACCATAGTGTCAGACCGAGATGTAAAATTTACGAGCTATTTCTGGCGAACTTTATGGCGTTTAATGAATACACAATTGAAGTTTTCTTCAGCCTATCACCCTCAAACAGATGGGCAGAGGGAAGTTGTTAATAGGAGTTTGGGAAATCTACTACGCTGCTTAGTTGAGAACAAGTTAACAACTTGGGATCAGATTTTGGCAATTGCCGAGTTCGAGTACAATAGTTCTGTCAATCGAACTACAGGTCGCAGCCCCTTTGAGATCGCATTAGGCATGCAGCCTAAGAAACCAATTGATTTGGTCCCTCTACCTATTTTGGGTCGTCACAGTGCAGATGCGGAGGCTTTTGCTGAACATATTCAACAAATTCATGTTGATGTTCGTCACAAGATTTCTGTTAGCAATACTAATTACAAAAGCCACACAGATTTGCATCGTAAACATGCCGAATTCGAGGTTGGAGATCAAGTCATGGTGCGAGTCCGGCCTGAACGTTTTCCAAACAGCAAATACCGAGCAACATAATGAGGGACATCGCAAGCCTTGCAAGGAGATCTGCTCGCGAGGAAGTCCAACACCATCGGCGAGCAGTTCGGGTCGGAGCGACGGACCCTGCACCAAGAACAAAAGAGTTAGTAACACAAGTGACATAACTCGGCAGAGCGACCAGGCTTACCTTTCGACCTTCTCTGGGTCGTGGCCGAAGAACGGCCTGCCACGCGGGGTCTCGGCATCGGTGGTCGCCATGGCCTGCAGGAAAGACGATGAGGGCGTGGACCCCTCCGCCATTGGAATCACAGAAAGTGGAGGCGCGGCGATCGGCGGCACCTCGGTAGGCGCGTCAGCAATAGCAGAGGCCGAGGGCTCCTCCGCCCTCCATCTCTTGCGGTTCAGCCGAAGTCCCTCCTCCCGAGTTTCTTGTTCCTCTGCGACTGGCTCCAGGTGAGGCCTCGCCTATGGGGCAGTTCGGAGCGTCGCAGGGGGAGCTCGACTCGTCTACTTCCCTTGGCGAAGGCGACTCATGATCCCGGGGTTCGACATAGCAACCTCTGTCGGGGGCTCTAGGAAGCGAGGGAAGTGGATTTCTGCAAAGAAAGCGATCGACAAAAGTTAGCCACCTTCTTCAATCAAAGCCGATCGTCAAGCAAAAGAAGATCGTAAATATTTGTACCTGGGACCCTTAAGTGGCGGGGAAAACGAAACAACCGAGCGGCCAACCAGTGAGTTTCGTTGTTGATCCAGTGAGCGTCGATATGACTGTCTGGAAGACTACGTATTCGCTCCCAGACGATCGCAAAATCAAAAGGTAGATCGCCTGCTGCCGGAACAAGGGTACCTGCAAAAAGAAAGCCAAATTAGATTAGTTCAGGATATATCCGAACGAAAGGAGAGTCAAAACCCTTACTCGAATTCCTCTCCCGGAAGCCGGTGGGGATATCCAACTCATCGGTGGGATTGTCACTCGCGGCCGATTTCCACGCTCCGCCGACCCAAAACCACTTCGTCAGGTCGCCCCGGACCTTGTTCGGCACCCCAAGAATCACCCGACCTGAGCGACCTTGAATGTGGTAGCCGCCAACGGAACCCTTTTGAGCCGTCAACTTAAAGAGATAGTTCATCTCCAGCGCAGAAGGAAGACGGAACATCCGATGACCGCCAAACAGGGTGAGGGTGCAGACGATCTGCAGCCAGGCGTTCGGCGTCAGTTGGAGCGGCACCACATTCCAAGTGGTCAACAAGTACACGGCGAACGGCAGTGGGAACCGCAGTCCGGCCCCCATGATCGACTCATTAACGACGACCATACCCTCAGGAGGTTGGTCGGCACGTTTATTCTCGGCGGGCACATAAAGGGAAACGTCAGAGGGGACATGGAACTTCGTCCTCCAACGAACAAAATCCTTCCTGGTCGCCGAGCTTTTAATCTGGCCAAGGGTCCACGGGGAGCAGCACGGCGGCCGGAACAGCGATCGCCTTTCAGGATCATGGGGATGGGAGACCGAGTACTCGTGGAAATTAAACTTGAGATTTGGGCCGGCCAGTTTCTCCATAAAGTCGGCAAAGTCTGAAAAGGCTTTGCCGAACGCACTGTTTTGCTCCCAGTACGCTTTTATTGCCATCTCCTCTTCGGCCAGCGAGCGCTTCCGCTCTGCCTCCGCCGACCTGGCCACGTCAGCTTCGTTGAAAAGTTCTTCAACCTCCGCGGGTTCAATCCCAGCGCGGATAGCCTCGACGACTGTCTCCTCGTGGAACTCCGCGAAGGTTTCATCCCGAGCAGTCGAACTCCCGGCGGTGAAGGTGCTACCCGTCACAAATACCTTTGATACTCCTCCGGACATCTTCAGAAAAGAAAAAAGAGAAAAGGCTTTTGTTCTTATCTAAAAAGTCTAGTTGAACGGCGCTCGACAACTCAAATCTTCAGAGAAATCGGGCGCTACTTTCTTCTCAGGCGAAATGCATAAGGTTATAACCCTGAAACCCTAGTCCCTTTTATAGGTGAGAGCAGGGGGCTTCTGGGCAAATAAACAGATTCTCGAGGACCGAAGTGCAAGGGTCGGATAAATCCGCATTTAATGCCGCCCTCAAAACCCGCGTGTGCGTCGTTTCAAGGGCACGCCAAAGAACAGAGTCTGACAAACCGCCGGACTCCCCCAACAGGAACGCAACACGTGCCCCAGTGATGTTTTAAGACCGCTGTCACTTCCCGCTCTTTTCAGCGATCGAGTAGGTCGTCCAAATTCAAAATCAAGGTTCGCTCGAGAAGACGATCGCTCGAGTAGGTCGTCCACAAAGTGATGAGTCGCTCGTCTAATTCAAACGATCGCCACTAGAACCACCTCACCCCACGTCTGTAACATCGGAGCGAGCTGGGGGGCAATTGTTGTGTGGTGATTAATATGCCTCAACGGCGATCGGCACAAGGGCCGAGCGACCAAGTCAGCATCATATGAACCAAGGCTGACTCGCCAACGAAGGTTCCAGATCAAGATCAAGTACCAAGCGATCGTCATTTAGGGCGATCATCTCTTGGCACCTAGCGATCGACCCTAGTGCCCGACCAAGGACGATCGCCTTATGCCACGTGTAAGGCCGACCTCCGTCAAAGTCTATGAAGACCGAATTTCGGATGAATACCCACGTGCAGATCCACAAAAGGCGCCGCAAGGAAAGGCTTTTTGACTCCAGCCCATCACCAGTTGTAGACAACAAGGACAGCCTCACCTACCGTCAGACCCGCCGAAAGGGTCCAAGGTGGGACCTCCCAAGACAGCGACATGAGACGCGTGTTGTCTTCACATTGGTTCGCACACCTGGCTGCCAGTAGCAGCTGCGGACTTTAAGGAAGCCGACCCACGTGCTGAGACAATCGCCCGTTTATTATAATACAGGAAAGGCAATCGCCCGTTTGGGACCAAGACACCCCAACTACCTCCTCTTCTATAAATAGGAGACCTCCAGCATTTGGGAAGGGAATCAGACTTCCGTCACAGGAAAAACAGCTAAATTCACACAGTTGAATCCTACAGCTAAAAACACAGCACTTCATCTTTGTTACAAGAACTCACAGAGCATTAACTCTGGTTCTTCCGGCAATCACCAGCACTCAAGAGCTAGATAACTAGGGTCGTTACACTCATTGTAATCGTACTCTAACATTAATATTTGTACTCCAAAGCAGTATTCGTATTAATAATATCTCACGAGAGCATTCAAGCTCGGGACTAACAACCCCGGCAAATCTTGTGTTATTTACATTCCTTCGCATGTGCTCTCGCATTTTGTTTGTTATTCACCCATAGCCATATCCAGCAAACCATTACGTATAATATTTTGGGTAACAACACTAACAATATAAGCTCAATATCACAACAATATAAGTATATCAATCTCTGATCAATGGATGTTTTGCTTGAAGTTGTTGTAGTGAAACAAGACCATATGTATGGTACTTATAGGCTCCAAAGCCTCAACTAGCCGTTAGCTGACCTTTCATTACGGCCGTTAGCACTTCAATATTATGGCCATTAGCACTTTAACGTACGTTAAATTGTCCCCGTTACGTACGTTAACATCCCCCAATTTCAGTCCAGTAGCATTCGTTTTGATCATTACGTACGTTAATCAAAATACCGTTACGTACATTATATATAGTCTATATGTCTGTTGCTTGCTGACCTATGCCATGACGTCATCTCCAACGTTCTTCTCGTTTGAATACGTTAAGGCATTCACATTACGTACGTTATGCTCATATCATTGCGTACGTTATGCATGTTCAGAACACCTTTTTGCGACTTCGTTTTCTTCGATGCTTTGCTTCGCCTCTTTGTTGTTTTGTTTTGTGTAACAACTTAAATCATCAAAATATTATTATAGCATGTATGGAACAAAATGTTCCAACAGGTATAATAATCTCTAGTAATGAGGTGAAGGATCGGTCCGATATTGAGCACCAATAGGAGAAGAAAAATTTTCATGTTTTCTTACGAGCTATGACATCTAAGAAAAAAGAATTGGAGCGCCTAGCGAAAAAGCTTAAGGATCCATGAAGTTTTTCATTAATTGCTCTATTTCTGGATATTCATTAAAAGATATATTTTGTGATCCCGGTTCAAGTGTTAATATATTGCCTTTATCTATTTTCAGGACACTTGCATTAAGAGAATTGAGGCCATCTCCAGTGCATTTACACTTCTTAGATCAATCTTTGGCGTACCCAAGGGAATAGTGGAGGACGTGATTGTAAAGATTGATAAATTTGCCTTCCCCGTTGATTTTATAGTGCTTGATGATGAGGAGAAGAAAGAGGGTCTAGTAAGACTGGACGCCCGTTTTTAACCACTGCACGAGCATTAATTGATGTAGACCGAGGATAATTGACGATTAGGATGCATGGTGAAAATGTTGTATTTTTGATGACCCCTCGATTTGATGGATTGACAAATGGAGAACCTCCTAACAAAATAGCACGTAAACCGGATTGTAAGAGCTCGTCGAATGATCCGGGATGAAGGAAACATTTGTCTGGCTAAAGACGTTAAATTTAGCGCTAGTTGGGAGGCAATCCAACGCTTGCGTCCGGCTGAAGACGTTGAACTTAGCGCTAATTGGGAGGCAACCCAATAGTTATTTTTAGTTTTGTTCTTATTCGCACTTTATTTTTATTTTTCATTGAGAAACTGACCGGTTCAACTGTAGGTGTCCAATTCGCAGGAAAAAGACCTAAGACCAAAAATGAACTTTCTGGACATGTATGACACGGGCCGTGTCATTTGACACGGTCGGGTCAGACAGGCAGATGTTTTTTTTACTTTCCGCGCAGGTATGACACGGTCGGGTCTGGCTGACAGTTGTTTTTCACTTTCTACGCAGGTGCGACACGGGCCGTGTCAATTGACACGGTCTGGTCAGGTGGGCAGACGATTTTTCGAGAAATCCGCACAGGTATGACACGGGCCGTGTCCGTCGAGAGTATATATACAGGGCTCGACCGTGTCTCACTATTCATCATCTTCTCTAGAATTTTTTTCCATCTTCTTCAAATCCGAAACCCTAGCCCCGAATCCCTTACAAATCCTCAAAATCAAGGCAAAATTGTGCTAAATCAAGCATAAGAACAAGATTTTCATCATTTTTCCACAATCTAAGAGCTTCAAAGGGTAGAAATCGGACGTATCCATCCAGTTTTGGTCGCGATTTTTTTTGCAATTTTCTTCATCTTTTTTACTCCGAATTCAAGGTATGATTTACGATTTTGGATGGTTTAATTCTCTAGTATATTAATATTGTGTGAATTATGATTTATTGAACAATTTAGGGTTTTTGTATCGATTTTTTTTTTTTTGGGAATTTTTCGTGAATATTGATGTGGTAAAATTTTGGTCGCGATTTTCTTGAATTACATGTTGAAATTATGTGTTGGGTGATTGAATTACGTGTTTGAAATTCTTGTCTTCAAGGGATGTTATATACAATGACGATTGGTGTGTTAAATTTTACACGTGGGTATTTTGAAAGAGACGATTATTTTGGGGTAAATGCGTATTTGGTAATAAGTTTGGGGGAGAATATATCGTTGAAATTTATTAGCCCATGATGTTTTGCTTGAAAACAAATGATAATTGATGAATTTCTTGCAGAGAAATGGCCAGAGGTCGAGGACGAGGAAATGCCCAATAGGGACGTGGTGCGGATCAATGAGGACGAGGAAGACCGACAATGGAAATAGAGCAACCGGCAAGAATGCCGGCCCAAGGGGCTGTTGAGACGCCGGAAACTTATGGAATTGAACTTCCGCCGAGCCGATTAGCACGGTGGGTGATGTTGGGGCAGAAAAAAAAATGCTCCCAACTAGATGGCTGGACGAGGAATGCATGACAACCATGGGGATAAAAACGACGTGATGAGGCTGCTAGAAAGGATACATTAGAAGTGGATGATGACACAACATTGGCCAACCTACAGATGCCTCACTCTGGAATTCCTAAGCACGCTAACGGTTAAAAGAGATCCAATCACTCATGAGCCAGACACTTTAGAATTCCGCCTGAACAATGAGAACCAAAAGCTATCTCCAAGGGATCTAGAAGTTATATATGACACTCGAAAGTACAGAGAATACCGAATAAATAGGTTCGAGTGTGAAACCTACTGGCGAGCTATGGTAGAGTATCCGGGATGCGGGGCACGTCCGTATATTCCAAAGTCGGCCAAAGGATCCTCTATTCGCAATACAATGCTCCGATATCGGCACAAAGTGATTGCAAGCACTATCTTTGGGCGAAAAGAAACAGGGACGATCACCCAACGAGAGTTGTACGTTCTATCTCACATGCTCGACGGGACGGATCCAGCAACCGGGGCTATATTAATGGATCATTTTGAGGATGTTGCTACTAAACCGAGAGGGGAAATTTGGATAGGGGTTTAATTACCCTTATCGCACTTCATTTTGATATATCACTGGACAACCGAACTCCCGTTCCAGGAAATATGCTCCTATCTTTGTCAGTGATGAAATTGATGAATATCCTAGACTACGACTCACGTACTATATTCCTCCAAAATGACGGTGATCATTTCCTCCTCCCGAATACACCTCTGACGACTATTGATAGTATTCGGGATTTAGGAAATTTACAAATGGCCACGGACGCGCACAAATTAGCCCGGGTAGCAGCTGGATTGGTCTCCCCTGGTGATAGCCATTTTGCTCGTAATGTTCGACCTCGGCGTACAGAGAATGAGGACAGAGCTGAGAGAATGCAAGAAGAATTTAGAGCGGAGAGAATGGAGGAAAAAGATGCCTATGATAGAGGCCCGAATAGTGAGGAAGAAGAAGATGAAGAAGAAGATGAAGAAGAAAGAGAGAGGGATCGGCCCGAGTCATCGAGACAGGCCGAATCAAGACATGCCACATCTCGTTCAGCACTTAGAGCGGAATTTGAGGCTTTCCGAGAGGAGACCCGACAGAAACAAGACGAGATCCGCCAGAAACAAGACGAGATGCTAACCTTATTACGACAAATGCACGAATGGCATTTCCAACAAGGCCACTTCACTCCGCCCAATCACTAGAACCGGTTGTAAGTATTTCTTGACCCAAAGTTTTTTATTGTTTAAATACTATACCCCCGTCGTGTGTATACTCTTTAATTCAAGTTTGGGGGAGATATTGGGTCAAGAAATACTTATATTGTTCGTTTGTTTATATTTTTTGTTGAACACTTTGTTTTGTTTGTTTCTATTTTTTTTTTCGAATTTTGGTGTGAAAATTTGCTTGGATTTTGGTGTGAATTTTTATTTTTGAACTTGGTGTGTTTTGAGTATCATGTACTTGGATGAAACTCAAAAGAATGAACTCCTGTCTTGGATTCCTCGGGATATATGTTGTTATTTGGATATGCAAATCGAGGATAATTTGACGTGGAAAAATTATAGAATAATCGAAAGGGTGTGAAATTGAATAAATAGTTTAATATCTTGGAAATATGAACAAATCCAACTTGTTAGCTTTTGAGACTTCGTGCATCATTAAATATGCAAGTTTCATTATCGAGTGTATCATTCATATTTTAAGACTCTAGAACTTGCCTTGGTATCTTATTCGAAACTACAAGCGTGTGTGCAAATTAGTGAAAGAGATTTTAGGCGATTTTTTTTAGCCCTTCAAACCTTTTGGGCAACTCGACAATTAATTGAGCTTAAAGCCTATTTCTTGTTAGCCACATTATGAGCTTTTTGTTCCATTATAAACTTTTGTCCCTATACTTGACCTTATTAAAACAAATTGACAAAAGAATAAAAAGGTGTGTGGAGGCGATTGGGAAGATTGTTGGTTCAATTGCAATGATTTATAAAATAAATTTGAAGGAAGAATGGTGTGATTATAATGACGATGTTGTCCACCACATGAAAAGGCAAAAACAAAGAGTGTGCAGAAAAAAAATTAAATGAAGCGATAAGGAGGAAATAAAATAAATGGAGCAATAAGGAGGAATAAGGTTGTGATTTTCACTTTCAAAAGTGCTTATTGCGATTATATTAAAATAAAGGGGTCGAAGGATCAAATTCCATAAAAAAAGTTATTTGAGCTTCTAATTGAGCGAAGTGATTATTGGGATGTAGTTCTAATTTGCTCAAGTCAAGTCACTTTAGCCATACTTATCCTACCCCGACCAAAAAGCTTACATTACAACCAATAAAATCCTTTTCGATTCACCAAATTTGCATGCACAAATAGTGGTAGAGATGTAGACAATTGGCAAGCTTATGGGGATTCTTATTTCATTGAACGAGTTTTGAGCGTACACGTATCCCTTTATACACTTTGAGAGTGAGTGAATACACTTGACCAGTAAGGTTTATATTTTCCAAGTAAGTATTGATTATGATGTTAAAGAAGCACCCCAGAGATTTGAATACTTTATAGAACTCTACTTATTTATTACTTGAGGCGTATTGATGAATTTTCATAATAATCCTTTGAGGTGTGTTGAGGGATGAGTTCCCTTAAGAGTGGTTATTTTGAAGTGCATTGCTCGGGACGATCAACGTTTAAGTTTGGGGGATTTTGGTAACACTCATTTTTACACATATTTTAATAAGGTTTTTCAGGATTTTAAGATCCTAAAATGTGTAGAATTGTGTCGTTTGTGCATATTGTGTTTATTGGACTCGATCACGCTTGGGTACGTTTTATTTGATTTTATAGGTGTTTTAAGGACATTATCAACCAAGAACGAAGTCTCAATCCCCAATACATATCAAGCAACAGAAACGAGAGATCGATCCGAAAAGGAAGGAAAAACAGAGTCAAAACGGACCAACATAGACTCGGCCGTGTCATTTGACACGAACCGTGTCACTAGCTCGGCCGTGTCAACTGACACGGTTGCAGTACAGGCGTGTTGGGCCATATACTGTCATTCATAAGATTAACTCAAATGCCTATGTTCTAGACCTTCCAGATGACATTGGAATTAGCAATATCTTCAATGTTGAAGATCTTACTATTTATCACTGACACAACTCTTCAGAACCTATTGTTCCAGTTCGCCTTCCTCCGGCTTCAAATGTTCGTGAACAGATTGAAGATATTGTAGATACAGCCATTGTTTCTACTCGTAATGGTGGCTATCAAAAATATTTAGTCAAGTGGAGAGATAAGACATGGTCGGTTTCTGATGAAGAATTTAAACGTTTAGATCCTGATCTTTATGATAAATATCACTCATTTAACTCGTCGGAGCCGAGTTTTTCTAAGCCGGGGAGAAATGATGCAAATTTTAATAAATGGGGAAAAGGAAAAGTATATTCAAGAAGGCTCCAGAATATACTTGAAGCTGAAATTCAGTGAATTCAGGGAATGGCCAGATTCATTGTATGGTCAAAGTATATTAAAGTGTCCTAGAAGCTAAAAGGTCCCTAGAATTTATTAGTTTTTATGTCATGTAACTAGAATATTCTTATGGACCTATAAATACATGTAACCACAAGTATTTAAGGCAGATTTTGAATGAATTGAGTTATATTATCAATCCTTGGGTGTGAGACCTAAGCAATCTAGGTGTGAGGCCTAGCTTTTCTTCCTTATTCCTCATCATAATCAGTTTCTTTACTTGTTTGTTTAAAGTTTAACCGCTGAATATTAAAGATCCTACATCAATCACCTTTTACTTTTTAATCTCCACCTCACATTCACAATCAATACTTTTTACTTGTTAATCTCAATCACACATTTACCATCATTTCTTATCCCAATCATTACCTAAAATACACCAAGTATACACCCTCTTTTGTGTCAGATAACTTTTCATATTTCTTTTCAACATATTTGAGGCATACCTCGTTCCGCCTCGAGGCGTACGCCTCGCCTCGTCTGAGCAAAATGCCTCGAGTACGAGTTGTGATTTATAAAACATTGGGCCTATTACAAATTTACATAGTCATTACAAAAAATTAGTATTTTGCCTTAAAATTAGTATTCGTACAAATAGAATTTCACAAATCCATCTGTAGGATGTGTTGCATCTAGTGAAATCTGATGGTAAAAAGAACTCATATTCTCAATAATGTTTAAATCCCTATTTAGGGAGTGGGGAATCAACCCTTTGTATGCCTATTTTTACTGTTCAAACTTGATATAATTTGACTACTCAAACAGCAAAACCTCATATCTTATTGTTGAAATTAAATATTTTGAATTTAGACAAGGGAACCACGACATGACTACTATTGTGGTATATTTTGTTCAATGGTCTTTATGCAAGTGATACTTATATTTTTTATTTTGGTATTGTTTTTGTTGATTTTGAATGTATATGTTTGTGAACTTTGGTGATAACAGATAATTAAAATCAATATCCGGAGTTGGTAGGATTAAAGTTAAAATCAGAAGTTGAGACTCATTTTAATAAACATCTACAACTGAGATTCAAGAGTAGATATATCTTTTATGTTAAATAATTTATGTATATTAAAACCCAACTGGTGTGATATACCGTGGTACATTAAAACTCCTACCACCTACCAATCATATTTTATTGTTGGTATGTACTCTCATGGTATACCAACCATATTTCGTTGGTGGTATACCGACTATATTAATACAATTGGAATATGCGTTGGTTGGAATGGAACTTCTTACCAAAGCCAAACAAGCCTTCTATTCCGATAAATTGGGGTAGGCTATGAGCCTAATCAGGCCAATAACCAAAAAAGAAGTGATGACTGAAAAAACTAAAAATGACAAAACATACCTCAAATAATTCGGTCAGAGGGTCTTTTCTTGACTCCTGTTGTCGGCGACGACTTCTTGAATTTCCTGGAAAATTGTCACGTTCTGGTTGGATAGTGTAGCGAGTTTTCTCCAACACGTCTTCCAGATAAAATACTTTAACAGGAAAGGTCAATCCCTGGAGGAACATAGTCACGACTCATAAGACTGCACATTATAAACTGTATCTTGAAGAAGACACTGAAGACAGGTGGCAGAGCATGTAGGAGAGTAATGCATACAGGAATATGAATGGTGGGAGCATTTCCAAAGTATTTGGAAAATAAATCAGCATTGATTGTGGCACTCATAAGTATAAGACGAAGATCAGGACGGCGAGGCAGGATATCTCGCAATATTATTAACAGGAAGTCCTCATTCATGCCTCTTTCATGAATTTCATCCACCATCAAATGTGTAATTCCTGTTAAATCTGGGTCCTGAACCTGTATTCAGGAAGAAAAAAGAAATAAACATTCTGAATTCAAAGTAAAACAATGTAAACTGAGTAGTCCACTAAAAACTGTACTCAATCTTGTCTAAAATTGCCAGTGCAGCATAATTTCTTTCAGAAGTATCAGCCAAATGGTTATTCAGAGACGGATGCAAAAATATGAATTTACATGCATCGAAAGGAACCTGAAGTTTGGTTGATTTTTTCAGCGTTTCATCGATAAAGTACACACATCAACAAGAAAATGAAACGTCAAGTCAGATCCAATACCATCTGCCGCAGTAACACCCCAGTCGTGCAAAATAGCAATCTTGTTTGAGCAGATCGCTTTGATTCCAGACGAATCTGATAACCCACAGTGTCACCAAGCTTCTCTCCTCTTTCAGATGATATTCGAGCAGCAACTGATATTGCTGAAATTCTACGGGGTTGGGTGCATATCATACTACACTTAGCACCTCGTAAAGATGATATCTGTTCTTCCAAAATAAATTGAGGAAGTTGGGTAGTTTTACCGCAACCAGTCTCTCCTGACACTATCAGAACCTGTATTATCGATTGAAACAAAAGAAATATGTTACTTTTAGCAAAACATTCAGAAAAAACATGAGATAAATTAATGAGTCAGAATGCTAGACACGAAACTGGGATAACAGTGTATTCGTTGACAAAAGCCATCAAGAATGCATTCATAAACATTACATGCACGTGTCTCAAAGATAAAAGGTAGAACAATTTTACACAGTATTGCATGAATTTTCAGCACCCAACTACTGAACTCTTGAAACTCAGCAAATTTATAACGTCGTTAGTTTTCAACAAAATCTTCTAATTCCATCATTCAAATGACACCATGTTCCTCGATTTCAGGAAATTTAAATCACGTCTGAGATAAAGAAGAGATAAAGGCAGACAATAAAGGGAGTAGAAGAAAGTGTAGAAGAAACTAAGACAGAAAAGGTAAAAAGCTGAAATAAAGAAGAAAAAAAGGTTACAACAGTAGGAAGAAACCATCATTTTCCAGTTAACAAATATTCATAAAAACGGAATCATGTTGGTTTACAAGTGTTTCCATTGGAAATTATCATTTTCAATTTCCATTTTTCAAATCACTACCCTCATCACATATCAATCACAACCTCATCTATGTTAATCTGATTAATTCTATTTACTTTTTGTTATCCATTTATTATTTTCAAATTATATATATCTAACGAAACCCATACCTATATCTTATTAATATAGCATTATAAAATCAAATTAAAATAATAAAAATAGTCCAACCACTAACAACTATAAAATTATTACATACGTAAAAACCTATTTCAGAACTACTCATCCAAACATAAACCCAATTCTCACACGAGAAATCAATAGAATCTCAAAATTCATTTTCTAACACTGGAAATTGGAAACTGAAAATGAGAACATAACAAAACATGTTCTAAGGCTTCTGTTTAGATTCATTGGATTCTAAATAATGATATGCTCAAAAAATATGAAAAATAATCATTAATGAGGAAAAAAGGTACCTGATTTTCTGCAACAGCTTTCAAGAATTCAGACTTGACTTTCGACGCTGGAAGCTTTTCTCTAAATGCTAGCATTGCCTTTACACTATCACCTTCCTAAAGAAGACAAAAAAAACTACCATTACAAGTCATTTTCAAAAAAGAAACAAAGAGAGAAGTTCAAGACATCATATACCCTCATCTTGTCCTGTTTTTCTTTCAGTTCAACACTAAATTCCTCGGAAGCAGCATGAATTTTCAAATGTGATGCCGACCTGCTTATTTCAGCCGGTTTAGATTGCAATGTTGCAGTCTCAGAGGACGTAGAACAATCATCTCCAACTGATGCTGTCCCATTGGAACTATTCAATAGATTTCCAACTATTTTCTCAATCTCCGTGGAAATCTTTATCTGGAAAAATAGTCCAAAATGAGGTTAGAGTTACATAATGCAATTATCACCATAAGCATAGTTGATTCCCCACTCCAACCAGTACTTGTGCAAAATACCTCTTTCTTAGTAGTGCCGTGCTGTTCATCAAGATCTGCACGATAATTAGGCAATGGAACTTTGCTAACAACAAGTGCCTTTCCTTTATTATATGCATGGCTTTCTTTCCACATACAAAACCATAAGATATGTAGTCAGCTAAAACTACAAAATGACTGCTTTAGAAGAAATTAAAACATAGATAAAGTACGAGATAGATAGACAATTCCTTGACAATGCCTTACATATATACATACATACATAGGAGTGGGTTCTGGTGAGAATAATACTTAAGTTAAGAAATAAGAATGAATTTGATCCATAGATCTTGATTAAATGGATGGCCCAAATTTATTCTCACAAAAACGTATGCATAGAATGTAATATTCTAGTGCATCGATATTTTGATACATATAATGCAGTTTTTATGCATTGTAAGTTTGATGCACGAAATGCATATATTGCATGCATAAGCCAATCTGGACCGTACATCACACACACAGATCAATGATTCAGATTTATTCTCAATTCACAACAGAAAAACCATTCTCATATGATCCTAAATCCATATATATATATATATATATATATATATTATATCTCCACACAAATTATCAGGGATATCCAGATTCAAACTTGTCTAAACATCCACAGCCAATTAATCAGTAATTAAAAAATGCCTACAATAAATGATTGGTTTTCATTTTCTATTCCACAAAGCAAATTCCATAAAGTAATGAGTTTTTTTTTTCAATTTCTTCTACTGCTTATTTTATTTTTAGATTTTACTATATATATATATATATATATATATATATATATATATATATAAAATATATAAACTACATATACATATATGTATATATATTATATATAAATTATATATATATATATCCATCAATTGGTTTTTGTGTAGCTTATAACTGAACTTATTTTGTCATGCTTACGCCTTAATGAAAAATCTTGGAATCGTCCTTGTGCTAAAGTGTGGATTACAAAAGGATAATTTGTTAAACCATTTTGTTTTCAGTTGTGTTGCGTAGGCACATAGCGTTTTTATACGGAATTGCGTAGCCTACAATAGTGTAGCGCAAAATAGCATAGTGCATAGCCTAGGTAATTCGAACATGACATTTTAAGTAAAAACATAAATTTGTATTCCTATGCAAGAATATAGGTAAATAACCAAATCAAATAGCCATGAAATAATTTCAAATAAACAAAACAACCTATATAATAATCCAAAATAATAAACCCAAATAAGTGACTAAATTTTTTTTGGCTGAGAGACTGAGAGCAGCAGAAAAACAGAGAAGACGGCTGCGATTTGCTGTGAGCGGCTGCAATTTGCTGCAATCTGCTTCAGAATAACCAAGAAATTTTTTCTGGCTTTTGAGAAGTTTGTTGCTTTTTAATCGCCTGTTATTCTGCTTCAAAGAAGTTTTTTTGGCCAGTTTAGTTTTGTGCGGCTTATAATCCCCCGTTATTCTACTCTAATACCGCATTAAGTAATTAAGGTAAGTGAAAGATTTAATTAGGGTTTCTACTTTTAACCCTAATAGCGTAGGATTTTTGCGCAATGGTGGCCATGCCGCGCACAAGTGCGTATTTTTGGCGCCACGTCGGTCATTCGCGTGTGCAAAACAGGTCCTAGAGCAATTAGCAACCCGCTACGTAGCGTTTACCAGAATCGTGTCACACTTGTCTTCTAAACTTGAACTCCTTCAACACTTTGATTGTGTCACACTTACGAAAAAATTGCAAATCCGTCCTTGTGCTAAAGCATGGATTACAAAAGGACAATTTGTTAAACCATTTGTCTTTTCCTGTGTAAAAGCATGAGATATAATCTAAACAGCATAAACCAATCTGATCTGAACAGCATAAACCAATCTGATCTGAACTTGAACTCATTCAACACATTTGCATACTCAGGTCTCTAATTTCAGAATTATTTTAATTAAGATTTTTCAACTAATCGATTCAATCCTATTGAACATCAAACTAATGCAGCAAGACAAATGAGGTTTTCATAACTACTGCATGGTCATGAACTTTAAAAGATGACTGGGATAAAATGATGAAGGGAACGTCCATTTGCCAAGCTTTTTCATCTATAAATAAAGCATAACAGCAAGTTCTGCAGACAAACAACTTACAAGTGAAGACCCAACTGATAAGACATATCAGCCAAAATCTGCTGATCGTCTCTACTGAACTTTCGTCTTATTATCATCTCCTGCTCTCCTCCTCTCTTCATTTGTTCTATTTTTCCCCACCATTCATTTTGATCCATTACCTCTAGCTACAGAGATGGAAACACGTTAATCACCAAATGAGACAAGCATAAATTTTTATTAGAAACATAGTAAATATTTTGAAAAAACTTATGAATTAAATAATCTGTATACAAAATTCCAAAATTTCTCATTGATTATTATTACATCTTTTTATTAAATAAATGCAAAGCATGCAAATACAAGTTTCGGAGGTAATACATTGATTTAACCAATCAAACGAAACTGGTCCTTACTTTTTTTCTTTTGCCACATTCCTCAGAAGGATTATACTGTAATCACCTTCACTTCCCAAATGAGTAAGGTCATTTTCCAAAATCTATCTTGCTTTTATCGGATACAAGTTAGTCTTAAAATTAAATTTGCATATAACTCCTCAATTTCTCGATCAAAATTGGAATAAAAATGTTATTCGAGGTAAAGTAATACACGAAAGTTGAAGTAAAGTAATACCTCAGCGGCTTGCTGACGCAGACGCTCAGCTCTCCATACAGGATCCCACCATCGCTGCTCGCTTATGCCTATGCCTCGGCCTCCGCCTCTGCCTCGGCCTCCGCCTCTGCCTCGGCCGCCTCCGGGCCATCCGCCGCTGCCTCGGCCGCCGCCTCCGCGACGACCGCCTTGAAAGTTAGGACGGTGAGACATGGAAGTTAATGTTGAGATCGGACTAAAACCGATTTTAAGTAAGCGCCGACCGCCGATAAATTGAACGCGCACGGCGGATGGAAGTGCTTGGGGAAACTGAACGAATGTGAGGAAACAGAGACGCCGGAAGGGGTTGTGAAGTAAAGAGCACGACATTCAAAGAGCGCATTGCCATTTAGGTCTCTTAGCGGTCCAAGTATACTCGAAAATCGCCAGGGAACCGTCCGATAATACCCGGGACTGATACTCACCCGAAACGTTAGCGGTCTGGATACTGATACCAAAGTTAGAATCGAAACCGGTAACCCGATAAAAAACCGGTATTTTTTCATAAACATACATTGTACAAAATATTGTATAAGGTATTAGTACATATAAAAAATAAGTTTAAAAGACTTTATATCTTAATTTCCTTAGCAAACATTTGAAAAAAAAAAACTCAATTCTGGTTTCAATTATGAGGTTTTGGTGATTATGATTGTTAACGATCCAAGATACCCGAGAACCCGCCCGAAATACCCGGAACCGATACTCACCTGAAACGTTAGCGGTCCGGATACAAGTATTGAAGTTGGGACCCGAAACCGGTAAGGACCGAAACCGATAATACTCGATACCTTAACGGTCTGCACTAGAAGACAATACCCTGACCGAATCGGACCGAGAACAATTTCTATTGCCATTACTTAGTGAGCACGGTTCGACTTGCCGACCGACCCGGTCCTAATGACCAATTATAAATGGTCGGACTTGATCGACCCGAAGCCCGGACTGCTCGTAATCGGCCAATCCGGTCCGGACCCGGAAAAATCGGGTCGGTCCGGGCTAGTCCGGTGCTAGCCCGATTTTGTAAAAAAAAATTTTTTTTTTTTGCATATTAAGTGTCCTTTTATTACATATAAAATACTTTCTTCTTTACATACTCCCATAAAATACAATTATCAATCTTAATATCTTCATTTAGTCATCAAACTCCCAAGTTCAACAATATTTCAGTATAAATAAACTTAATTAGAATAAAGTGCAATCATAATCGAGCCATTAATCATCATTATTTCATCACCACTGAGGGTAAATTATAATAAAAAATATTTTTTTTTGTATTTTTATTTTTATCGTCGTTAAGTCGGCCGGATTTGATTTTCGGCTGACCCGGTCCGGCCCGGAACCCGATTTTAGACAAAATGCAGACCCGGGACCCGGACCTAATTAACAGGTCCGGTCCGGGTCCGGTCCGGGTCCGAATAAAAACCGGGCCCGGACCATTTGTGCTCAGCCCTAGCCATTACATAAAAGTGACGTCCTCAAAGTAACTAAATGCATAAAAAGCACACGTGTTTGTATAGCTAAAATTAAGAAAATTGATTAAAAAATAGTTTTTGTTCCGGGAATTATTATTCTCGTGATGTGTCTTACCTAATACTGGTTGTAGATACATAGATGGAAGGTTCTACATCCTTCTAGAGGTAGTAGGATCCTATTAGATGTCTTACCTTATCTATGAATCCTATGTACGGAAGGACTCTCATTGTAATGCCTATATAAAGGCCCCTCTATCAGTGTTATGAATGCAATTGATTGACTCTATTTACAGCCTTTTTACTTTCTCCTGAAACATGTTATCAGCACGTAGTTCCCCACTGAGCAAGAAAAAAATATCCCTCCCGTTTTTTTTCCTGCAAAATTCTGGAAAAAAAAAAATCGGCAGAAACCCTAGATCGGCCGCCGCCAAAACTCATCTCCTTCCCCGATCGGACTACCCTCGGCCAAAACCCTAGCCGCCGGCTTTCTTCCTCACCTATCCAAGTCGCCCGGCACAAGAACACAACTCTTCCTCCCAACCATAGCTATATCCGCCGCGACCAGACCCGGATTCCGACGCGACCAGATCGCCACCGGCCATCAACCCTAAACCCATATCCATCCGCCGTCGCACCGACGATCCAGGCAGTGACACAACCCGTCCGTAAATTCGGCCGACTCCACGCAAACGCACGACCCTGCAGTTCGCCCGCTGACTCCCAGCCCAGTTCGGAGACTTCAGCCAGATCCGACCCACAGCACAGACCCGCCGCTTGAATTGAATTGAATCAGAAACCTGAATTTAAACATCGATTTGTTCTTGTTACTCTCTTGAATCGTTTATCAAAGATTTTGAAGAGGAAATCAGTCCAGTCGCCGCCTCACGCCTTCACGGCCGCCACCGGCCACTCCAGCCAAATAAGTCCGACCTTGCCTTAACTCGACCAAAAACCAGATCGGATTCCTCCATCCCGTTCGCGCCTGCTGTTGATCGACCCGACCCGACAGTTGCAACAAATCAGATTTTTTTTACCGGCCATCGCAAAATCGAAAAAAAAATCGAGAGACGAGAATTTCCGCGCGTAAATTTTGTGCACAGCGCAGTCATACTAAAAATATGTTTCCCGATTCGTTAACCGTCGGATCGGTGTGAAATTTTGGTAGCATCTTTCCAACACAAATATATGTATATTCAAGGGTGGAGATCGGATTATGAATAATATTGATTACTGAATCTGCCGCCGAACAGAAGTAGATTTTTACGAGGAAATTTGGAGATCCGACCTCATCCAATACTGAGCTGCTGCATCGCCGCGCTCGAGTCCTTTTTCGGCTGAATTATCGAGCCCAATAGCCCTATCCGGGCGTTTCTCAACTCTCCATCTTTTCCTACTTAATGATTCATTTATTCATTGATTTGTACACTTATGAATCTTACCATATTTATGTTTTACGTGCATATAGAAAAATTTGTTGCTCATGATGATGTGCACGATATGGAGAGAAGCCATCAAAGTAAATATAAAACGGAGTACCCACGGAAATATGTTGTTCATATGGAGAGAAGCTCCCGTTCAAGGATCAAAGCATATATGGAACCAAATACCTATAAGACTTTATTAAAATTCCCGTTTTTTTAATTCCTCTCTTTTGGGAATTTTTTTTTTGGGAATTGGGGAATTGGGTATTTGGGTTCTTTATCTCTCACGCTACTTTGCGGTGGATGAGACAATGAGAGGTGGTATCACTCTTGAATGTCGAAGTAAACTATGTGACGGTCCTGGGGGAGTCACGGATAATTGTTGAAAGTCGATATTTGTGGTTGTTGCATACACCACGTTTTGGGTGCGATTTGACGTCGCCGTTTTGTCGATTTTAAACCAACAATTGAATAAAATGAACATTATCGGTAACGGTAAAGTTATGACTTGTTCATGATTAGTCACGAATTTGTGACGTACAAATGGGACAAACATCGATTGCGACGAATATGTCGTAGTTAAAATTGATTTGTGATGGATTTGTCACGATGAATTGAGCGACCACCACGTTGGTCTTGACCCAATCCCATACTTGGAAAACTCCATCTTTCATCTTATTAAAATAAAATATTACATGTGGGTGTAGTCATGCACCGTCTCCTTGCAATATAATATATGAAAGGGTGTAAGAGTAATTCTCATGAATTTCAACATGTAAAGCAATGGCATATTGCGGTAAATACATCAATTCGTTGACCTCGATTATAGTTCGTATGACTATAGGTCCGAATACTTTTCCGAGTATTTGTAAATGCATGTGCCTTATACATTTGACTATGTTTAGTCGATCTTATTGGATGGTCAAGACAAGTTGGTTATGGTATATTCATTATGTCTCATGGTTCAAAATGCTTAATTATGATGCACTGCGTTGTATCTATATAACATGGCTATTATAACGTATACTTGCAAATTGAGAATTAAAATTCTTGGTTGATTTGATGCACTTTGGTGGATTTTGTCTACATTTTGATTATGACTAGGCGCATCCTCCTTGGTATTTGTTTATGCTTTGAAAGTTCAAACGGAATCAGTGGTTTTTAAACAAATTTTTTAATCAGATCGACATTCCTACTTTCTCTGCAAGTCTACCAAGTTGGAGTTACCGAAAGGATCATCAGTCGAGATAAGAAATCGAACACTCTGCTGCGTTTAAACGCACCTATGGCTGTCATTGCCATGTTTTTGCATCAACACTTATGCCATTGGATATGGTCTCAACCTTGTTTTCTCACTAAACTTGGGAAATACTAAAGCAGCCAATTAAAACATGCACTGTGATCTGAGTTTAATGATCCGTGTGGTGCACAATATGTGGATAGAAAGATACGGAAGTCTAGTTTCCAGAACATCTGACCGTTCGTCCATAGACTTCCTAACAAGGGAGTTATCGCTGTTTTAGTGAACAAATGTCTAGCTGCGTGGAATTTTATTTCCAGCGATTGTGCTAACTTTTGTCCCAACCAACTTGGTTCCCATCTTAAATTTGCAAGTGGTCTTATGATATATATTTTTCAACCTCTTTTTGGCCGAATTTGCCATAGATGATGCAGTTTTTTGTATGCGTTGTACGCTAAACTATCATCTTTCAAATGTTGAAAAACAGTTTCCTTGGGGAAGCCCAAAATACGCACCCTTATAAGAAGGTCGAGCGTGTGCATGGTAGTGTTACACCATGCTTGTGTCGTATTTTTGCCCATTAGGCATATAACCTTGCCATGTTATGCACTCAATATGATAGATCATTTTGATCGTATCTGGTATAAAATATCTATGTTGTTAGAGTGTTCGCTATGCTCATATTTGTAAAATTTTGCAAGCGAAATTGAGTGCGTATTAAGCTATTTTCAAGGAACACGATATTTTTGGATTTCGGTTTATAAATCCATTGTGACTTTGATGAATAGGTCATCACAATCAATGAGTTGTATAATGCTCAAGTTGTTGAATGCCGAATGGCATTTTCTAGTCACATATGTTCCGTAACAATTGAACCATGTTATGACTCGATGATACATATGCCAAAGTGTATCACTCATAGCATCTCATTATGATTTGTGAGAAATAAAATCTTATGCATCACTTGTATTGAATATGTGAAAGGAAAAATATTCATGAGTCAATATGGTCCAGCTTGCATCGGTTTGTGTAACCAGAAGATGTATTGGGACATTGACACATTTAGGATTTAATAGTCCGGAGTTTGGACAATTTGATGATCCATATACCACGGTATTGTCATGGACATCATTTTCATTGAACAAAGAAACTAGTTGTATCAAAGACACCAAAGTACGTTGGTGGAGTCATGAGCAGGGCTCATGACCGATGATGATATTTATGTCATCCGCGTCTTGTTTTCATAAACATGTGTGACGCCAAAGACCCCCCCCCCCCCCCCCAATGATCCTTCTTCGCCATGTTCATTGATTTAAGCTTATTCTTTGGCAGGAATAGGAGATGACACCCTCCTATGCTAAAGAGGATAATGTAGCGACTCGCATAAGCATGGTGCTGAGTCCTCCCTTTTCACTGAGTCCTTATACATACATGATCATAAGTATTAGCCTGGGTGGCTTATGATGCTATGATGATGTTCACAAATGGTCGTACTCAAGTGATACCATTTATATGTTATGTGGTTCCTTTGTCAATGATTGATAAGTTGATAAAACCTGAGTTATGGTTGTCCAACTTGCGGACCAGTCATTGTAAAGGTCGGTTCACCCACTTTTTAGACCAAGTCTTAAAGTGAAATTTTAACAAGTACTTCCTAACATCCAAGGCTACTTCCTCACAAATTTTGATGCCATTTGGAGACTTTGAAGGAGGTGAACCACTTAAATGAAGTTTTCACATAGCACCAGCCGTCCGAACGACCAGTTCGATGTCATTTCGACCGGTTTTTGACCACAAGGTTGATGATTTTGGAATCCTAAACACCCGTTTATACATGCTCACGAAATTTTGAGGTGTTTGGGGCTGGTGAAGGGAGTGAACTATTCAAGAAAGCACTAGAGGTTCGATAAAACCAATGGCCTATCATCGGTTCAATCGTTTCTTCATGTTCGATCCCGGTGGTGCATGGTGGCGGTTTTGTTGAATTCTCAAGACCAGTAGCTACGGCTGTGTAGCATAGGTCAACATGTCATATCAACCTATACCTATCATCATTCAAATGCTTAGTTACGAGTGTAACAGTATGCATTTTGTTAACTGGATTATGTTAACACTGAAAACCTTTATCGTCCACATGTTCATGTGCCAAAGTGCGTCACCACAACGCATTATGACGGGTTATAAATAATGAATATGACATGCGCTTTCACTCATAGTCCGCCTAAAATATACCTTGGCAGACGATCTCGTAAGTCACTTTGATGAGCCAGTCTTCCCGTCGTTAGGGGGAGATGCGAACGATCATGTTCGAGTAGAACGACTTGGAATTGTCGTAGTTTATCCCTACTGTGCCTCACCAAGTTCCCTAAAGTGACGAGATTAAATACATGCTGCAAACAAGTCTGCAAGGATTGTGTCCGGTCATGGACATTCATCACCTATAAAATGGTGATATGGTAACACCACAAATTGTGGTAGATGGTGTTAGTAGACCGTGGATCTCATAGAGTATTGGGATGCCACTTAGTTTGATAAATACTCTCGCTAAGAATGTATGCGAGCTTGGTACATGAAACTTGATCATATGATCAAATGAACTCATCCGTCTCATGTGATTCTGGATTACAGTCATCATTGGGGGACGCCTCAATGAATGCCAATCTATAAAGAGTACTCTATGAATAAAGCCGGTACATGAGGACGTGGAATGTGAGTTTAATCGAACCATACTTCGTTGAAAATCTACAACGTTGTAGCCTTGGCCTAAAATGGAAACATATGCGATTTCAGTATAAACAAAGTGATAGCCCTTTGTTGAAGTGGTGCCGACACTCTAAAGATAAGATCTATCCGTATACTTTGTCAAAGCGAGTGAGAGAAGGAGTTAAACTCACCTCATGGCGCGAGGTTTCTCATGAACGCACTGGAATCGACTACGATGATACGAAACTTAGTTGTGCTATCGTAATGGATGTTATATCATCCACTATCTTTTCAGTTAGATAGTTTCCCAAAAACTGACGTGCAGCTTGTGGTTAAATCTTATCTTAGTAGGGAACTAAGTTAAGTGGTGGAAGGATCTCATGGTGGATCAGACTCAAATTAAGTGGCTCCTGACCACGGAGCGCGTCGACAAGTGATTGTCGGGAATGCATACTAAGTATATACTTGATTTGGAAGAGATATGAAGCTTTTGCGTGTAAAACTAAGGGTTTACAGTGATGTACTCTTGTAAGACTAAGTAATTCCGCTAAATCCAAAGTTAAGAATCAAAGGATCTTGGGGACACTTGATGATGCGTATTCATCAATCGGTTTAAGGCAATCTAAGGGATGGTTTCCCTAAGAGACGATAAAGTAATGCCTATATGATTCCCAATGATTAGTCGAAGTCATCATAAGACTTGGCTCACTTAAGTGATGATGCAGTCTTAAGAGAAAAGTACGATATTATGTACTCATGTTTGACTCGATGTACTCATTCATAATAATTCGGTAAAGCCATTGTGATGATGGCCTAGGATGCGCTCACGCAATGTCTGTGATTGACAAGAAGCTTGAAGCTCGCTCTATCTCGATAAAAAGGACACTTGAAAACCGATACCCGAATCTGCCCAGAATGTGTTGGTCTATCTCCCATATGACCTATAGGGCAGCTCACTTGCTGGAAAATGGTGAAATTGGTGCCATTGGAAAGGTTTGTGTCTACTTTCCAAAGAAACCAACCATTTAATCACATCCATCATGTTGAGTGACATATGACTATTGTTGCAAAGTAGGACAGGATATGTCCGGTAATTTGCTGAGTCAACTTCGATAGAGCTTTGTGATCTGCTCAGGTCGATCTAGGTTACGTACTGTATGTGAATGAAAAGCTATGGGTGTCTAGTTTTCATAAGTTCTTACAGTTTCATTGATGCCTATTGAATCGAAGAAGTTATGACTGATTTAGTGTATGGAGGTCAAGACTTTAGAAAACTTGATAAGTCTTTAGCGACTCTGCACTTTGGATGTGTCGCGCTCTTTTTGTCCTTAGACCAAGGTTTGTTTTTTCCATTGGGTTTTCACTTGGTAAGGTTTTTAACGAGACGACCTATGAGAACATCCATACAATGATGCGTTGTACTTCTGTTCAACTTAGACCAAGAGGTATTTTTCCCACTGGGTTTTTCCTTGGTATAGTTGTGAGGGCAACTTGGCATCTGACTCCTATGATTTGAGGTACTCATCAGGGTGAGTCATTATGTATATATCAGGGGGAGTATACATGACATGTTATGTTGGTGCGTTACAATCTTTTCCTCATCAAGCCTTTGTTTTTTCCATGGGGTTTTGTTTTGGCTTGGAATAGGGTTTTACGAAGGCAACATCTTCTGCACCATTGTTGTATTAGTGCTCGACACAGGGGGAGTGTTCTGGGAATTATTATTCTCGTGATGTGTCTTACCTAATACTGGTTGTAGATACATAGATGGAAGGTTCTAGATCCTTCTAGAGGTAGTAGGATCCTATTAGATGTCTTACCTTATCTATGAATCCTATGTACGGAAGGACTCTCATTGTAATGCCTATATAAAGGCCCCTCTATCAGTGTTATGAATGCAATTGATTGACTCTATTTACAGTCTTTTTACTTTCTCTTGAAACAGTTTTTACCTCGAACATCAAATTTTTAGTTTTTTACCCAAAAATCCATTTTTTATCTAATATAGTATTCTTAGATATTTCTAACCTAATAGCGATTTTTATTTTTTTTCTCCCTTCTTCTTCCTTCTCTCTTTTCTTTCTCCCATTTTCCAAAACTCTCAACCATTTCTTCATAGGCATGCGACTTGAGAACCAGCTCATCCAGCTCGTCGGATCTATTTTTGGGGTTGGTGGAGCTAATATATTTTAAGCTTAACTTGTAGATCTCATATTTTGTTGGGTTGTAAATGTGATTTTTGGTTACAAATCATGAGATAGGTGATGGGATTCATATATCTATTTTATCTGGCTTCTAATTTTTTTTAACAATTTTGTATTTTATTTGACAATTTTCGGACCTGGTGTTTTTTAATCCTATTATGTTTTATTTTCCTACATATTTGTTGATAACATTTGTTACTACAGGAGAATTCAAAGTATCTACCAGTAATATAAAATACCATTCTATAAATAAATCCATTGATAATTCAAAATATCTTGTGTTGACTGACAGTGGGCTTATGATTGTATGACGAGGTAATTGTGATTGTACAACGATGCTGTGTTTTGATGGAATTAAATAACAACACAATCATGTTACTAAAAATGATGCATGGTTATTGAATTACCTAGTGGTAATTTTTGAATTATCTTGTGACGATGTGGTTGAATAATACAAGTTAGTATATTAAAATAGCAGTTGGTCATTCAAAAAATTAGTTGGTAGTCTAAATTACTAAATGATAAATTTTACCAAAGTACTGGCAGAAAAATAAAATAAATTAGTCAAATTCAAAATATATGTTGGTCATTTAAATTACCACATGATAAGTGTAACGACTCGATTTTTCTAAGATATTTTATGAATAAAATTTTAATAATGAGGAAACTTATAGAAATTTCAAGTCGTTACTAAACATACATTTTCTAAAATATTTGCGGAACGTAAAAGGATTTCAAATTTCCAATACGACAAAATCCAGCAGCGGAAAATAATTTCTAAAAATAAAATTAATTGTTCAGAGTAACTTGAGCGGAATTAAAAGAAATAATTATTATAGTAATCATATGTCGGCCTGCTCTGCAAACCGTTCTCTCCATTCCGAATTAACCTGAAAATTTTATATAAAAATGGGATGAGCTTTCTATCGCTGGTGGGAACATCACAAATCCACAATAATCACAATACATAACGGAGGCATAGCGTGAATATTTGTTAAATCAACTTAAACATATAAACATGTGACCGCATGTAAACATATACTGATACTTGGTATGAAAACATGTGACTGCATGTTAATCATATACTGATACTTGGTACGAAAAATATGTGATTGCATGTTAATCGTAAATATAACGTATTACATATACAGTCCAAATAAAGCAATTAAAATTGACAAGTAATAATTCCCACCTGAAATTGAGATGACGTGAATGCAAATGCTTGAAATGATTATCCGATAGTCTTATCCTTGTACTCTTCATTTCCGTAGCCTACAATTAAAAAGGCGTGTATTTTACTATATATTAATCGCAGAAATAATCGGAAACTGAAAATAATTATGATTGGCTGAAACAGACATATCGGGTTAGTATTAAAATAAAGTTGGACCGAAAATAATAAAATATGCTGAAAGGATTCTGGGCTAAAATAAAGCAAGAACTGATCGGTCATTAAATACTGGGGCTGAGTCAATGGGCTTATTTTACTTAGGTTGGGATTAGACAGGTGTTTGGGCTTAAATCGGCCCAACAGATAGAATTGGCATCGACCCTTGATAAAAGCCTACTACTATCCTCATGTTGTTTCATTCTCTCGCTGTTTCTCCAGAATTACATGAGATTAGCGGATGGGGTGTCGGTGATTCTCCGCCTTGGATCGGAGCAGCGGCATACGCACACCATGATTCGAGGATCCGGGTCGGTCTTACACCGCCCCTTTTCGAACCCCCGATTGAAGGAATGAGCCTCGGTTTAGAGGAAGCAGAGGCGACTGACGAACGAGTGTTTCATGATGGTCTGAATATGAAAGCTAGAGTTTGGCGGCGGTGAGGTTGGGGTCTAAAGGTGACTGCGGCAAAAGATGGTTTCCCAGGTGTGCTTTGTATTGATTTTTTTTCCGATTCTGATTTGGATGCTTTTTTTCCCAGAAAGCGTGCCTTGATAACCAACACGCGTTTATACCTTTTGCATTTGATACATTTGACTTCCTTGCACCTGAGGCTGTGGAGCTGCTCAAAAGAGTCCAACGGGTTATGCATGGCAATGTTACGACCCCAAGGTCTCTGAATGTAGTTTTTAAAAGACTTAGTTTTGCTATTCAAAAAGGGCTAGCGGCGCAGCTTGTTGCCCGCTTGTCTGTCGTTTCAGTGTAAAATGTTACTAGCGGAATAATAACATGTCATTGTCATTTCAAAGAGAAAAAGGGCTTCTGATGGGGATATTATCGGTTTGAGATTAACAGTTTGGTTATGGTGATTTCCTCACATATTGTCTCTGTGCTTGTGAAAATAGCTGAGGCTAGTGAAGAATTTTTGGGTGAATGATGGAAGGATTATTTTCTTCTTATCTAGTATTTGGTCTTCGACCGAAGAAGGAGATGATGTGAAGAAAATTGAGATGAAAAATTTTTGTAATCGAAGGAACTTACAGAAGAATTTTCCTGTTGATTTGTGTTCGCTGGATGGTTCTGAGATGCTGGAAGTATATAGGATTTGCTGTGAAATTTTTTGTGAACTGAAGTTTGGTTGTAAATGAAGATTTCTCGTGTGTGTCATTTCTGCTATTCAATGTGAAACGTATATGTGTTTTGATCTGCTGAGATTGAGTTATTTATGCAGGAATTAATAACTAACTCTTCCCCATGATGCATAACTGCTCCCCATGGTGTCCACTCCTCCACTAAGATGATTGATGAAGGTGCAGAAAACTTCCTTCCGTGTTCTGATCGTGTGGGGGGGGGGGGGGAGAATGTTGGGCTTGGCATTTGGGCTGGGGTATTGGGTTTAGTCAATAAAATAGGGATTGGCTTAGGCCGGCCCAATCGAAATTGTAAGGGTTGACTGGCCCAAAATGAATGGATTAAAATTAATTAAAATGGATTTCTGAATATTGGGCTTAATGGACTTATAATAGTTGGGCTCAATAATTAATTGACTTGGGTCTATGGTTAATTATGAATTGATGAATTGGGCTTAATAAATAATCATAAGCCCAACTGATAATTTAAATTGAATTATTATTCAATATTTACAAAAAAAATAAGAATTAATTTATTAAATTAGCGGGTATTACATCCTACCCATGTTGGAAAAAATTTCGTCCTCGAAAATAGTATACCGTGAACAAGGAAATCGAGATAGCAAGTTCGAATTTCTTCTTCACGCTCCCAAGTAGCTTCATCTTTGGTGTGGTTTCGCCATTGAACCTTGACGAGTACTCTACCTTTATTTCTCAATGGAATAATCTTTCTATCAATTATCGCAACTGGTTGTTCGACATAGGTGAGATTTTTGTTCACTTCCACCATTAAATAGTTTATCATGTGAGTAGGATCGTGAACGTACTTTCTCAACCGTGAGGCGTGAAAAACATTGTGTACTGCTGAGAATTCCGGTGGTAATGCCAAACGGTATGCCAAATCTCCAATCCGGTCGAGGATCTCAAATGGTCTGACGTATCTTGGTATTAGCTTGTTCCTCGATCCAAATCTAATAACTCTTTTAGTCGGGACTACCTTTAGGAAGACCTTTTCTCCAACATTAAACTCAAGGTCCTTCCTTCGCTTGTCGGCATAAGATTTTTGGCGATCTTGAGCTGTCTTAATTTTTTCATGAATCTTCTCTACTACACCCACGGTCTTCTCGATAATCTCGGGACCCAAAATTTTTCTTTCACCTACTTCATCCTAATAAACTGGCGATCTGCACTTTCTCCCATAAAGTGCCTCGTACGGGGCCATTCCGATCGTTGCTTGAAAACTATTATTGTTTGCGAATTCTACCAATGGTAGTAACTGTTCCCAGCAATTGCCCATGTCTAGCACACAAGCTCTTAACATGTCTTGAAGTATCTGTATCGTCCTTTCTGATTGGCCATCTGTTTGTGGGTGATCGGCTGTACTATAATTTAATTTAGTTCCCAAAGCTTCCTGCAATCTTTCCCAGAAACGTGACGTGAAACGAGTATCTCTGTCCGAGACTATAGACACTGGCACTCCGTGCAGCCTTACGATCTCTTTAATATACAATTGTGCATACTGATACATTCTGGAGTTCATCTTCACTGGGATGAAATGAGCCGACTTAGTGAGGCGATCAACCACAACCCAAATCGCCTGATTTCCTCTTTCCGATCGCGGTAAGCTTACCACAAAGTCCATAGTGATGTGTTCCCATTTCCACTCTTGGATATGGAGTGATTTTAACAAACCAAATGGGCGTTGATGTTCGGCTTTCACCTGCTGAAAAATAATGCATCTTCTGACGAATTCAGCAACGCCTCTTTTCAAACCTTCCCACCAAAATTTGCTTTTAAAATCTTGGTACATCTTTGTACTACCAGGATGAGCAGTATATGGTGTGTTATGTGCCTCTTCCAAAATCACCTTCTTCAAATCCATATTTTCGGGCACACAAATCCTTTCCTTGTAGTATATCGTACCATCTTCTGATATACTAAATCTTTTATCCTCTCCAGATATAACACGCTCCTTCATTTTGGTCAAGAAATTGTCTTGACCCTGACCTTTCTTGATCCTCTCTCTCAAGGTCGGTTGAACTGACAACGTCATTAAAATTGCTTCCACCGTCTTTAACGGTGTAGCCACCTCTAGGTTCATCCTTGAAGAATCACTGACCATTTTGTCTTCTTTAGTCAAAATACAACTTAATTCTCTTCTGACCTTGCGACTTAAAGCATCTACGACCACGTTCGCCTTCCCTGGATGATAGTGAATTGTACAATCATAGTCCTTCACTAACTCCAACCATCTGCTTTGTCTCATATTCAGTTCTTTCTGAGTGAATAGATACTTTATGTTTTTGTGGTCGGTATAGATCTCACATTTACCCCTGTAAAGGTAATGTCGTCATATCTTCAAGGCGTCAACTACCGCAGCTAGTTATAAATCATGGGTCGGATAATTTAACTCATGCGGTTTTAATTGCCATGACGCATATGCGATGACCTTACCTTGCTGCATTAGAACACATCCTAATCCTTGCTTGGATGCATCACTATAGATCACGAATTCTCTAGACGGATCTGGAATCATCAAAACTGAAGCTGAGGTTAACCTCCACTTAAGCTCTTGAAAACTTTCATCGCACTTCTCATTCCACATGAACTGTTCTTCTTTTCTCGTTAGTCGAGTCATCGGTGCGGCTATCTTAGAAAATCCTTCAATAAATCTCCTATAATATCCTGCTAACCCCAAGAAACTGCAAACTTCATTCACGTTAGTTGGTGTTTTCCAATCGTTGATAGCCTCTATCTTAGAAGGATCGACTTCAATTCCTTGGGCAGTAACAACATGTCCAAGGAATGCCACTCTCTTGAGCCAAAATTCGCACTTGCTAAACTTTGCATACAGTTTCTCTTTGCGAAGTATCTCTAAAACTGTCCATAGATGCTTCTCATGTTCTGCTTCATCTTTCGAATAAATTAGTATGTCGTATATAAACATGATGACAGACTGATCCAAATAGGGATGAAAAACTCTATTCATCAAGTCCATAAAGACTGCTGGGGCATTACTCAACCCAAATGGCATTACTACGAACTCGTAGTGGCCATATCTCGTTCGGAATGCAGTCTTCGGAATGTCCTCATCCTTGATCTTTAGTTGATGGTATCCTGACCTCAAATCTATCTTTGAGAACACTCCTGAGCCTCCAAGCTGGTCAAATAAGTCTTTAATTCGGGGAAGCGGATACTTGTTCTTTATCGTGAGTCGATTCAGCTCACGATAGTCGATGCACATTCTCATGCTTCTGTCCTTCTTCTTCACGGATAACACAGGTGCTCCCCAAGGTGAGATGCTTGGTCGGATATATCCCATATCGAGTAACTCCTGAATTTGCACCTTCAGTTCTTATAGTTCTTTTGGAGCCATCCTGTACGGGGCCTTTGATATAGGGGATGCTCCAGGCACCAATCTATTGTAAATTCCACCTGTCTATCCGGTGGAACACCTGGTAATTTCTCCAAAAAAATATCTGAATAATCCTTAATGATATGGACGTCTTCGATCGTTAATTCAGACTTCGACTCCCCCATGATATTCACTAGATATCTTTGACAATTGCCCTTATGCAACATCTTCGTTGCTTTTATGGTTGATATCACTGGAGGGGCTTTGCTATGCTTAACCCCTTGAAAAACGTACTCTACTCCGGCTACTGGATGCAAGACCACGTTCCTCTTCGCGCATTGCAAAACAGTATCATACTTATCCAACCAATTCATGCCCAAGACTACATCGAAGTTATTCATCTCCAATATGTATAGATCGGCTAGATATAAATGTTCATTTATCTCTACGGCTATACTGTTAGCTATATCGTCAACAGAAATTGTTTCTCCTGCTGGTATACTAATTCAAGGCTTTCTGAAGATTTTCTACTTCTAAATCCAGTCATGCAAAACAACTTCTTAGAGATAAATGAATGGGATGCGCCAGTATCAAATAACACCAAAGTAGGAATTCCAGCGACAGATAACATACCTGACATCATGCCGGGCTTCTCCTTTGCAATCTCAGACAGATTGTACATGCGAGCCTTCCCCCCGGAACCTTGATTCTGGACCCTCCTGCCTGGGCCATTGTTCCTCTGTGGGCCCTTGGAGACCATGTGTCCTTCTTCATGTCACCGGTAGCATGGATTCTGTCCTAGCATGTAAACTCCCTTGTGCCTCTTCCCACATTTCGATCAAGTCGGGTAGTCGTGCTGTGCTTTTGACTCGGATGGTCCTTCCTTACTACCCTTCTTGATGCTAGTATTATTACTCGGCCCTTGCCACTTAATTTTGTTCAAATTCATCATTGGTAGAGCCCTAGCCTTTTCCATCGCCAAGCTAACTGATATGTCCTCGGCTATGGACACAGTTTCCTTATATGTCATCTTCCCCTGACTAGCCAGATGATGACGGATTCTGCCTTGGAGTCCATCACGAAACTTTTGCGCCTTCATGTTTTCATTCTCAACCATGAATGGTGCGAATCATCACATGTGATTAAACTTCATTTTGTACTCCATGACCGTCATGCCTCCTTGAGTTAAATCCAGAAACTCTTTTTGCATTTTGGCCTTATACGCCCGTGGGTAATACTTATCCATCACCATTTCTTTAAATCCTTCCCAAGACAATGTTCTCCGTTCTTCTTCGGTTCGGAGTCTCCAGGATCCGTTCCACCAAGTCCTGGCGTCCTCCTTGAGTTGGAAGACTGCACAGGAAACCTTCTGGGCATCCGTACAGGCTATGTAGTCGAAGATACTTTCCAAGTTCAATAGCCACTCTCGATGGCAGCTGGCCCTTCTCTCCCGAGGAACGTGGGAGGTTTAAACTTGTTGAACTGATTTATTACTCTGGCCTGAACTTGTCCTTGAGTGGCTAGAGGCGTTATAGTCGCTCCTTGGAGAAGAGTGGTTAGTCCTGAGAGCAACTGCTACTGATTAGAGGCGTCATTCCCGCATGAAGGCGTATTAACTGCGCCTTGGGCTTGGTTTCGAGAATCAGTATTCGGGGTAGTTTCGCGGGGAGCCATGTCCTGCCAACGAATCGTTGTTCTTGTAAGTTCTTGAGTGCGAGAAATGAGGTAGAGATAAAGATATTTATACGCGTGGCATAAAATAAAATAATTCATTACATATTGGAATTAATAAATGCGAGAAATAAATATTCCGTTAATTATAACTTTTGATTTTCAACATCTATTCTTGAATAATACTAAAGTGGAAGTTGGAACAAATAGTTACTACTAAAATAAATAAAACATGACATCTTCAAACAATAAAACTAATCCTCGTCATCACTGCTAAGGGTCTCAATGACGGGAGTAGGGGGTTGGAGCTCAGTCCAGGAGATGATATCCTCGTCATCCGAGTCAACCATCTGCTCGAGCTCTGGATCCTCCTAGGGATCCTTCTCAAGCTCCTCCATCGGCTGGGATGGGGTAGCGTGCATCTCAAATATCCTTGGAATCTCGCCCCTTGAATACAAGTCGAGGATCCTCCCAGCAGCGTACTGAAAGTCATCCACGAGTATTCTTTCCTCAGGGGTCCTGCGATTCGCCTCGTTCTAAAGACGGTATATGGAGTAACTCCAATCATTCGGCAGTGTGATGATCAAGTGCTCGACTTCTTCAACCGGATCTCCGGTCTTCCCGGACATGAACCATTTTTTAATCCTCTCGACCACGTAGTGTGGGGCATTTTCGGGTAGCCCTGGATTTCCCCAAGAGTCTCTATGTGTCAGGGGGTGCGAGCTGGACCCCGCCTCGGTCCTCTTACGTGGAGTCACTGTGAATCCAGCCATACTAACATGATACATGTATATTTACGTAAAATTATTAAGTTTACGATATTAGTCTAAATGTATGTATGATATAAACATGACATGAAACTCATTACCCTGGAATGGAGTAACCAAGCAGTGGCAGTCGAACATATGATATTCCCTTGAAGAAAATATCTTTGTAACTTTAAAACAAATCTTTCGGCGTACCATAAAAGTAGACCGGATTTTGCTCTGATACCATGCTGTAACGACCCGATTTTTGTAAGGTATTTTATGAATAAAATTTTAATAATGAGGAAATTTGTAGAAATTTCAAGTCGTTACTAAATATAAATTTTCTAAAATATTTGCGGAACGTAAAAGGATTTCAAATTTCTAATATGACAAAATCCAGCAGCGGAAAATAATTTCTAAAATTAAAATTAATTGTTCATAGTAACTTGAGCAGAATTAAAAGAAATAATTATAATATTAATCATATGCCGGCCTCCTCTACAACCCGTTCTCTCCGTTCCGAATTAACTTGAAAATTTTACATAAAAATGGGATGAGCTTTCTATCGCTCGTGGGAACATTACAAATCAACAATAAACACAATACATAACGGAGGCATAGCATGAATATTTGTTATATCAACTTGAGCATGTAAACATGTGACCGCATGTAAACATATACTGATACTTGTTATGAAAACATGTGACTGCATGTTAATCATATACTGATACTTGGTACGAAAAACATGTGACTGCATGTTAATCGTAAATATAACATATCACCTATACAGTCCAAATAAAGCAATTAAAATTGACAAGTAATAATTCCCACCTGAAATTGAGATGACGTGAATGCAAATGCTTGAAATGCTTATCTGATAATCTTATCCTTGTACTCTTCATTTTCGTAGCCTACAATTAAAAAGGCGTGTATTTTACTATATAATAATTGTAGAAATAATCAGAAACTGAAAATAATTATGATTGGCTGAAACAGGCAGATCGGGTTACTATTAAAATAAAGTTGGACTGGAAATAATAAAATGGGCTGAAAGGGTTCTGGGCTAAAATGAAGTAAGAACAGATCGGCCATTAAATACTGGGGTTGAATCAATGGGCTTATTTTACTTAGGTTGGGATTAGGCAGGTGTTTGGGCTTAAATCAGCCCAACAGATACAATTGGCATCGACCCTTGATAAAAGCCGACTACTATCCTCTTGTTGTTTCATTCTCTCACCGTTTCTCCAGAATTACACGAGATTGGCGGATGGAGTGTCAGTGATTCTCTGCCTTGGATCGGAGCAGCGGCGTACGCACACCATGATTCGAGGACCTGGTTCGGTCTTACACCGCCCCTTTTCGAACCCCCTACTGAAGGAATGAGCCGCGGTTTAGAGGAAGTATAGGCGACTGACGAACGAGTGTTTCCTGGTGGTTTGGTTATGGTGATTTCCTCACCTATTGTCTCTGTGCTTGTGAAAATTGTTGGAATATTTATTCCACATATTCATAAATAGTGTTTTGATGATTAGGTTGCTAAACAAAGCAAAACAACAAAGAGGTGAAGCAAAACAACGAAGCAGGCGAAGATGCAAAAAGCTAGACAAAATACAAAGCTAGCGCACGCTAGACTTAACACACGCTAACGATACCCGGCTGCAGATCAGACGAGTTCGAAGTTACCTAAAGACAACCTACCTGATGAAGATAGTGCACGCTACATATGATTACTAACGCACGTTATCGAAGTCCATATTACCGTTGTGAAGATATTCAAACACTGTATGACGCAAGCAATGACGAAATCATAGCGCACGCTAAGGATGAGGAATAACGGATGCTAATGTGTTTGAAATCACGTCAATCAATCCGTTGTGAAAGATTATGAAGCAAAGTCAAAAAGTATAAACGGATATATGACGCATGCAATGATGCAAGATTAGCGCACGCTACAAGGAAGTGTTAGCGCACGCTAATTGTCATGGACAATAGCCACTGGACTAAAACTGGAAGACATAAACATATGCTACATGCAGTACATAACGTACGTAACATGCAAAATGCGCAATAGCGCACGCTAAGAGGAAGAGCTAGCGCACGCTAGCAAGTCAGAAGTCAATAACGGCTAGTTTGATGAAGAAGGCTATAAATACCACATCCTTGGTATCAAACCATACAACAACTTCAAGCAATCAAGACATTGATCTGATATTCATATTCATTATATTGTTGTTGTGATATTGAGCTTATATTGTTAGTTTGAGTGTTTATACATTCAACACATACACGAGAGGAGAAAAAAAAGATACGATTAGATTCGGTGTTATTAGGATCAAGGATCCGACATTGTTAGAATCACAATCGCTATCTTAGTGAGGTTTATCTAGTACTCATAGAAAGCTAGAGTGATTGATTCTTTGTCCAATAGAAAAGGAAAACGGTTTAACTTGGACCGACAAAAAGACAAGTACAAGCGGTAATATCTCGACTGATAGAAAAGAGATTGAACAGTTTACTCGGACAGATAGAAGACGAGCTTGTAACTCTAATCCCTCGATCGATAGAAGAGAGGTGTAGAGGTTTATATCTTAAGCCTATAGAAAAAGATAACGAGAGAGGACGTATGCACATTTGGCCGAACCTCTATAAATCCGTGTGTCGTTTAATTTCCGCACTTTATATTTACGCTTCTGCACAACGGCAGTCGAAGGTCTTGCTCTCAATCTACCACCATTTTTTGATGGCTTGAACTTCATGACGTGGAAGAAAAAGATGTCAATATTCATCCGAGCATATGACATCGAGTTTTGGAAGGTGATATGTCTTGGTCCGAAAATTCATCTTAAATCCGACGGTATGCTTAAATCGTTTGAAGAATATGACGGCGCGGATTGGAGAAATTATCATTATAATTGTAAGGCAACTCAACTTCTTTATTGTGCCTTAAATTCGGAAGAACACAACCGGATATCATCGTGTGATAGTGCCAAAGAAATTTGGAAAATGCTTGAGGTAACACACGAAGGAACGTCTCAAGTCAAGGAGACGAAAATAAACATGCTTCTTCACGAATACGAACTATTTCAAATGAAGGACGATGAATCCATCACGATCATGCTCGAACGATTTTCGGTCATCACAAATGGATTAGCATGTTTCGGAAAACCACTTTCGAGTAGTGAGAAAGTAAAGAAAATTCTCCGATCACTACCTCGAGAATGGGACGGTACGGTGACGGCTATAATGGAATCTAAAAATTTAAATAATCTTGATTTTAGTGCTCTCGTTGGTTCTCTTATAAACTACGAGATTGTCCTAAAATCTCGGAATGCCAAACCAAAGTCGAAGGAAAGATCGATAGCCATGAAGGCTAAGATGTCCAAAGAGAAGAAATCCCGGTGGATGAAAGCGACGAAGAATTGGCATATTATGCCAAAAATATTAATAAGTTGCAACACTTATTAAACCGGAGGAATCAGGACATCCAAAAGGGCGAATCTAAGAAATTGGACAACAATTGTCGATTATGTGGTAAACCAGGCCATTTTGCAAAGAATTGCCGAGTTAAACCCAAGAAGGAGGTTTTAATAGCAACATGGAGCGATGAAGACGAAGATGAAGATTTTCTAAATCAAAATAACCTTGCATTCATGGCCCGGAGTTCATTCGACGATAGCGACGTCGAAAGTCAAGTAAGTGATTATTACGATGAACTTTTTGAAGCATTCCAATTATTACATACGGACTATCAAAATGCTTTAAATGAGATTGAATCCCTTAAATCTAAAAATAAATTTTTGGAAAATGAAAATTCCAAAATTCTTGAAAAAGGGAAATTTGTTGAGATCGATCATTCTAAATGCATTGAAAACGAAAATATTTTAAAGGATGATCTTGTTAAATTCAAACCGAGCTCAAAAATTTAACGAAGAAATTCTCTCTCAGAAACGAGAAATTTGAAAATATGCTCTCGGTTCAAAAATACACGTTGAACAAACAGGAGTTGGGATTCAAATAAAATTTTAAAAACCGAATCCGTGAACTTGAAAATACCCCACTGTGAGAAATATTTAAAAATCGGGCACCATATTTCAAATTGTAAAAGCCCAAGACGGACGATAAAAACTAAGAAAATTTGGATTCCCAAAGGAACTTTTATTCCAAATATCGTCTATGTTTCGAAAGAAAAACCAACTATAGGTTGGATCCCCAAAAATTAATTTCATCAATTGATATTTTACAAATGGGGAGATAATATATTCAGGGAGAGTTGTTTCCTATTCATGCATATTTATATTCATCAATTGGTATCATGTATATTCAATAATTGGTATCCTCTATTCAATTACTACATATTTTTACACTTTTTGCTGAATACAAAAAGGGGAGAAGGAGTTGAATCGGATAAAAAGCTTCATGAAAGATATGACGAGAAAAATAAAAAGGTAAAAAGGAGGAGAAAATAACAAAAATCGAAGAAGTCGAAAAAGGAGAAGAAAGCATACAAAAAGGAGGAGAAAAAGGAGGAGAAAATAATAAAAATCGAAGAAGTCGAAAAAGGAGAAGAAAGCATACAAAAAGGGGGAGAAACGAAGGAGTTGAAAAATAAGAAACGAAGAAGTCGAAAATGACAGAAAAAGAAAAAGATTGGAGAAACTAACAAAACGTTCAAAGCCGAAAAATTTGAAACGTACAAATATATATATCTTTATTTTGCAGGTTTTATCCAATTCAAGAGTTGTTTTGTAATCATCAAAAAGGGGGAGATTGTTGGAATATTTATTCCACATATTCATAAATAGTGTTTTGATGATTAAGTTGCTAAACAAAGCAAAACAACAAAGAGGCGAAGTAAAACAACGAAGCAGACGAAGACGCAAAAAGCTGGACAAAATACAAAGCTAGCGCACGCTAGACTTAAACGTTAGGGCACGCTAACGATACCCGGCTGCAGATCAGACGAGTTCGAAGTTACCTGAAGACAACCTACCTGATGAAGATAGCGCACGCTACATATGATTACTAACGCACGCTATCGAAGTCCATATTACCATTGTTAAGATATTCAAACACTGTATGATGCAAGCAATAACGAAATCATAGTGCACGCTAAGGATGAGGAATAGCGCACGCTAATGTGTTTGAAATCAAGTCAATCAATCCATTAGGAAAGATTCTGAAGCAAAGTCAAAAAGTATAAACAGATATATGACGCATGCAATGATGCAAGATTAGCGCAAGCTACAAGGAAGTGTTAGCGCACGCTAACTGTCATGGACAGTAGCCACTGGACTGAAACTGGAAGACATTAACGTATGCTACATGCAGTACATAACGTACGTAATAGGCAAAATGCGCGATAGCGCACGCTAAGAGGAAGAGCTAGCGCACGCTAGCAAGTCAGAAGTCAATAACGGCTAGTTTGATGAGGAAGGCTATAAATACCACATCCTTGGTATCAAACCATACAACAACTTCAAGAAATCAAGACATTGATCTGATATTCATATTCATTATATTGTTGTTGTGATATTGAGCTTATATTGTTAGTTTGAGTGTTTATACATTCAACACATACACGAGAGGAAAAATAAAAGATACGATTGGATTCGGTGTTATTAGGATCAAGGATCCGGCATTGTTAGAATCCCAATCGCTATCTTAGTGAGGTTTATCTAGTACTCATAGAAAGGTAGAGTGGTTGATTCCTTGTCCAATAGAAAAGGAAAACGGTTTAACTTGGATCGACAAAAAGACAAGTACAAGCAGTAATATCTCGACTGATAGAAGAGAGATTGAACGGTTTACTCGGACCGATAGAAGACGAGCTTGTAACGGCAATCCTTTGACCGATAGAAGAGAGGTGCAGAGGTTTATCTCTTAAGCCTATAGAAAAAGATAACGAGAGAAGACGTAGGCAGGTTTGGCCGAACCTCTATAAATCCGTGTGTCCTTAATTTTCACACTTTATATTTATGCTTCCGCACAACGGCGCTAATACCGAAATTGCTCCAACAAAAATAGCCGAGGCCAGTGAAGAATTTTTGGGTGAATGATGGCAGGATTATTTTCTTCTTATCTAGTATTTGGGCTTCGGCCGAAGAAGGAGATTGGAAGACCGAATTTGTAACACCCCCAGAAACCAACAGGGAATATTACATGTTGTGGACCCCACACTTGAGGATCCACCAGGTTGAACACAATCATACGACCAAAAGTTTGACCGTCCGGGATGAAACAGCATAAAGACACGGACCCATAAGGTCACACAACAAAATCAAACTGTAATAATTTGTTTACAACTCATCCCCACACAGGGGTCCAAAATACAAAACGATACAACACAGCGGAAGAATCAGAGATAATACAAAGACACAACAACAACTGCATTCCATAACTCTTGATTAGTATCGCAGCCCATCATCCTTTGTGCCGATCCTGTGACTGGTCCCACGAATCTGCATGAACCTGGACACAAAATAGATATCCCCCAGATTACTCAGGGGTTAGCAAAACTCCATCATTTTACTAGTTCAAGTATCAAGCTATATGAAATGTAACAAGCAAATACAAATCATAAATTAGGCAACCACACTCTACGAATCACAATCAACCAATCACGTATTCCCTAATATAGAAATCAACACAAGTGGAATCTTTATAAAATAGACTGTCATCAAGGGAATTTTAGAAAGCACAAATCCTTTAGGAACTCATGTCCTAAGTTTGTCAAAATCCTTTAGGAACTCATGTCCTAAGTTTGTCAAAATCCTTTAGAAACTCATGTCCTAATTTTGTCAAAATCCTTTAGGAACTCATGTCCTAAGCTTGTCAAAATCCTTTAGGAACTCATGTCCTAAGTTTGTCAAAATCCTTTAGATTAAAACATGCTCAATGACTAATCAAGACACTTGTGAACTCTTGTCTCATATACCACATGCAACACTCATAACACTCGTGAACCCTTGTCACGTGGCTCCGTAGGTTCATCAACCCGCACGGACTATGCCAAACACAATAATCATAATACTGTGAACTCTTGTCACGTATCAAGCATAACAAACATAACACTCGTGATCCCTTGTCACGTGGCTCCATAGGTTCATCAACCCGCACGGACTATGCCAAACAAAACTATCACAACCCCGTGAACTCTTGTCACGCATAAAACACAACAAACATACACTCGTGATCCCTTAACACGTGGCTCCGTAGGTTCATCAACCCGCACGGACTATGCCAGACACAACAATCATAACATCCAGTCCTGACTCCGTGATCTCTTTCCACGAGTCACTGTAGGCCCCGTCGAACCCACACGGTTGGACGTACTGTGCCCTGACCCCATGATCGACTGCCATGTGTCATTGTAGGCCTCGTCAGACTCGCACGACTGAACCTCAGTACCACGTACTAAGTTTCGATTCCAGGATCAACTGCCCTGAATCCTCTTAGGCCCCTTCGAACCCACACGAGTGAACTTAGCACCACAGCGCACACTGCTCACGTTCACATTCCATTAACAACGAACATATCAATCAATCACATTGATCACCATGAAGTCATGCATCACGTGCACATAACACAATCTCAAAAATCACAACAACCGTCATCAATAACGACACACAACCAACATAACTCACGATCGATACACAATACATTGCACAACCATGTGTACAGCCAACCCAATAGGATTATCACAACCCCACACACATAACACAAAATGATACACATACTAAAATAACACAGTCATCACCAAGCCTTCATAATGCAAAACACATAACTAACTCACACGAGCCACATTTACAAGGCAAACAAATCATCACAACCCAACACACGATTTCTAATCGCAAGACACAAGTTGTATAACAAAATACTTGCCTCGAATCAACACGCGAATACTCCAACGAACACGGCTCGACTGCAATGCTTCAAACCCTACAACCTCTGTAAGAAACAACGAAAACATGATCACAACGAGGACCAAGACCAACAACAATGGAAATCACATCAAACTATCGAAGGAAAACTCATTCGAACATTTAATCGAACATTAAATGTTCATGACCCTCCAAGAACATTGAAATCACCCATCGGGTTGAACGAATCAAGGATATGGATATACAATCCATAGAACATATTCAAAATAACGTTTATACGCCAACCAATTCATCAAAACTGGATAATTTCCGGAATCAAGAACAAATCTACAAAAAGTCAACTCGAAGAGAAACCAAAGAATTACCTCAATCCGACGAAGAATAATGAATTAAACGATGTTATAATCACTTAGGATACTCCAAAACACCTTTGGATCGAGCGAAATCGGCCAAGATCACGAACCCTAGTCGTCCTTGACTTACACCCGTGGAGAGAAGAGGAAATGAGGGAGAAAATGAGAATAATGACTGTTGTCCAGTTTATATACTGGACAGCCTTAGCGTGCGCTAATCTTCAATATTAGCATGTGCTATCGAAGTATATACCGCCAACATCTCAGTCCAGTAGCTTCTGGACTGAACCCGAACTACCAGGTAGCGTGCGCTACCCTTCCGATAGCGTGCGCTACGCGCTCCATAACGTGCGCTATCGACTGCCCAGTCCAGGGCAGTAGCTTCTGCCTCATTTCTGGAACTCTCGTTAGTGCGCGCTATTCCATGGACTTAGCATGCACTATTCCTGCTGAACAGGCAATAAGATCGCACCTAAACTCCTCACAACAACGACAAACACACTACAATCTGAATCGCAACCGGCTCACATCAATGTATGACAACGATCATAAAGGCACAAACAACTTACAATCCACTAAACAGTAGAAAAAAAAAATCAATCCACTGGAAATGAAAATCCTGGGTATAACAGAATTTATGTGAAGAAATTTGAGATGAAAAATGTTTGTAATCGAAGGAACTTACAGAAGAATTTTCCTGTTGATTTGTGTCCGCTGGATGGTTCTGAGATGCTGGAAGTATATAGGATTTGCTGTGATTTTTTTTTTTTTGTGAACTGAAGTTTGGTTGTAAATGAAGATTTCTCGTGTGTGTGATTTCTGCTATTCAATGTGAAATATATATGTGTTTTGATCTGCTGAGATTGAGTTATTTATGCAGGAATTAATAACTAACTCTTCCCCATGATGCATAACTGCTCCCCATGATGTCCACTCCTCCACTACGATGGTTGATGAAGGTGCAGAAAACTTCCTTCCGTGTTCTGATTGTGGCGGGGAGGGGGGGGGGAGGGAATGTTGGGCTTGGCATTTGGGCTGGGGTATTGGGTTTAGTCAATAAAATAGGGATTGTCTTAGGCCGGCCCAATCGAAATTGTAAGGGTTAGCTGTGTTGGGATACGGTGCCTAAAATGAAGGCCCAGCGGAAGCAGTTAAACAAAAATTATTTCGATCCGAATCCCTACGAGGATCGATCGAGCTATGTATATACGAATATAAAATGAAGCACATGAAGATACGAGAAAGATACCCTTGTAGTCCGTTGATTAAATGGTGTCCTTCTCTTGAGCGATTCCCCAAGATTTAGTTGATTTCCCTACGATCCAATCCGCTCCAAGCTCTTGGATGATCCGACGCCTAAAACACCGCGTCTCTACTTGCCACGCGCCGGAGAAACGACCGGAATGACCAAACCTCGTTATCCTCTATTCACTATATTTTTAAACAATCTGCAAGTGTACAGAGTAAATGTAGAAAGCGGCGAGTAAGGTCGTATTCCACAGAGACTAATTATTCGTATTATGTTGAGTACTAGATTATAGTGATTCCGATTTTATCTAGACGATCGATAGGGTGGATGAATGGTTAACGAAATAAAGTAAAATGATGACAATTAATTTAAACAAGTGAAAATATCCGAATTAAAGAGAATTATATGAGTTTTGAAAGATAGATTCCAAGGCTAGGTTTCCGTTGATTACTAAGTTTAGTCGGGATTGATTCCAAAGAGTTCTAAGTACGTTTCCAAAATGATAATCACAACAATATTCTAAAGTCCCTCTCGAGGTACATTAAAACGTAGATTAAACAACCTATAACAACATCTCCGTTTACTATAAATTATCCAACTCCAAAGTGTTCATAAGATTAAATATCATCATAGTTCATCACCGATTTCTCAATCTCGTAATTTACTACATCAAATACTCGAAACCTATTAATGCCCTCTTCTCTCGAATTATGAGCAATTAAATTAAATATGTAAAAACATTGATCAAGTGTTCTAACATGAATCATAACCAAGTGTTTGATAAGGAAAACACATTAGGTAAATAAAATCATCAGTCCTTCAAAACCTTCATCAACGTACTCCCATGCCCGGAATCTAACAAGTTTAGCCGGACATGGTAATGAAAGAAAGATTAATAATCATCATGTTCATGCTAAATAAAATAACAAAAATGAGTAAAAGATAGGAAGAATATAAAACTCGGATGGTGTCTTGAGTGATCCCAGTTCAAGCCTTCAAGTGTTCTTGAGGTGTTCTTCAAACACTCCCTTCAAATCTCCTTCTTTTGGTTGAAAAGCTCTCAAATCTTGTGTTTATTCTCTCTCCAATCTCTCCAATATCAGAATATCTCTTAAAATCCGATCCAAGGCCCCTTTTATCAACCCAAAAGTGCCAACTTTTCTTGTCCAAATCTTGCAAAAATATCAAAAAGTGATTTTCCACCGAAAAGTGACATGGCCCGTGTCAAATGACACGGCCCGTGTCATACTGCTCTAGAAACGTCAAACGGCTCTGGACAAGGAACCCGATCGTGTCAGTTGACACGGCCGAGCAAGTGACACGGCCCGTGTCAAATGACACGGTCGTGTCTGTGTTGGTCCGTTTTGACTCCAGTTTTCCTTCTTTTTCGGCTCGATCTTTCGTTTCCGCATAGCTTGATATGTATTGGGGGTTGAGACTTCGTTCTTGCTTGATTAATGCCCTTAAAATACCTATAAAATCAATAAAACGTACCCAAGCGTGATCGAGTCCAATAAACACAGTATGAGCACAAACGACACAATTCTACGGAAAAGCTTTGCAAAAATATGTGTAAAAATGAGTGTTATCAAAATCCCCCAAACTTGAACGTTGATCGTCCCGAGCAATGCACTTCAAAATAACCACTCTTAAGGGAACTCATCCCTCAACACAACTCAAAGGATCATTTTGAAAATTCATCAATGCGCCTCATAAATAAGTCGAGTTCTATAAAGTATTCAAATCTCTGGGGTGCTTCCTTAACATCATAGCCAATACTTGAAGAATACGAACCTCACCGGTCAAGTGTATTCCCTCACTCTCAAAGTGTATAATGGGATAAGTGACGCTCAAAACTCATTCAATGAAATAAGAATCCCATAGGCTTGTCAATCATCTACATCTCTACCACTATTTGTGCATGCAAATTTGGTGAATCAAAAAGGACTTTATTGGTTGTAATGTAGGCTTTTTGGTCGGGGTAGGATAAGTATGGATAAAGTGACTTGACTTGAGCAAATTAGAACATCATCTCAATAATCACTTAGCTCAATTAGAAGCTCAAGTTTTCATCATTTTTTTTTCTGGAATTTGCTTCCTTCAACCCCTTGATTTTAATATAATCGCAATAAATGCTTTTGAAAGTGAAAATCACAACCTTATTCCTCCTTATCACACCATTTTTTTGTGGTGGATAACATCATCATTATAATCACACCATTCTTCCTTCAAATTTATTTTGATAAATCATCGTCGTTGGACCAACAACCTTCCAAATCGCCTCCACACACCTTTTAATTTTTTTTGCCAATTTGTTCTAATATGCTCAAGTATAGGGACAAAGTTTATAATGAAATGGAAAGCTCATAATGTGGCTAACAAGAAATAGGCTTTAAGCTCAATTGGGCTAACTAGGGAATTAATAATTGTCGGGTTGGCAAAAAGGTTTGAAGGGCTAACGGAAAAAAATCGCTTAAAATCACTTTCACTAATTTGCATGCACGCTTGTAGTTTCGAATAAGATACCAAGGCAAGTTCTAGAGTCTTAAAACATGAATGGTACACTCGATAATGAAACTTGCATATTTAATGATGCACGAAGACTCAAAAGCTCACAAGTTAGAATTGTTCATATTTCCAAGGTATTAAACTATTTATTCAATTTCACACCCTTTTGATTATTCTACAATTTTTCCTCTTCAAATTATCCTCGATTTGCATATCAAAATAACAAAATAAATCCCGAGGCATCCAAGACAAGAGTTCATTCTTTCGAGTTTCATCCAAGTTCATGATACTCAAAAAACACATAGTTAAAAAAAACACCGAAAATAATAAAAAAACTACACCAAAAACACAAATAAAATTGACACCAAAATCCAAATCAAAATCCAAAAATCAAAACAAAAACAAAAAATATAAGTATTTCTTGACCCAATATCTCCCCCAAACTTGAATTGAAGAGTATACACACGAAGGGGGTATAGTTTTTAAACAATAAAAAACTTTGGGTCAAGAAATACTTACAACCGGTCCTACTGATTGGGCGGAGGGAAGTGGCCTTGTTGGACATGCCATTCGTGCATTTTTCGTAATAAGGTCAACATCTTGTCTTGTTTCTGGCGGATCTCATCTTGTTTCTGTCGGGTCTCCTCTCGGAAAGCCTCAAATTGGGCTCTAAGTGTTGATCGAGATGTGGCATGTCTTGATTCGGCCTGTCTCGATGACTCGGGCCGATCCCTCGTTCTTTTTTCTTCCTCTTCCTCTTCCTCGCTATCCGGGCTTCTCTCGAAGGCATCTTCTTCCTCCATTCTCTCCGCTCGAAATTCTTCTTGCATTCTCTCGGCTCTGTCCTCATTCTATGTACGCCGAGGTCGAACATTACGAGCAAAATGGCTATCACCAGGGGAGACCAATCCAGCTTCTACCCGGGCCAATTTGTGCGCGTCCGTGGCCATTTGTAAATTTCCCAAATCCCGAATACTATCAATCGTCGTCAGAGGTGTATTCGAGAGGAGGAAATGATCACCATCATTTTGGATGAATATAGTACGTGAGTCGTAGTCCAGGATGTTCATCAATTTCATCACTGACAAAGATAGGAGCATATTTCCTGGAAGGGGAGTTCGGTGGTCCAGTGATATTTCATAATGAAGTGCAATAGGAGTAATTAAACCCCCTATCCAAATCTCCTCTCTCGGTTTCGTAGCAACATCCTCAAAATGATCCATTAATATAGCCGTGGTTGCTAGATCCGTCCCGTCGAGTATGTGAGATAGAACATACAACTCTCGCTGGGTGATTGGCCCTATTTCTTTTCGCCCAAATATAGTGCTCGCAATCACTTTGTGCAGATATCGGAGTATTGGATTGTGAATAGAGGATCATTTGGCCGACTTTGGAATGTAAGGACGTGCCTCGCATCCCGGATACTCCACCATAGCTCTCCATTAGGTTTCACACTCGAATCTATTTATTCGGTATTCTCCGTACTTTCGTGTGTCATATATAACTTCTAAATCCCTTGGAGATAGCTTTTCGTTCTTATTGTTCAGGCGGAATTCTAAAGCAATTGGCTCATGAGTGATTGGATCTCTTTTAACCGTTAGCGTGCTTAGGAATTCCAGAGTGAGGCATCTGTAGGTTGGCTATTGTTGTGACATCATCCACTTCCAATGTATCCTTTCTAGCAGCTTCATCACATCATCTTTTATACCCATGGATGTCATACATTCATCGACTGGCCATCTAGTTGGAAGCATTTTTTTCTGCCCCAACATTTCCCACCGCGCTTGTCGGCTCTCCGGGAGGTCAATTCCGTACGTCTCGGGCGTCTCAACAGCCCCTTGGGCCGGTATTCTTGCGTACGTCACTATTTTCATCATACTAATAACTCTTCCGGAACAGCTGGGATTAGCCCCCTGAAATACACACTCGACTCCATCGTCTATGCTTACGGACACTAAGGATGGCATCGTGACGATCCATCCAATCAATACCCAAAGTAATGTCGTCCTTGGGTAAATTTACCATGATTAGGTCCGCCAACCATTCATGGCCCTCAAGCTGAATCGGATAGTTCTTAACTTCACGGTTTCCGATAATTCTTCTACCATCTCGTAGACCAATGACATAAGGTCCGCAACTAGTAGCACTACCCAGGTGAAGTCTACTCAAACATGACTTAGAATTAAATTAATGTGATGCGCCAGTATCAAAAAGGGTACACACGGGTTGAGATAAAATTTCGAGTGTACCTGAGATCATTCGGGCCTCCGGATCATCGGTCCTCTTCATCTCGTAAATTCAGGGCTTGCCAGTCCCAGAACCGGATGCTCCTGCCTGATAGCTATGGGCTCCACCTTTAGTCGCTCCCGTAGTCTTAAATGACGCGGACTGAGTGGCCTGATTCTGAATAGCCGACTGCTTTGGGGCTTGAGATGCCGTCGGAGTAGGTTTGGAGTCTCTTCGGCAGAAACGGGCCTTATGCCCGGCAATCCCACAGTTGTTACATGTGATAGTCTGCCTCAGACACTTAGTGCTAAAATGACCCTGCTCTCCACAGTTGAAACAGGTGATGGCCGAACTGGCCACTCGGGACTGAGATTTCGCAGGTTTAGGCACCATAGAAGGTCGCTTAGAAAAAGTAGAGCCCGTACGAGGCTTCTTAAAGGTTGCCCGACCACCTTCAGACTGATTATGATTCTTCGATTTCTTGCCAGCAGATGAAGTTTGATGCTTAGAAATTTCCTTCGCAGTAAGCTCATAAGTAAGAGCTTTCTCGATGAATTCGGCTAGGGTGGTGCAATGATGATTAAGCAACTGCATCCGCATATGAGGTTTCAACCTCTTACTGAAATACTTGATCTTATCTGCCTCGGAGTGGATAATGGATGAGGCGAATGGAAGTAGCTTCTGAAACTTCTCGGCGATGGCGAGAACATCTTCTTCCGCCGAGGGGTCGGGACTGAGTAAGTCCGATAACTTGGCCTCCCTGAGTGGGGCCGGATAATACCTTTCCATCATGAGGGTCTTGAACTGGTCCCAAGTGCAAGATCCGTCGGTGGGCTTCAAAGATAGCCACCAAGAGTGAGCGCTCTTACCCAGATAGTAAGCCGCAACTGAAACTTTGTGCCCTTCGGGACACTCTACCATAGCAAACAGCTTCTCAAAATGTTCAAGCCAGTGAATAGTATCCACCGACTCAGATGAACCTTAAAAAGTAGGTGGCCTCTGGCGAGAGATGTCGCCGATAATACTGCTCACACTCCTCTCTTGTCTCTGAGGTGGCGGAGGAGGAGCATGTTGAGCCCGGGTGGCTGAGTTCTGCATCGTCTCCATCAGACGTGCCATCTGAGTCATCTGGGCCATCATGCCCTGCATAAAAGCAAGTGGATCAACCCGAATACCTTCCGATTGAGCTGTATCTCGGGTACGACTTCCTGATAGTGAGTGATTATCTCCAGGTGAATGAGTGGCAGTGTCGCTACTTGTTGAATTAGCATTATTCCTCGTGTTCGCATGGGTATTCACACGAGCTCCCGGGTTTCGGCCCGCACCACGTCCTCTTCCTCTACGTCCTCTGACATCTCTATCCATACTGAGGTAGGAAAGTCGCATCATAATTATAGATCTCGTATTATGATTACATTATGAAATGATAATAATGAGCATACATGCTCTAACACAATGAACGCATTAATAATGCAGTAAAATGATTGTCGACATTACGCCGAAATATGATAAGGTCGCATGAAAGATCAACTAAGGTGACATGATTATCTGATGAAATTACTGATTGATTATCCTGAACAAGTTGATCAGATTGATAATACGATCCACAAGATCAACAACTGAGTAATGAGTTGACATGATCGACACGATCCAAAAGAAAATGACGATTGAGGATTGTTGACTGATGTATGATGAATGAGTGATTCTTATTGGCAGAAATTATACCATGGCATCAGAAATCATACCGTTTCTTTGGTCCGAGGGGCTTGGCACTTGCACAGGTCACACGTGACGCGAAAGTCCAATGATACTAGTCTGATGATCGATGATTTCCAATGAGACATGACTCGTAGGGTAGTATTCAAAACCACGCTCCGATACCAACTCTGTAACACCCCAAACTAGGCGGCTATTATAGTGCCGTGGACCCCCAACTGGGACCCACCAGGCAAATGAAAATTAATGAATTATAATATAACTGTAGTACCGAACCACATTATATTAACAATTACTCCGATGAGGAGTTTCAAGTACAATACACCCAGGAATACAAAATACATATATATATTTCATATGAAGATGAAATATACAACACTAAATAAAATGAAAGTCCAAACAGAAACTGCAGCGGAGAATACACATCAAGAAACATGAATAAATGAAAGGACTGGGGGCCCCTACTAGTATCACTGGGACTCCTCGCCATCAACGTTCTCTTCTCGTGCCTTTGCCTTGCTATGACCTAAAATCAACATCCCCAACGGGGTCAGTTACACAGAACAACAATTCTCAAGGGTTGAACAAATAAAATAATCACATGAATTAGTTATGAAATCAAGTTGAATGAGGGGCATCATAGTACGTCCGAATGGGATGTGCAAGTGCACAAGTATGCCGAGTGCCCGGCGTCCCGTATAAACACTCGGAAAACTTGGCCTAATTAGTCTCACGGAGGCACGTTACCGTGTGCACAGTCCAATGTGTCCGGATACCCGCATATACACAATGACCTTAGTGTGCCCGACTAAAAATTCCACATATATACCACCTGGTAACGCAATACAATCCCGGAAGGTCACAAAGACAAAAGCGACGATGAAGAGGAATAATGAATAGAAATCCGACAAGGGCCAAGAATGACTCACCGAGGTGAAACAAAGACGCAATGAGTGATAGCTTCAAATGAAATGATTGGAACCATCGTTCCCCGTGAATTGAATGATTAGTTTGATAATTACAAGTCTTAACATGATTAATATTATTATGCATGAATTATACGCACGAATGAACAACAACGAAAGGAATGATTATCCTTTCAACTGAGCAAGAATTAACTTACCTCAAATACCGGTGAAGAATGTCCTTCCTCGAACAAACGCCCTTAATGCAATTATTGGTCGCTCGAACAACCTTGAATAACACAATTGCCAATAATTTGCTTAAAATACGAATCAAGCATGATCATAACCAACTCAAAAATTCGACACAGCAACCCAAACTCATTGGGTCATTTTGACTAACACGTTACAATCTTCCATTATTTACAACCGATCCCAATGATATCGTATACCAACCTCTAAATGAGTGATTCAATCCAACAAAACACCATCAAAACAATCAATAATCTAATAGGAATACACATCTCGATATTATGACAATGTCTAATCGAAAACCCCAAAATTCCAAAGTCAACACTCAAGGGTTCTTGAATAATTCTCCAATAATCCAAAGATAGTTCCAAGAAACTCATAATCATATGTATATCTCTTCACATATCATGATAATAACATCCAAAACATCATACTCCATTTCTAAAATCAAAATCCAAGATTTGAAGAAATTACCTTTGAAGATCCAAACTCTTCGATCCGTTGAACTTGTGTTAAATCAACCTTCCAAACTCTACAATCGAAGATAGGTGATAGCAGCTCGAAGTGATCTTCTCAAAACGCCCCAAATCGCCCGGATGAGGAGGAGAAATGAAGAAAATAATGAAATGGAGTTGAACTGTCCTATTATACCAAACCTAGCTTAGCGTGCGCTAGCTCCTGATATTAACGTGCGCTAGCGGGTGTACCGAGTAGTCCAGTGAGCTCTGCCTGCCTCGTTAGCGTGCGCTACGTACTTGGTAGCGTGCGCCAACGCCTTCCTCTTACCGTAAGTTAACCGGATGTTAGCGTGTGTTACCTGATAGTTGGTACCCAGTAACTGGAGTCCAGAACCTACTGTCCACTGCCTGTTCGAGCCTTAGCGCGCACTACTCCGATTGCTAGCGTGCGTTACCAATACAACCAACGTATGCTATTCCACTCCTAGCGTGCGCTATGAATTCTCTATTTCAGTCCAGTACCTACCGGACTGTACGTAGCGTGCGCTACACCTCACACACAGGCTACCAAAACGATGATAATGATAATATTCACATCTCGATTCTCGGACAGAGTTGAATGACGAATGATAACTGATACAAGATTTAAAATTACATCGAATGGTGAACACAATTGAATGAATGTGAATGATTAATGATTATTAATGAGTGAAAATTACTGAGTGACAATTACTGAATGATAATAAATGAATTTACATCCGGGTATTAGATGCCACACACTATGGTATCTAATACCCATGTTCTCCAGATGGCGCTCCAAGCTAATATGATGAAGTGGCTTGTTCAGTAGATCAGCGACGTTGTCGGCTGAGTCTACTCTATGCAGTACAATGTATCCCTTGCGAACAAATTCTCTTACGAGATGATACTTCCTCTCAATGTGTTTCGTACTATTGTGAAACCTCGGCTCCTTGGCCTGCGCTACAGCTCAGTCATTGTCGCAGTACAGCGGAACAAGTAGCTCAGCACATGGTATCACTTGAAGTTCTCCCAGAAACTTCTTAATACATAACCCTTCCTTAGAAGCCTCCGAGGCTGCTTAATACTCAGCCTGACAGGTGGAATCAGCAGTCGCGCTTTTCTTGGCGGTACGCCAAGATACTTCTCCTTCATTAAGAGTAAATATGTAGCCAGAAGTAGACCTCGAATCGTCCTTCTATCCTTGGAAGTCCGAATCAGTGAATCCCATCACATCCAATTCTCCACCGCCATACATAAGAACCATATCTATAGTCCTTCTCAAATACTTGAGAACGTTCTTTACGGCAGTCCAATGTTCCCTACCTGGATTTGCCTGAAACCTACTTACCACGCTCACAGCATGCGCAATGTCAGGTCTCGTACACAACATAGCATACATAAGACTACCCACGGCCGAAGCATATGGTATATTACTCATTTCCTTTTGTTGTTCCTCACTTTGAGGACACATTTTCGAGGAGAGTTTTATTCCATGTCGCATCGGAAGGAACCCTCTTTCAGAATCATCCATCTTAAATCGCTTTAAGATCTTATCTATATAGAGGGCTTGGGAAAGACCTATCGTTCTCTTTGCTCTATCCCGGTAGAGCCGAATACCAAGAATATAGGTTGCTTCTCCCAAGTCTTTCATGGAGAAATTACTCGAAAGCCAAGCTTTCACAGTGCTGAGCATTCCCACATCATTTCCTATTAGTAGAATGTCATCTACATACTAAGAATGCGATCTTGCTCCACTAACCCTCTTGTATACACAAGGTTCCTCTTCATTTTATACGAAGTCAAACTCTTTGACCGCCTCGTCAAAATGAAGGTTCCACCTACGCAACGCTTGCTTCAGTCCATAAATGGAACGCTGAAGTTTGCAAACTTTCTGAATATCGACCTCGGTCACAAAGCCTTTAGCTCCATATAGATTTCCTCCTCGAGGAATCCATTAAGGAAAGCCGTCTTTACGTCCATTTGCCATATCTCATAATCGTGGTAGGCAGCTATAGCGAGCATCATGCGAATAGACTTGATCATAGCTACGGGCGAGAAGGTATTGTGGTAATCAATCCCTTCCTTTTGGGTATAACCCTTTACCACAAGCCTAGCCTTATAGGCGTCAACCTTGCCATCCCCTGTAGGTCACAAGTCGTCCAGGAAGAAGTCTAGAGGGGTGGTGAATACACTTATTGAAACTCTTAAACTCTTTTTCACAAAGAGTAAGTTTCTTCAGCTGATAGATATGCAAATGACTTAGAGTCGTTTGTTCTCAATACGTGCGGAAGTCAGCTGATGACGAATACAAAACAACTAATGAAACACTTAACAATGAATGCAGCAGTTAAAGTATGATGCTATAAGACAGTAAAATACACAGGCAGTTATAGTGATCTCAGAGGTGGGGTAATCCTCTACTAATCCACTTTTCTCCAAACCAGTTGGAGATGAATTCACTATAATTGTCAACCAGTGATAAATATTACAGTGATTCAACCAAATTACAACAGCTTCCAACCAGTGGAAATCCTTGCCGTTGTAACACCCTTGACTGCCTTGCACCTATTGATCCGCGATCCTTGGATGCCTTTACAGTCTCGAACTTCAACCAGTGAAGTACCCCGAACTCAGGATTAAAGACATGAGTTTTTGTCTTCTCCAACTAAGAGCTTCTTCAAGTATGAACTTTTGAGAACCGCTCTTTTCACGATGCTATAGTTCGCTTTTAGATTGCTTGAATGCTTTGATTGCTTGAGATTATGTTCGCACCAGTAGTTTCTCAACTTCAAATCTTCGGATATATATAGGTGTTGATCCTTGAGCATTTCTTCATAGCCGTTGCAAATCATGTAACAAATCAGTCCGTTGGAGAGAGACTTCTTTGTTTATTCTTTTCTGAACGTTGCAAGGCTGGATTCCCATATTTTAATCCATCGATCGACCGTTGTGAAGACTTTGCATGTGAGGTGCCGAATCTTTTGAATATAGTAAGATTAAAGTCTTCAAGGTAGGCCTGGATGAATTATTTAATTCATATCCTTTGTGGGAATCTCTCCAATTTGTCTCTTCACATTGCATGTGACTTTCCGTAATATTTGACTTTTCAACGCATGCTGACGTGGACTTGGAGTACTTGGCTGATCTCAAGTAGGCGTCATCTTCTCTGCAGTCTGGACCTCTATGATGGTGACTGATTGGGACTCGCCTGATCAGATGACTTGTCTGAGGTTAATTGACTGCAGTCTGGTCAAACATCTCTGATGATTTTTTGTTGACCAGAACTTCTCTGATCTGACTCGGATGTACATCTCTGATGAACTCAGCTGTACTTTTGTACTTAGCCGATTTTGAGCCTAACTTATTTTGGCCTATAGAAGATACTCATTTGGTTCTTCCTTACATTTTGCCAAGTATTAAACTTAACATAATTTGGCCTATGGAAGATACTCATTTGGTTCTTCCTTACATTTTTGCCAAGTAATAAGTATTTGAATTTATATTAATGACATCATCAAAATCTAATAAGTATTCCTAACAAACTCCCCCTATTTTGATGATGGCAAAACTTAAGCAAATATTCAAATAAACAAGTCTGCACTTGAGTGCTAGACACAAACTAAAATCAGTCTAGTTTTGAGACAACTGGGAATTGTCATTCAAAAGACTGTTATAAAATTTCTGTATTGATTACAAATACATGTCCTAAAAAGAATTACAGAAAATTTTACAAGTACTAGATTGAATATAAATCATCTGCCTCTGCCTCTGCCTCTTCAGATAGGCTGCTTGCCAGGTCTGAATGGTTTAGCTCCAATTGGTCTTATCTTGACAGGAACAAGACCGTACTTTCTTCTTACAACAAGAGCTGCAAAATCTTGCTCTTCTTGAGATGAGAACTTATTCTCAACACATAATTTCTTGATCTTCTTTTGGAGAGCTAGTTCATTCAAATCATTATTCTCCAAAGTGGGAGGTTCTTTTGCACTGAAAGGAGGGATCATGGGATAAGCATTGCATGCCTCTTCATGTTTTAGAAGGATGGCCCAGAGTTGTGGATATGCTTCCTCCATGAAATTGATGAAGATCTGCTGTGGGGAGCAACTACTATCTTGGAGTATTTCCCAGATATAGTAATCTCTGATGAACCTTTTCCCTGCAGATCCCTATATAACTAAAGCTTCGGAAGGTACAAATTCTTCAACATACCACAACTCTTTGCCTTCCCATTCTAGAGTAGGCTCGAATCCTCCTCTGATCCTCCTTCTTTTGCCTGCAGGCTGATCATCAGCCTGTTCTGCTTCTGCTTCTCCCTTCCTTTTAGCTGAAAATGTCCCAGCAGTGATCAATGGGATATCTTGCTTCTTCTTAGATCTCAGCTCTTCCCTTATTTCTCCTTGATTGCTGCCTTCCCCCTGAATCCTTTCTTCCCCCTTTTTGCCAGCATCAACTAGGAAGGTCAACTGTTGCTCCATTCGATGCATCCAATCAGACATGCCAAAAGGCATTTTGTTGTTTGTAGGAGGAGAAGGTTGAGGGACTTCCTGCTGCAGCAAGGTATCGATTTTTGCATTGATAGTTTGGAGATAAGGGGTGACCTGAGATGCAAGCAACTCTCCAATAGTATCCTTAACTATTTGTCTTATCAGCTCGGTCATCGCAGTTGAAATATGTGATGTTGGTGGAGAGTGCTCGCCTGAGCCTTCTGCGAACGATCCACTTGACTGCAAGCTCCTATATGCATCTGGCATTCCAAATGGGGTCTGTTCAGGTGTCCCCGATCTGGAGTCCTTAGCCAACTCTGCGTCTATGCTTGTATACCGGGCAGGCACCCCAGCCTTGTCTGCAGCTTCTTTTTATGGCTCTTTCTCCGGCTCCTTCTCTTTCTCTTCAACATTCTCTTTCTCTTTCTCAGCCACTTGTTCTTCTCCTTCATCCTTATCATCATCATCATCATCCTTATCATCTTTTTTATTATCTTTATCACCTTCATCATCCTCATCATCCTCATCTTTTTCTTCATCCTCCTTTTCTTCTCCATTCTCCTGTTCCACTTCTTCTTCTTCTTCTTCTTCATCTACTAATTCCTCCGTTTTTTCAACTTCTTCTCCAGTTTCTTTTTCAACTAAAATATTTTCTCCTCCCCTTTCTTCCTGCTTCTCTTCTGCATCATTAATGACAATAACTTCTTCTTCTACTTCTTCTCCATTCACTTCTTCTATCCTTATTTCCTTTTCTTCTTCCTCCTCATCTTCTTTCCCAAAAGATCCATCAAAAATGCTGTACATGATAGAGTGGATGAATTGGTCCATGTTGGTTTTGAAATTGGACATGAACCAATTCTCCTGAAGAATCAAAACTGTGTCTAATACTTTGCAAAAGTGTATCAGCACATCCTCAGTGGCTTGGGGATATCCCCAACCACTGGTTTCAACACAGGTTTGAAGTTCATTAAAAGACAGTGATTTAAAAACTTTTCACTCTTCAAAAATATGGACAAAAGAGTGTTTTAGAGCTTGTGGTTTGACTAACTGTAATTGCTCTAGGGATAAGTTGAAAAGATTGTTGTCCAGCAGGTGAAAAGTGTAGTTTGCTTCAGGGATGGAGATTATTAAACCTGCTTCCTCTTCTTCGGAGACGTACTGGGGGTTGAGAAGAGGGATGATCTGGGTCTCCGTGTTACAGAGCAGCCGGGTCTGCAGTGAATAGGTGACACGGGCCAGGGAAATTATTCTGGCTGCTCCTCCTGGCTAAACTGCAGTCGCCTGGGCCTTTTTGGTGAAGGTTCCGGTGAAGAATGCATGAAGGATGGCTCACCAGGGGATGGTCCCCTTCTTTTGAAATGAACAACAATGGGCGTGTTGTCTGATTCCGAATCCGACTTAGCTGCAGTTGGGTTGTTGTCTGCAGGTTGGTCCGACTCGTCTGGTGAAGGCTTGTAGTAAGTCCTTGTATCAGACAACTCCTTTATCATCTGGGCTGCTCTTCTATTGCTTCCTAACTTCCTCAACGTCTCTTAGTCTAGGTGACCAAGTCTCTTGTTGATGTGGAAGGGGTCAGTATTACCCTTTACCACACCCATCTTCTCCAAGATCCAACTTAGCTGCGTTTGAAATGCCAGCTTGGATCTGAATTTCTTCTCATCAACAAGCCATTCGGCCTTGTTGACCTCGCGAACTAATTGTCTAAAAATGTAGTCAGACCAATCAATCGGCTCGTCCTGAATAAGTGCTCCCAGCACTGTGAATTTTGTTGACGACAGTTGGTCGTAACTGCCGGCCATACCCATAATAATTTTATTGGTGATATCCAACACATACCGATACACCCTTTTGATTTCGCTCCTCTTGGCGGTGAGCTTTAGCTTTGCCGGCTGATCGTCTGCTTTAATCTTCATCCAGGTGTCGGCTGCTGTCTGCTTGAGGGCCTCGACCGCTATGCCACGATGCTTCATACCAAAAATTTTACGAATCGTCTCCGGCGATATGTCAACTTGAACTCCGCCGACAATGCTCCTAATTCCTGCTTCAATCACACGAGCTTCGCGGTAAAAGGTGATAACGTCCTCCTTGTACAGGTGTTTGGGACTGATATCCAGAAATGGGTAGATCCCATTTAGCTTCATCGAACGAATAAGGCCAAGGACATCGTAGTTTTCCAGATTTGATTCCAAGAGACCTTCAAAATCAACGACCAGAGAAAAGATGATCTGGTCCTTGACAGCCTTCATGTTTACGCCTTCAAAGTAAGCTTCCATTTCTGCAAATATAGGAGATTTCTTAGTGTATTTAGAGTTCAAAGGATTTTTCTTCTCTGTAAATTAGGGTTTTTTGAAAGACTGGTAAAAGTAATGTGAAGGGTTTTTCCGTCCTTAAAAAGAAAGTGAAACGACGTTGGAATTAAATAATTATTTATTTTAAATCGGTGGTCTGCCTTTTGAGATTCCTTTTTAAATTTCAAATTTTAATCGGTAGTCCAGGTTTGGAGTTTAAAATTGGACAGTTAGATTTTAATTGGTCACAGTGGAGGTCGATTTATCCTGTGATTGCCACGTGTATTAAAGCATATAATATTCTGCCACTTGTGAACCAAAAATAATATGATATTATTATACATATAGGAGATAATAATGAAATATTTAGAAGTCGGTTAAGATTAGGAAACTTAGTCAAGTTGATCATTGATCATTGATCGCTTCGCATCAGGTGAGTTGACTCCTTGGACTTCTTGCCTGAGATTTTGATCAGCTAGGTTCCTTTGTCTGTCCTTCGTCTTCTTGTCTGCATCAGGTTGCTTTTTCTTCTGTACTAGATTCCCAATCTAGTAGACCAAGTTCTCTGCTCAGCTCAAAAAATCTTTCTTCTGGCAAAGGTTTGGTAAAGATGTCAGCAATTTGGTAATCTGTGCTGACTCTTTCAACTCTGACTCTCTTGTTAAGCACGTGGTCTCTAATGAAGTGATGCTTAACATCAATGTGCTTGGTCATTGAATGCAAAACCGGGTTGTTGGTTATTGCAATAGCACTGTTGTTGTCACACCAGATAGGGACTTCATTGGCAATGATATTGTAGTTTCTCAGCTGTTGTCTGATTCATAGGATCTGGGCACAACAACTACTTGCAGCTAGGTATTCTGACTCTGTGGTGGAGATAGAGTTAGAAACCTGCTTCTTGCTAAACCAGGATATCCGTCTGGTTCCTAGGAATTGACACGTTCCACTAGTGCTTTTCCTATTGATTTTGCATCCTGCGAAATCCGCATCTGAATATCCTGACAGCTCGAAGTTATCATCCTTAGGATACCATAGTCCAACATTGACTGTAGACTTAAGGTATTTAATTATTCTCTTGGCTGCATCTTGGTGCGACTGCTTTGGCTTGGATTGAAATCGCGCGCATACTTCTACGGCATAAGATATGTCTGGTCTGCTTGCAGTGAGGTATAGCAATGATCCAATTAGTCCTCTGTAGTGGGTTGAATCCACTGATATGCCTCCCTCATCTGCATCTAGGTGAGTACTTGTGCTCATAGGAATTCTTGCTGGTTTGGCTGATTCCATTCCAAATCTCTTGATTAGATCTCTGGTATACTTGGCTTGATTGATGAAAATTCCATTTTCCATCTGCTTAACTTGTAATCCAAGAAAGAAGTTAAGCTTTCCCATCATACTCATCTCAAACTCTCCTTGCATGAGGTTTGAGAATTTCTCACATAGCTCTGGGTTGGTTGAACCAAATATGATGTCATCCACATATATCTGAACTATCAATATGTGGCCTTCGTGTTCCACTCTGAATAAGGTCTTGTCCACCTTCCCTTTGCAGAAACCATTCTTCTCAAGAAATACAGATAGAGTTTCATACCAAGCTCTTGGTGCTTGCTTAAGTCCATAGAGAGCTTTCAACAGCTTGTAGACTTTGTCTCCTTTGACAAATCCTGGGGGTTGCTCTACATAGACTTCTTCTTCTAGGATGCCATTTAGAAATTCTCTCTTTACATCCATCTGGTAGACTTCAAAATCCTTGAATGCAGCATATGCGAGGAATAGTCTGATGGCTTCTAATCTTGCAACAGGTGCATAGGTTTCATCAAAATCTATTCCTTCACACTGTGCATATCCTTTAGCAACAAGTCTGGCTTTATTCCTAACAACAGCTCCATCTTCGTCGCTCTTGTTTTTGTACACCCATTTGGTGCCAATAACCTTCTTGTGATCTGGTCTGTCTGTTAGTTCCCAAACGTTGTTCCTTTCCATCTGTTCCAGCTCCTCTTGCATGACATTGATCCATGAATAATCTTCTAGGGCTTGTTCTGTTGTCTTGGGTTCTATCTGAGACATGAAGCAAGAGAACATAGCCATTCCTGCGGGTAGAGTAGACTGTCTTATCTTAACTCCATCAGTCATCTTCCCGATGATTTGCTGGATTGGATGGTCTTTGAGCCACTTGGGGATCATCTTTTTCAGGCTCTTTTCCCCCTGTAGATATGCTCTGGTGGATTTCATCTATGTCTGCATCAGCTTGGATCTGGTCTCCTTGGTCTGCAACTGGATCAGCTACCGTCTTGTCATCTGCAGGTTGGATCTGATCTGCAGATGAGTCTTTATCAGCTACAGCTGGGTCTTCATCAGCGGCAACTGGATCAGATAGGTTTGGTGTTCCTGTCTGATCTGCAGTTGGGTCTTCAGCAGCTACAGTTGCGTCTTCAGGCTGGTCTGCAGATGAGTCTACCATTCCAGTGTCATGTACAATGACTTCTTCGAGGGTTGCTGATTTGAGCTTATTCTCAATTAGCTCAACTTGCTTTCTGTACTCAACAGTAGATTCGTCAAATACAACATGGGGTGTTTCTTCCACAACTAAGGTTCTTTTGTTAAATACTCTATATGCCTTGCTTCTTTGTGAGTATCCCATAAAGAGACCATCATCAGTTTTAGCATTGAAGGCATTTAGTTGTGTTTTACCGTTGTTGTGGATGAAACACTTACAACTAAAAACATGAAAGTAAGCAACAGTAGGAGTTCTGTTATTCCAATCCTCATAGGGAGTTTTGCCATGTCTCCCTACTATCATACTCCTGTTCTGCGTATGGCAAACTGTGTTGACAGCTTCAGCCCAGAACCTCTTGGGCAGGTCTGCTTCTGCAATCATGGACCTGTCTGCTTCCTTCAGGGTTCTGTTTCTTCTTTCAGCAACACCATTCTGCTGTGGGGTCCTGGCTGCAGAGAGCTCATGCTGGATTCCATTCTGATCGTTGTAGTCAGTGATCTCCTTGTTGAGAAATTCTCCTCCTCTGTCTGATCTGATCTTGATGATGGAGAGGGATTTCTCATTCTGAATCCTTCTCAGCAGCTCAGGTAGCTTGGTCAAGGTTTCGCTTTTCTTGTACAGGAAGATGATCCAAGTGTACCTTGAATAGACATCCACTAGTACTAGTGCATGCTTTATGCCGCTTAGAGTCCCTGGCTTGATAGGACCAAATAGATCCATGTGGAGTAGATCTAAGATCCTTGTTGTGAGAGTTGTAGGCTGGACTGGCTTGAATGATGCTCTCGTCTGCTTCCCTTTCTGACACGCATCACAGAGAGCTTCCTTCTTGAATGCTTCATCTGGAAGTCCTCTGACCAGCTTCTGAGAACTAATCTTGTTGATGGCTTTGAAGTTCAGGTGACATAATCTTTTGTGCCACAGCCATCCGTTCTCAGCTATTGTCTTAGATAGAAAACAGGTGTTGGGAGTTCCTGTGTTGCAATCTATCATATAGACATCTCTCCTTCTGAATCCTTGTAGCTTCACTTCTCCAGATAGGATATCTATCACCATACATTTCCAAACGGTGAAGACTACTAGATTCTTCTCATCGCAAAACTGGCTTATGCTCAGGAGATTATATTTGAGCCCTTTGACGTAGTGAACTTTGGATATGACAATATTTCCTCGGTGTAGCTATCCAAAGCCCTTCGTTTGTCCTCTAGAGCTATCTCCAAAGGTTACGTCTGGACCTCTTTCTTTGGTGTATTTAGTCAGCATCTTCTTGTTCCCAGTCATGTGCCTCGAGCATCCAGAATCTACAAACCATTCTTCACCTCCAAAGTTTGAATTTGTGGAGATGTGGTAGTAGTCCTTCCACCTTTTCTGCAATCATACAAGCAGAGATTTAGGTACCCAAATCTGTGTGGGTCCTTTCGGGTTAGATGGTTTCCTGGAGAATTTATTTCTCCTTGGATTATTAAAATTGTTATTATTATTACCCTTGTAAGGTGTGTAAGGTCTAGGTCTGTATCTTCTGTTGGGATTGTATACTGGATATTCCTCAAAATATTGATAGTGTGGGCCATTTCTAAATCTTGGCTGAGACCATTTATTAAATCTTTGAGGTCTCCACACTTGTTCATTTTGGAAATTAGGATAACCTTGAGGTTTCCATTTGCCCCTCCCATTTTGAAATCTATTTTTGGGGAGTTGTTGATAATAGTGGGCATGTTGTCTGGGCTGCTTCTTCTGCCTTGGCCAATACCTAGTCGCTTGTGTAAGTGGCTGCCTTGTGAACCTTGGCTGCAACCTAGACTTGTGACTTGGCTGTTGCCTATTTTTAAATATCGGTTTGTATATAGGCTCAGCAGTCGAGACAATTGTTTCTCCCTTGATGAAAGTGGTTTTAGAACTAGAGGGAGTGTGAGGATCATATCCAAGTCCTGATCTGGAATATAGTGGCCTTTTATTAGTACACAATTCGTCCAGAGTTAAAGACGCTTTCAGGGAGGTTATTTCCTGCGCCTGAGTTTTACTTACCTGAGTCAGTTTAGTAAATTCGGCCTTCACATGAGCAAGTGCAGCTGATTTTTCTCTAATTAAAATAGTTAGTCGATTTATCTCAGCTGTAGTGACACCAGCCTGGTTTTTCAAATTAACTGCAGCCTGGTTTTCAAAATCAGATTTTACTTTATTCAGTTCTAGGCTGAGTTTTTCAAAATCATTTTTCAACTGCCTATTCTCACCTTGCAGCTGAGTATTCTCGGCTGATACAGATAGGTGTGCAGATTTTAATGTCTCAAAATCTTTAAGTAGCTGATTTACAGATTCGTGCAGATCCATATCTTGTGACATGGCTGAACTAATATTTGAACCAGAGGGTTTTGATGTTACCTCTTCATCAGCTAGGTTGGCCATCAGACAGTCATACTCTTCATCATCATCAGAAAAGAATCCGCTGCTTGATTCTACACGCTCTTGATCTTCTCCGATGAGGGCCTTCCTTCTGTCTTATTTTCTGCTCACCTCCTTCTTGCTCTCGTCCTTCTTAAGATCAGGACAGTCGATTTGGATGTGTCCTGTCTTGTGACAATTGTAGCACTCCACCTTCCAGCTTCCAGCTTTCTGGTTCCTTCTGGGATTCTCCTTATAATGTTTCTTGTATTTGGAGTAGTTTTTCCGGAAGTTGCTGAATCTTTACATTATGAACGCTATCTCTTCCTAAAAATCTAATGGATTTGGAGGCTTTATATTAGATAAGCTCTTGGCGGGGGACTCGGCTGCAAAGGCTATTCCCTTCTCTGCAGGCTCGGTTGAGGATGAACTTGGGAGCTCGAACTCATAAGCCTTCAGATCGGAGAACAGCTCTTGGATCTTTATTTTATTAAGATCCTTGGATTCTCTCATGGCCACAGCCTTCATACTCCATTCAGGATTGAGAGATCTTAGTACCTTCAACGCCATTTCCCTGTTGTCATAAGATTTTCCGAGGGAATTGATCTCATTGATGATTTCAGTGAACCTTGTGTCCACTTGGTCAATTGATTCGCCATTCTTCATTTTGAGGTTGTCAAACTTTTGAGTAGCGATTGACAACTTATTCTGTTTGATTAGCTCCGTTCCCTCACACATTAAGGCTAATGTGTCCCAGATTTCTTTTGCATTCTTGAAGTTCTTGATCTTGACCATGGTGGATTTGTCAAGAGTTTGATACAGCACGTCTCTGGCCCGGTTGTCAAGGTTGGCCAGCTTTCTTTCTTCGGGAGTCAACTCTGTCCTCTTCTTTGGGATCTTCTCTGGCTTCCCTGCTGCGATCTCCTCGGGAGTGTTGTCATTCTCGAAGGTGAATGGCCCGTCCTCTATGATGCACCATATGTCATCATGGATTGAAGATAGGTGTGCCTGCATCCTTATCTTACAAAGATCATACTCGTCAATTGAAAACACAGGTAGTCTAGAATGCATGTGTTCCATTATATAATGAGAGTAAATATATATCTCTGATATAGATCTGGTTCGTGAAATAAATGAACCAACATAGCTCTGATACCACTTGTAGGTCACAAGTCGTCCAGGAATAAGTCTAGAGGGGGGGGGGTGAATAGACTTATTGAAACTCTTAAACTCTTTTTCACAAAGAGTAAGTTTCTTCAGCTGATAAATATGCAAGTGACTTAGAGTCGTTTGTTCTCAATACGTGCGGAAGTCAGCTGATGACGAATACAAAACAACTAATGAAACACTTAACAATGAATGCAGCAGTTAAAGTATGATGCTAGAAGACAGTAAAATACACAGGCAATTATAGTGGTCTCAGAGGTGGGGTAATCCTCTACTAATCCACTTTTCTCCAAACCAGTTGCAGATGAATTCACTATAATTTTCAACCAGTGATAAATATTACAGTGATTCAACCAAATTACAACAGCTTCCAACCAATGGAAATCCTTGCCGTTGTAACACCCTTGACTGCCTTGCACCTCTTGATCCGCGATCCTTGGATGCCTTTACAGTCTCGAACTTCAACCAGTGAAGTACCCCGAACTCAGGATTAAAGACACGAGTTTTTGTCTTCTCCAACTAAGAGCTTCTTCAAGTATGAACTTTTGAGAACCGCTCTTTTCACGATGCTATACTTCGCTTTTAGATTGCTTGAATGCTTTGATTGCTTGATATTATGTTCGCACTGGTAGTTGCTCAACTTCAAATCTTCGGATATATATAGGTGTTGATCCTTGAGCATTTCTTCATAGCCGTTGCAAATCCTGTAACAAATCAGTCCGTTGGAGAGAGACTTCTTTGTTTATTCTTTTCTGAACGTTGCAAGGTTGGATTCCCATGTTTTAATCCATCGATCGACCGTTGTGAAGACTTCGCATGTGAGGCACCGAATCTTTTGAATATAGTAAGATTAAAGTCTTCAAGGTAGGCCTGGATGAATTATTTAATTCATATCCTTTGCGGGAATCTCTCCAATTTGTCTCTTCACGTTACATGTGACTTTCCGTAATATTTGACTTTTCAACGCATGCTGACGTGGACTTGGAGTACTTGGATGATCTCAAGTAGGCTGATGTACAGTCATCTTCTCTGCAGTCTGGACCTCTCTGATGGTGACTGATTGGGACTCGCCTGATCAGATGACTTGTCTGAGGTTAATTGACTGCAGTCTGGTCAAACATCTCTGATGATTTTTTGTTGACCAGAACTTCTCTGATCTGACTCGGCTGTACATCTCTGATGAACTCAGCTGTACTTTTGTACTTAGCCGATTTTGAGCCTAACTTATTTTGGCCTATAGAAGATACTCATTTGGTTCTTCCTTACATTTTGCCAAGTATTAAACTTAACATAATTTGGCCTATGGAAGATACTTATTTGGTTCTTCCTTACATTTTTGCCAAGTAATAAGTATTTAAATTTATATTAATGACATCATCAAAATCTAACAAGTATTCCTAACATCCCCTAGATCCACTTGTTCCCAACAGGCACTATGCCCTAGGGGCGGTCTACTAGAGTCTAGACCTAATTGATATGCATCGAGTCTATCTCAGCTTCCATAGATTCATGCCATTTCATGGAGTCTACATCCACCATCGCTTGGTCATAGGTCGTTGGGTCGGTCTCTTGGCTATCACTTGAAACCTCATGGAGACCTAGCTCCTCTAAGTGCACAAGGCCATACCTCTCAGGTAATGGAGACACCCTACTAGACCTACGAGGTGGTTGTACTTGTGTTTCAGAAGGTTCGGTTTCAATTTCTTGCACAAGTGTCTCCTGAGGAGTTTCATTGTATTCTTCCAAAGAAATACTTCTACCTGCTCCGCCTTCCTGAATGAACTCATCTTCCAGGAAGTGTGCTTGTAAAGCAACAATGATTTTTCGATCTTCGGGTATGTAGAATAGATAACCCATTGTCCCAGATGCGAATTCAATGAAACGTCCCTTCGCCGACCTTGCTTCCAACTTTTCCAACTTAGTCTTCTTGACATAGGCGGGACATCCCCAAATACTAATGTGATTAAAACTTGGATTCCTGCCCTCCCACATCACATGTGGAGTTTTAGGAATGGATTGGGAAGGACATCTGTTCAAGATATATGCAGCAGTCAGGAGTGCATACCCCCACAGGTAAATCGGTAAGTCAGTATAGCCCAGCATGGAATGGACCATGTTCAACAAGGTCTGATTCCTTCTTTCTGACACACCATTTAACTGAGGAGTACCTGGAGGTGTTAGTTGTTATACTATTCCATGTTCCTTAAGGAACTCATCAAACTCCGTACTCATATACTCGCCACCTCGGTCCGACCGAAGTGCTTTGATATGATTTCTAGTTTGTTTCTCGACTAGGGCCTTAAATTCTTGGAATTTCTCAAAGGCCTCGGATTTATGTTTCATTAAGTATACATAACCATACCTAGTATGATCATCTGTAAACGTAATAAAGTACTGATATCCATCACGTGCTGCTTCCAAATCACCACATACGTCGGTATAGATTAATCCTAGTTTATCAGCGGCTCTTTCAAAAGTCTCTGTGAAGGGGGACTTAGTCATTTTGCCTTTAAGGCAAGATTCACAAGTAGGAAAAAGATCCGATCCCAATGTATCCATAAGTCCATATTTTTCCATTTTGTAAACCTTGGTCTGACCAACATGACCAAGTCTAAGATGCCATTTCAAAACTTGATTAGTTTCATCCCTACCACACTTCCTAGTCATAGTATTCACAACGACTTTGTTACTGAGGTTTAAATGATACAGTCCATTTAACAATGTAGCAGTGCCCACAAGTTTATTTCTAAAATAAATTTTGTAGGAACCATCACCAATGAAAAATGAAAATCCTTTCCGATCCATGACTGGAATGAATACAATGTTTTTGTGCCCCTTGGGAAAAACAAGTACATCTTCTAAAGTCAAACAAAGCCGGATTCTAAACCCAAAGGAAGTGATCCCATGTCGGTTGCCTCGACACTATGCCCGCTTCTGACAGTGATCATCACTTCCCCAGCTCCAAGCTTCTTACTTTGTTCCAGATCCTGATTCACGGTACAAATATGAGAACTAGCACCAGAATCCAGTATCCATGAAGTAGAAAATACAGTAGCAGAACAATTTGTTTCCAAAACTAAAAGTTATGTACCTGAAGTGCCATGAAGAATCAGACAGTCTCTAGCCCAGTGGCCCAGCTCACTGCATTTGAGACAAGCGTCCTTCTTCTTGCTCTTTGGAACCATCGGGGCCTTGTCCTTACCCTTGAGGTCCTTGACTTGTGGTCCCGTCCGCTTCTTGGTCTTTTTCTTCTTATTCTTGGACCTCCGAGATCCAGAAGAAATCACAAGGGCAGACTCCTTCATCCGCGGAGTCTTCATCTGAGACTGAGCGGTCACCAGTTTGTTCATTAGCCCTGCTAAGTTGCATGCAATCTCATTGCAGTTGAAATTCATGACAAACTGTGAGAATGAATCAGGGAGAGACTGCAGGATAAGGTCGGTCCCAAGAGAAATATCCAACTTAAAATCAAGAGAGTCCAATCTATCGATCATAAATAGGGGTGTTCAAAACCGGATATCCGGAGTTTCGAATATCCGAAAATTCGGATATCCAAAAATTCGGATAGTAGATTTTGATATCCGATATCCGGAAAAACATATAAATTATATCCGGATATCCTTATATTCGAAAATATATTCGGATTTGGATATCGGATATCCGAATATCCGAGAAAAACTTCGGATATGGATATCGGATATCCGAATATCCGAATACATTCTATTATTTAAAATATAAAATAATAAAATTTTTAGGATTTTCGGATATTTTGGATATCCGAATATCCGATTTTTCTGAAAAGTACTATCCAATATCCGAATCCGAAGTTTCGGATATCCAAACTTCGGATATCCGAATTTTCGGATATCCGGAACTTCGGATTTTCGGATATTTCGGATCGGATATCATATATCGGATATTTTTGAACACCCCTAATCATAGATATCATTTTGAGGACGTGGTCCCCAACCTTCTCACCTTCCTTCATCCTTGCACCGAACAGTTGCTTGAATATCTCATATCTAGCAGTTCGACTGTGCTCACCATAAAGCTTGGTTAAGTGAGATAGAATCTGCCTAGCAGAAGTCATTTTTTCATGAGCTCTCTGAAGCTCATTAGACATAGAAGCCATCATGTAAGCACGAACTTTTACGTCATCCTTAACCCACTTTTCGTGGTTTTCATTCTCTTCCTGATTGGCTCTTGTCCGCACTGGAGGCGCCGGAATGTCCGTCTCCAAGACGTATCGCAGTGCCTCTATACTGAGGACTATCATCATAATGCGAAGCCAATCCACAAAGTTAGGTCCAATCAAGGTGTTCTTTTCGAGTAGAATTGCGAGTGGGTTCATTGTCATATTGAGAGTTATGTCTGCATTAAGTACGACAGATTAATTAGTGACTCATTTAATTATGATCTGAGTATAGAATTAAGGTCTTTTCTATTCTTGTTACCCAGCTCCCACTATTTTTAATGGAATAACACACTCCCATGTGAAATCCGGAAGTATCGTTCGCTCTACTTCATAGTGGTGATCGAGTTCTTTATAAATCCTAATAGAGGGCAACCGAACAGGTTTCTAGTCTATTAATTTTCATAAAGTGGTGTCCAACACCAACTCATCTAATGGATGATTCGATCTTCTTTTTCCCCTTGTTCACTCCCCTCAACCTATACGGTTTCTATGGTTCGTGAACAAGTTAAGTTTATACCAACGACGCAAATCTGTTTCACAATTAAATCTTATCCGACAACCTATCAGGTTTCTAGGGATAAAATTTGCTCCAACCGAAGGCATCCAATGCGCTTCCGGTAATTTATCCATCCTCCCCGAACGACTACCCCGATAACTCGAAAGCATAGCACATCCGGTTTGGATTTCAATTTCTCGAAAGCTCGACGGAGGGAAGAAAAAACTTGAAACCTTATAAACTTAATAATTTGACGTGGGAGAATTTTAGCGATTAATGTTACACTTTGCACATTAATTCATTTAAGCACGCTTGTAGCATTCATACAATATGAATAAACATTCACAACCTAGTTGCTACCAACATGTAGTTCATGGACCGTTCCTAGAATAAAAAAACTCCGTAATCTAATTACAAGTCTTCGGTCTTGAATCTTCGTATTCTCGAACAGATCTTTCTCCGGTCTTCGTCATTACATATAAATTTTATATTGAAAAATTTCATCCTAGATACAAATATTTTTAGTAAAATAAATAGACTTAAAACGGCATTTACAACCCAATCGAATAAAACCGAACGATTCAAAACTAAGTCCATGAACCACATCCCCATTCAAAAGCATTCATCCAATAAATACTACATAAATGGATAGCGTAGAGATACATTGATCCAATCAACATATAAACAACAAATATAATCGATCCAATCAATTCACACAACCGGTAATATGAAAACATTCAAAATAATTCGGTCGTCAACAAGTATTCTAATCAATCAATACTCCCTTATATAATGAAATACCATAAATCATTTAATCATATTAAATCCTATTTAATATGCGGGAGATTAATTTTCTGAAATACACGAAAAAATCAAGCCGGGACGAAACTGCCTGCCGGACACGGCCCGTGCCGATTGGCACGGTCGGGTTGTCCCGGTAGTATCCCAGACTGCCTGCCGGACACGGCCTTTGCCGAATGGCACAGTCGGGTTGCCTCGGCAGTCTGTCGGCCTGGCACGGCCCGTGCCGAACGGCACGGTCGGGTTACCCCTACAGTCTCCGAGACTGGCCTGCCTGGCACGGCCCTTGTCATAGGACACGGTCGGGTCAGCCCGGCAGTTTCCCACCCTTCGTCTGAAAAGTCGTCCAACGACGATTCGGGGATAGATTTTCGACCGTATATCCAATATCTATATTTTCCGACTTTCATATCTACAATATAAATCACATTTCCCAGAAATTAAATATTTATATTTAGACATAAACTTACAAAAAATACGACTACAACGAACGAAAAACATACACCATGATTATGACTATAAATGATTCCAAATCATTCATCATCTAATCAAGCATTCCAAATGCCAAATATCCTATATACGATCGCAAGACCTACGCTCCGATACCATTGTTGGGATTTGGTGCCTAACACGAAGGCCCAGCGGAAGCGGTAAAACAAAAATTAATTCGATCCTACGTATATACGAATATAAAATGAAGTACAAGAAGATACGAGAAACATACCCTTATAGTCTATTGATTAAATGGTGTCCTTCTCTTGAGCGATTCCTCAAGCTTTAGTTGATTTCCCTACGATCCAATCCGCTCCAAGCTCTTGGATGATCCAACGCCGAAAACACCGCGTCTCTACTTGCCACGCGCCGGAGAAACGACCGGAACGACCAAACCTCGTTATCCTCTAAGGATACGGCTAGAACAAGATTATAGGAGCTTGCTAATAAAGATTATAACACTCTAAGTGCTCAATCTATATCTCTCAATTTATCCTCAGAATATTTCTCTAAGAAAAATTATGAAGAAGATGAAGAACACTTTGAGAAACTCCTTTCTCTCTCTCTTGCTTAAACTCACGGATGAAATGCACAATGTGAGTGGAATGGAGTCAAGTCTTCATCATACTTTATACACCTACAACTCATACATGTGAGATTCCCTACAAGTCATTGTCCTCCATTATAAAATGGACACAAAAGACCAAGTGGGGATGGTAGGTGGAAAGACGGGGGCGACTATCATGAAGAAATCGGACGAGTTCGGTTCGTTTCGGACTCCCGTGAGTCCAAATAGATAAACTCCAATTTCATTATGATGTATTTATATCAATTAATTAATCCAATTAATTAATCATATCAAATACATAATAACATAATTAATTTCTCCAAGAAATAATTACATTCATGAATTAAATAAATCACCTAGTAATTTATTTAATTCATTTGGTCGTAAATTAATTTATCCGATAAATCAATTTAGACATCCAATGTCCCCAAAATTAGATATCCAATATCTAATATTCATAGTGAGAGAATAAGCTCGATTAATTCCATCGTCAATCTTATTGCGCGACTCGGTAGGTCCGTCTCAGTCAGCAATGGGAGGAACCAAAGAGTAGTAGCACCACCTAGCCAGCCTGGCGGCCTACGCTGTACCCCAATTGAGAACGAATGATTGGGATCATTCAAGAACCATTCTGTCGTGAATACCAGTATGTAACACCCCCGATATATTCAGGAATATTACAGCGCCGTAAATTCTTTACATAAGAATTTACAAGGCTGGAGAAATGAAATGACAATAACATATACCAACTTATATGAAATCACTGAAATAAAATACAACAGTCTGGTTCAGTACCGAGAATACAAATATCCAATGAAGAGTTATTAATACATCACCAAAATTCAAACATCAAAAACTGACGAAGTACTCGAGTACTTATTTAAATAACCAACAAACAACAAATATTAAACCCAGCCGGAACATCACTTTGCACCCTCGTCCTCATGCAGCTCCAGTGGTTGTTTCCCCGCTCTCCTGGATCCTGAACATAAACAAATGTTCACCCCCGAAGGGGTTAGCACAACGATGCTAGTACAAGTACAATAATCATACAACAGTGATATAATCAACAATTATATCATAACAAGTTTCTCTAACGAGAAATATAAACAACACATATCATATCATAACAATTTCAACATACTGATGGTATTCCAACGATCCAGCGCACACAGCTATAGATTCCCATGATGATCCCGTCGGACCAACACATGGTGGAACTACCTGTCCAACGATCCAGCGCACACAGCTATAGATTCCCATAATGATTCCCGTCGGATCAACGCATGGTGGACATATAATCACAACACATTTACACAATACAATCACATCATAATTGTCATAATATACACAATTCTAATTAGAGTACTTGCCTCGGTTCATTGACAAGAATAAAACTTCCACGAATATCAAAATACTCGAAGGTCGTCCCCTTCGATCAATCACGTTGCTAAGCTCGAACCTTAACAAAAGAAATAATATAGAATTCATCTCATGCCGTACGAATGTCTAACAATCCAAAATTATGGTAGGAAGTCCTTAAAATGCACTGCCTGGATCTTAACGCACGATGCGCATCCTATGTAGCGTACGTTAATGCTACTCGTTAGCGCACGCAGTATACACAACCTAGCGTACGCTAACCATGCACGGTCAGTGCCTCACTGATCAGCCGGCTGATTCGCCTGATGACTTAACGCACGCTAAGTTCCAAACGTGGCGTACACAAAACATACTCGATAGCGCACGTTAATTCACGTAGCTTAGCGCACGCTAAGCGTGCATGGCAGTTTACTGAAGGGCAGCAGATTGTACAAATGGTGATGAAGTAAGCGAATTCCTCATTGATTAATGTTTGTTATCCGAATACATGTTATGTTCATAAACTTATGAATGATCTCACGAATAATAACAACTTCGAAATACAAGTATACGTATAATCGTCACAACACCATAATCCATCTTGATTACAATTCTCATGCGAAGTTTGGTGATCTCCGGTTGGTGCATTAGATTCTACTATCATTGTACACATTTAGACTTCATCTTGAGGTGAATTAACAATTCCAACTTATATGAAAGAATATTTCCTAAGATGATTCTTCCCTTAAGTCCTTATAACCGAAAATAATATCACCTCCAATTTATGATCACTAAGATAACATAAATCATACGGATAACCAACTTCAGAATGTTTCTCTCATCATTTGAAGTACTAGGATTCCAACTACGAGGTTCCAACGATAATATCATAAGCATAGACATTCCAATCTTCTAAACATGATGTTTGTTGAATAATTCACTAATGAAATTTCAATATCTCGTTAACATGATCATCTAATTCCTTAGAATCCAAATCTAAGGTTGGAGATAGATTGAACATACCTTAATATGATGAAATCACTGAACCGCAAGGTAGAATCTGACTCCGGTTGGTTATATGCCACTCCAAGGTGTTACTTTTCTTCAATGATCACTCACAAGTAATATCCAATATTCAAGGATCAAGTAGATGTGTTCTAAGTGTGTTCGGAGGATAATTATTGCTCTCTGGTCTCTCAAGACTGAAGAATGAACGAAGGAAATGTAAGCCAAAAACGGATTGCTGTCTCATTTATAACATTCTGCACTATAGCTAATTAGCGCACACTACCATACATATTTAGCGCATGCTAATAAGCGTTGACTGCAAATCTGTCCAGGTTCGTCCGCGGGAATCTTATCCAGACCCATGTCCCGGCTGGCGCATGTGCTAGCCGCCCAGCTCAATAATTGAGTGCCTAGCGCACGCAACTCCTACATACGTAGCGTGCATTAGTAGTAGTCGATAGCGCGCGTTAAGCTACATTCTTAGCGTGCGCTATCACGAGTTTGCATGAGAAATTTTGCATGATGTTATACTTATGTACAAAGATACCAATGCAAGAAATATCATACTCCAATTATCAAGATCACAAATCCGAATAATACAGGGTTCGAATACAGATGAAATACACTGTAATTAATCCAGATATTACATACTCTCCTACTAAAAAGGAGTTTCGTCCTGAAACTCAAGACGAAAATAATTCGGGATGTCTGGACTTCATGCCATCTTTCGTTTCCCATGTGGCTTCTTCCACTCCGTGACGTGACCATTGAACTTTGACCAAAATGATTTGTTTGTTCCTCAACTGCTTAACTCGACTCTCGAGTATCTTGACCGGTCTTTCTTCAAACGTACCATCTTGAGCGACTTCGATCTCGCCGAAATCAATGACATGACTAGGATCTGGTATATACCTCCGTAACTGGGATACGTGGAACACGTTATGAACATGGCACAATGACGGCGGCAATGCCAATCTGTATGCCAACTCTCCAACTCTCTCAAGGATCTCAAATGGTCCGATATATCTCGGACTCAGCTTTCCTTTCCTTCCGAAACGAAAGATTCCCCGAGTAGGAGAAACCTTTAAAAGTACGTGGTCTCCTGTACTGAACTCCAAAGGGCGACACAGACGCTCGCATAAGATTTCTGTCGACTCTGGGCGGTCAACAGTCTTTCAAGAATTAAAGCTATCTTCTCTCGAGTCTGTATGATCAACTCTGGTTCTGTTCCGATCAAGTCTGATGAATCATCCCAGCATAGGGGCGATCTGCATCTTCTCCCGTATAATGCCTCAAATGGTGCTATTTTAATGGAAGCATGCCAACTATTGTTGTAAGTAAATTCAATCAACGGTAGATGAACTTCCCAATCAGTTGACCAATCTAAGGCACAAGCCCTCAGCATATCTTCCACCGTTTGAATGGTCCTCTCGGATTGTCCGTCAGTTTGCGGATGATAAGCTGTACTGAAGTTCAATTCGGTCCCCAAGGCCTTATGAACTGCTTTCCAAAAGTGAGACACAAAACGGCTGTCTCGATCAGAAATAATGGTCTTCGGTGTACCATGCAATCGAACTATCTCCGAAATAAATACTCGTGCCAACCTCTCTGGTCCCCACGTATCCTTAATGCCTAGAAAATGAGCTGATTTGGTTAAACGATCAACTATCACCCAAATCATGTTCATTCCTGTCTTGGTTCTCGGCATACTTGTAATAAAGTCCATCGATATGTCCTCCCATTTCCATTCAGGAATCGGGAGCGGCTTTAACATTCCGGCAGGTTGTTGATGCTCGATCTTAACCTGCTGACAAGTCAAGCATTTCGAAACATAGTCCGCTACATCTTTCTTCATGTTGCCCCATGACACGTTCTTAGTGTAACTATCGCAAGTGCACGATATCGCATCAAGTAGTAAAGTGGACTTTTTGAGTCCGGTTTATCGATCCCACAAGGAAGTTTGGTTATAATTTGAATTATAAACTATTAGTCTATTTTTATAGATACTAAGATAAGTGAAACACACAAGTAAAAAGTTTGGTTTAATCATTGCAAAGAAAATGCAATATTAGTTTTAATATTATAAGGAAATAAAAAGATAGCAATAATAATAGATTGATTAACGATAAAATGAAATAGTTGGGATTACAAACTTAGTTCGTCATTAGTTATAGAAGATGTATAGGAGATCATAAGATGAATTTACTTATCATGTTGTGTAGATTCGATTTTCCTTAAAAAGACGGTTTCTCTTTCGAACTATAAAACGCCCCTTACATATTGAATCAATCCACTATATTTCTATGTTGATTGGCTTCAATACATAGCATTAGGATTTATGAAAATAACTCAAAGAATCATCTAAGGTCTAGAGGTATATTTCTATCCCCTAGAACAACTTAGAGTGAAGATCATTTGATCTAATCAAACATATTTTCTTTCGAAACATATGAAGACCATAAATATCGTCATTTATTGGCCAAATAAATAAAGATTGTTAAAACAATGAAAATCACACACAATAATAAGTAATTCAAAATAGATCTTTTATACAAACATAAATAACATGACTAACCTTGTTTATAATCCCAACTAAAGGCTACTTAGCCCATGAAGGGTTTATTATACATATTACAAGCTTTGGTGGTCATTATTAGTTGAATCAAGAGAAAGAATTGATCCTAACTCCCTTAGTAGATAAAGGAGATGGAAGCAATAAACTCTCTGAACAACATATGCTATACCACACTTACAAATATCACTCAAGAACACAAGTGTGTTCTTCACACAAAAAGAAAAGTTTACAAAAAAATGGAAAATTATAAGATGAATGATGAATGATGAAGGATCTAAGGGGTCTATTTATACACCTAAAGTCATCTAATAGCTCAAAAACTCCAGCATTATTACAATAGATCGGATCAATGCCAGCCATCCCCTCAATAATACACAAAAAGTATAAAAAATTAGACAAATCATAACAATCACAAGAGTTACTATTCGTAACATTAGAGAGTTACGGCCAGAATTGATGACTTACTACTGTAACATTCTGTAGTTACGGCCATAACTCGCTTCGTAAATTTGTTCACGGGTTGCTTTGAAAGTTCGTTTTCAGCCGATTTCTCGGACTTTGCGTTTTGCCCCAAATCTTCTTCTGATGATAACTTTTGATATATAACTCGATTTTGAATCCTAAAGATCGCCGAATTCGTCTCGGAAAGCCCTACAACATGAATATATCAAAATTCAACAAAGAGAATATTTAATAAATATGTTATTTCTTGAGTAAATCAGTTATTTAATCCGATCATCATCCAATAAAAATAAAATTATTAAAACTAATTAATTTAAAGCGAAAAACGAGTAGACTAGCTCAATTATGGGTGAATTTTATCGATACAAACCATGGATAAGTGTACAAAACTGACACTTATCACACCCCCAAACTTGAATTCTTGCTAGTCCCGAGCAAGACTCTTTATTATTCATGCTCCAAAAATAAAAATAAGAAAAATTAATACACACATAAATTAAAATATAAAAAGAGAAAAGGAGATCAAAATCCCATTAATACACAACAACTAGCTTTATACAGTAGATAGAAATGAATCAAGATTCAAAATAAATCTACTAATGTTTTTGAAGTTAAAACACGGTTTATTTTGTAATTCCAAAATGCAAGGTTTCCCTCCAAAAGGCTGATTATTTCTTTCCCACTCGTGATACACACGACTCCCTTTAATGGTTGCTCTCGATCACTCGTTTATTTTTCGACTCAAAATGAAGAAGAATTTTATTGGCGTCATCAAATATTGTGATTTTTCACGAAATTGAGTGTATTTAAATTCAACCGCTAATTAATTCAAATCTGCTCATAAAACTACATCCCTTTTAGTGATAGCTTTCACACTGTTATTTGCTAACGTGTAGCTCTTTTCACCAACACAATTTCTATCTCATTTTTTTTAAAAGGTGATAGCTTTCACACCGTTATTTGCTAACGTGTAGCTCTTTTCACCAATTTTTCTATGAGACGGCAGCTACGCACCAACAATGGTTAGTCCTTTATTTTTCGCAAAATTAAGACCCCAAAATTAGGCAGCTGTTGCTGCTCAACACTTCTCCTTTTTGTCATTTTTTTAAGGTGATAGCTTTCACACCGTTATTTGCTAACGTGTAGCTCTTTTCACCAATGACTCCTTTTTTTTAGGGAATAGAATTTTTGCAGAAAATCATTTCTTAGTTAAGCATGGTAATTCAAAACTCCACAAATTAAGTAAATTTCAGTTCTGTTTTTCATCAACCGACTGATTCTTCTTTTCTAAAGGTAACGAATGACTCGATTTTATATGATAACTACAAGGCTTGGAAAGAGAGATTAATGCTCAAAAAATTTAGGAATATACAATTTTTTTTACCGGTTAAAACGATTTTAGAAGCTTGTATATAGCTAATTTATTGGTGTTATGACCAGATCTAGAAATCTAAAAAATCAAAATAATATATATATCTAGAAATATATATTCACTAAACCTAATCAATGCCAAATAATAAAAACACACCACACGCTACACTAATCAAAACATACCACAATCAAAATCAAAATAAATATCATAGTTCAAAAACCACAAAATAAACACACAAGTACGAAAACACCCTCAAACTTATAAGTAAAATTGTCCCGAGTTTTAAAAAAGATAAAAGCAAGTGAGAAAACAGAAAACTCCCTGAAATTTTAGCTTTGTGATCCTCCAGGTGTGTCGTCAGGGATGTTTAGAAAACGGAAAAGCTTTTCAAAGCACTTCTCCGTTTCTAATTGTCGGTCTATTATTTTATTCTGATTTCTCAAAATTTCAGCCTGGGATGTTTCTAATCCCTGAACTCTTTCAAGCAAATTCGCCTCAAAAGGCGTCAAGTCATCTTCGGCATACTCATCGGCCTCATCTTCCTCCTCGTGGCTACTATCCTCTTCTGTAACACCCCGATAAGGCGGCCATTACAGTGCCGTGGACCCCACACTAGGATCCACCAGGCGATACCCAAAGTACAGATTAAATACACAATACATGTGATGCCGAACCACAAAACAAAGTACTTACTCCGATCTGGAGTTTACAGCAGTATGGCCTACGGCCTTATTACACACAGGATCCAAAAACATAAGTATAATCCATATGGAGATGAAATATACCTTAAATAACAATACATTTGTTCAAACTTAAAATAAAGCGGAAAGATAACATTACACGGTACGAACATGACCGGACACGAAAGACTTGGGACCCCCGAACTAGTATCCTTCGAACCCTTCGTCATCACCTTGATCTTCCCGTGCCTTGCCTTTTCCTCGACCTAAAATACAACACAAGTATTTCGCCCAACACAGGGTCAGATATACATGATAAATGATTCTCAAGATGTTATACAATTCACGTATATAAGATTTCAAGAATAACGCCGCGACTAACGAACATACCCCTCGGGCGTATGAACGCTCAGTCACAAAACGTCGAACACATCCAAGTATAAAAATGGAATGTGAACGACTAAGATAGTACGGCTCAAGAGGGACATCACAGTACGCCCGATCCGAATATGTGTCAGTGCACATGTCCACCCCGCATATGGAATCCAGGATATACGTGGGACAATGTACCTAATTAGCCTCAACGAACTACGTCTCGTGTGCACAGCCCTTCACGGGAAATATTCGCGCATGACTATATATGTGCCCGGCTAAAGATCCTACACAATATCCAATCGGAACGTAGATATGACTCCGGATATGTCACGATGCAACACGACAACGAATTCAATAATTCACAAATCCGATTAAGGACCGAGGACTCACCGAAATGACAACAAGATCAACAATATCAAGGGTCCAAAAGTAACGAACTTGGGAATACAATCCCACGATGAAAACGGGACATCATTAAGAACAACCTCAAGTCACAAGACACAAGTTTATAAGTGTTTCATATACACGAAATGCATAATCATCATAAGAATCCACACATCATTATAACCAAGCAAGATAACTTGCCTCAATACGGAGGCGAGTAAAGTCCTTCTTTGTCGAACGAGCAGTGACCCTCGATTCAAAATCGGTTACTCGGACAATCAACCTTGAATGAAGTATATTTTACTCAATAATACGTTCATATGATCATCTATACCAAACTTCAACGAGACAACATCCTAATTCTTATTTGAGTAGTTCAACTTTTTAAGATGTTGAGGGTTTACTCCAAGAACCTTATTCAATACCATTCTATTCTTACAATTGATTACAAGATGTTTACCAAATGTTTGCTGGATTAAGATGTGTTAAACAATAATCTCCTACTCTTTAAACTTATCAAGGACATCTCAATTGATTAAAAGTAAAATCTGCACTTCAATCAATTACTTATGTTGAGTTAAGTAGTTACAATTCCATATTATGATCAAGAAGACTACTTCAAGTTCAACACCTTCCTTATAATCTTCTAGTTAACTTGGAGGTTCAAACATTACTCCTCTGGATTCATTTAGCTTAGGTTCAAGAAGGTGATTCTATTCTTCTAATGATCAACAAGGGTTTCTTAAAACATTTTATGGTAATTATTCTAATAAGTTATTTAAATTATAATGAAACAAAACTATTAGTATTCCATTGGTGTTATTAGTCCAGGAATAAGAGTTTGGTTTACCTAAACATGATCATCACCATTTAAAACACTAAGAATACATCATTACAAAAACCCTTAATCATCATATTCATCATTAAGTTTGTTGAAAGCTTAACTATAAACATGTTTAGCTTGATTAATTCATCACTAGGTGGAGTATACTTAATCACTATCATTATAACTATGAGATTATAGGGTTAAAACGTATGACATACCTTCAGAATTGAAGAACAATACACCAAAACCACAGGAACACAATCTAAGCTTCAAGAATGACTCCAACTCCCAATCAACAAGTTCCAAAATCCAAATGTAAAGCTCAAACACAAGTTGGAAGAAGGTAATCTTGATCTAGGGATGCAGGAGGATGATTATCTTGGTGAAAACTCAGAGTTTGGTCGTGCAAAATGAAAGACACAAGTTGTCTTTTTATAACAGCACAGTTCGTTACATACGTTATCACAAGAGGATAACGTACGTTAACAGCTTTACGTACGCTACACGGAAAGTGTTACGTACGTAAGCTAAGTCCAGAGGCTACTGGACTGAAATACGAACATCGTTACGTATGTTACCTATCGAATCATTACATACGTAATGTAGGTCAACTAGATTACCTCCAAAAGATCAGATATTCGAATCCTGTCTGGCCCTACATGCTGAAAGTTGAGATCGGATATGATTACACTGGTTACGTACGTAACAAGTACACCTTTACGTACGTAAAGGACTAAGCATAACGTACGTTATGCTTAAGGATTAGCGTACGTTAGACTCAGGTTTAGTAGCTCAAAAAATGTATTAATCTATGCGACGTTGAGAATCCAATCATAGTGCGAGTGATCGTTATTATTATGTCTATTTATGATATATTCCAACATCAATAAACAATACACAAATGCAACAAGACTACAACAGTATTTGAATTATCCGAAAGATACAACAGTACGTAAGAATTTCCGTCGGATATTACATACTCCCCCCCTTAAAAGGGGTTTCGTCCTCGAAACTAAGGGGTAAACAATTCAGGATACCTCTCTTGAATGCTTCTCTCCGTCTCCCACGTGGCTTCCTCGACCCCGTGTCGTGACCACTGAACCTTCAGTAGGGGAACTGTCTTATTACGCAGTTGTTTGATCCTCCTCTCAAGTATTCGTATGGGGCGCTCCTCATACGAATGATCCTCTGCTAAATCGATCTCATCGAACTGAAGTACATGACTCGGATCAGCAACGTATTTCCTTAACTAGGAGACATGGAACACGTTATGAATTCGGCTCAGGGCTGGTGGTAAAGCCAGGCGATAAGCTAAATCGCCTACTCGGTCCAAAACCTCAAATGGCCCGATATACCTCGGACTCAGCTTGCCTCTCTTCCCAAAACGAAAAACTCCTCGAGTAGGGGACACCTTCATTAGTACATGGTCGTCGACCTCGAACTCAAGCGGACGCCGGCAATTGTCTGCGTAGGACTTCTGTTGGCTTTGAGCCGTCAACAAACGACTCCTAATCAGAGCGATCTTCTCACGGGATGCTAACAACATATCGGGTTCCGTACCCAAGGTTTCAGATGGATCGTCCCAACACAAAGGGGATCTACAACGACGGCCATACAATGCTTCATAAGGTGCCATCTGAATCGAAGTGTGCCAGCTATTATTATAAGTGAATTCCACCAAGGGTAGTTGGGCCTCCCAATCATCCTTCCAGTCGAGAACGCACGCCCTCAGCATATCCTCTAAAGTTTGGATAGTTCTCTCAGTCTGACCATCTGTCTGCGGGTGAAATGCTGTGCTGAATTTCAAATGCGTACCCATCGCACGATGAACTGCTTTCCAAAAATGTGACACGAATCGCCCATCACGATCTGATATAATACTCTTAGGGGTACCATGTAACCTTACAATTTCTTTGATAAATAGTTGGGCCAATCTCTCGGGTCCCCAAGTATCTTTAATCTCCATAAGGTGGGATGATTTGGTCAAACAATCCATAATCACCCAAATCGTATTCATCCCTCGACGACTTGTCGGCAGGCTGGTAATAAAATCCATCGATATGTCCTCCCATTTCCACTCGGGAATCGGAAGCGGTTTCAGCAATCCTGCGGGTCGCTGGTGCTCAATCTTAACTTGTTGACAGGTTAAACACCTCGAAATGAATTTTGCAACTTCACATTTCATACCTCCCCATCAATAATATTGTTTCAAATCCTTATACATTTTGCTAGACCCCGGTGGATAGAGTACGGGGTAGCATGAGCTTCTCTCAGGATAGAACTCCTTAACTCATCATCAGCGGGTACACAAACTCGGTTCCTGAAGCGTATCAACCCATCCTCATGTATCACAAAGCCAGGAGCTTTCCCTTGAGTTATTTCATCGCGAACTCGAGATAAGAATGGGTCCGTAACTTGCTTCGATCTAATTATGTCCTCAAGGGACGATGAAATCTCAAGTGTACAGAGTTGTCCTTGAATACGCTGTAACCAGACTTCAATTTCCGGCCTCACCAATTCTAACTGCAATACCTTCTGAGTTGTTAGGCGGGCAAGCATCTGCTCCTGTACTGTTTTACGACTCAAAGCATCAGCAACTACATTTGCTTTGCCCGGATGATAAAGGATCTCGATATCATAGTCTTTGATGAGTTCTAGCCACCTTCTCTGCCTCATGTTTAACTCCTTCTGAGTAAAAATGTATTTCAGGCTCTTGTGATCAGTAAAAATCTAACAGGTAACTCCATACAGATAATGACGCCAGATTTTTAAAGCAAACACCACGGCGGCGAGTTCTAAATCATGGGTGGGGTAGTTGACCTCGTAAGGTCGTAGCTGTCTCGATGCATAGGAGATCACCTTCCTGTTTTGCATTAGTACACATAGGGCTGTTATCGGTCCGGATCGGTCCAGTTCTTGGCCTACCCGGTATCCGACCGATAAGCTTATCGGGTAATCAGGAACCGGTCCGATAAGCTTAACGGATCCTATATTGTTCCCGAGAACCGATCCGGTAAGCTTATCGGATATCCGGACCGGTCCGTTAATTTTATCGGGTACTCGGACCGATCCGGACCGGATGTCCCGATTACCATTTCATCTGATACTGATCCGAAATGATTCAATTGAAGAACCGATAACGCGAAATCATTCTTTTCACAATAAAATATACGAGCAAAAATATATAGTGCATTCAAATATACAACTTCATCAAAATACGAGCAAAAATATAAACCGCATGTTAAGAGACATTCATCAAATTCAAAATACAAATACCAGTCCTGAATCAAACACCATTTAGGAAAACAAACACCATTCATCAAATTCAAAATACAAACACCACACCAGTCCTGAATCAAACTTCAGTTAAGGGGACTAAAATAATACATCATTAGCCTCTGAACTTGTTAATCATAGGTGGCCATACGATCAAGCAAAACAATAAGGCGATTAAGGCAACAAGTACAGGATCAATCGGTGATTCTTTTCAAGAGGTGGTTGAATTCTTGGCTCCTCCCAAATCAACCTCACCAAAGTCATATTGCATAATTGGTTCATCTTCTTCTTCTTCAAGCTACATTAAAAGTAAAAGTAGGCAATGTTAAAAATGAATAAAAAGTAGACAAAAAAATATATGATGATTTACGTACAATGCTTCTTGATGAACCCTTTCTAATCCCATAATATTCTTTAATCCAATCACTACCACATAGAAGCATCTCAATGTATCGCTTCTCATCGAGGCTCTTTTTGCATCAATAATTGGATCAAGACTAAAAGTTGCCTCGAAGCAATCGTAGTAATTGGAATTGATAGTATATCTTTGCCATTATGCTTAACACTGGATATTTTGCTTCATTTGCCTTCCACCATTGAAGAACATCAAAATGTTTTCCACCATTTTGTACTCTTTCGGGGGTTGAGACAAATACATATCAAGATCGATTTAGAAGTATGAACCACATCAACACTCTCAAGAAAAGCCTCAAATCTTCTCTTTCCCAAACCAGAACTTGTACTACACCCAGCATCTTTGTTTTTATCATGGGATTGATCTTTTTTCTTGTATGCTTCTTCATACAACTTAAATAATTCATACAAGTTTTCAGTCAACTTCCCTTTCTCAATATCAGCCTTATTACTTATTGGATGCAAGAAACCAAACACCCAAGTAATGAAAAACATTTTGTACCTAAAGGCACCAAGATAGGCAACAAGGCATCAAGATAGGAAACAACCAACAAGATAGGATTAAGAGCTGCCTCAGAACAGTTTCATCACAGGCAAGTGGGCATTTTTGTATCAGTGTAGTATCAGTTCTGTATCAGAGTGTAGTATCAGTTTTGAAGGCAACAAGATAAAAGTGTAGTATCAGTTCTGTATCAATTTAGTATCAACATGTACAAAATATAGGTAACAAGATAGGCAACATAGACAAATAAAAGATCAAAGTGTAGTATCACTTCTGTATCAGTTTTGTATCAGTTTTGAAGGCAACAAGATAGTCAACAACAAGATAAAAGTGTAGTATCAGTTTAGTATCAACATGGACAAAAGATAGGTAACAAGATAGACAACATAGACAAATAAAAGATCAAAGTGTAGTATCACTTTTGCATCAGTTTTGTATCAGTTTTGAAGGCAAAAAGATAGTCAACAACAAGATAAAAGTGTAGTATCGATCAGATCGATTTAGTATCAACATGGACAAAAGATAGGTAACAAGATAGACAACATAGACAAATAAAAGATCAAAGTGTAGTATCACTTTTTGTATCAGTTTTGTACCAGTGTAGTATCGATTACGTATCGAGTGTAGTATCGCTTTGAAGGCAACAAGATAAAAGTGTAGTATCGATTACGTATCGGTTTAGTATCAACATGGACAAAAGATAGGTAACAAGATAGGCAACAAGAAGATAAAAGTGTAGTATCGATTCGTATCGATTCGATTGTAGTATCGGGCCATTGTATCGCTTTGAAGGCAACAAGATAAAAACAACAAGATAAAAGTGTAGTATCGATTATGTATCGATTCGGTATCAACATGGGCAAAAGATAGGTAACAAGATTGGCAACAAGATAGGCAACAACAAGATAAAAGTGTAGTATCGATTACAGATCGATTACTAGGATCAAGAAGCGCACCAATTGAAATTAATAAATTGCTTTGGCTCCAGATTTGTCATATTTTTCCTTCATTTTAGCAACAAAATCAAGGTGTGTCTTTTAAAGCCTCGAATGTTGGTCCAAAGAAACTTTAACTCTAAAGAGCTCGGCCAAGAACAGATTGCATGTTGGATAAGAACGCCACTTATTATATTTGTAACATCAACAAAAACTTCCAAAAAGGTGCAAATATCGAAATCATCTCCCAATCTACTTCAAAGCAAATAGTGTATAAATGCCCCATTTTCTTGACATATCTGGGCCATACATCTTTATAGAAATAGGCAGTACTCAACATTTTGTGTGTTGAGTTCCACCTTGTTTTGGTATCCAACACTTGCATTTTACCAGTCATTCCCAACTCCTTCACAATTTTAGCAAAATCTTTGCATCTAGCTTCAGAACCCAGGAGATATTTCACCCCTGCCCTGATAGTATCAACTATTGGCCTCACAATATCAAGTCCATCCTGAACCAGCAAATTCAAGATATGTGCACAACATCTAACATGAAATATTTGGCCATCTAGAGGCAATTTTCCCCTATGCCTAAAATCATGCTTCAACCTATTTATGCAAGCATCATTTGCTGATGCATTGTCAACTGTTATTGACACAACCTTTTCTCTAATTTTCCAGTCATCCATAACCCTCACCAACTACCTAGCAAGAACCTCACCACTATGAGGTGGTGGGACATTACAAAAAGACAAAACTCTTTTATGTAGTTGCCATTTAGAGTCAATGATATGGCCTCACATACCATGTAACCAATTCTCTGATCACTTGACCACCACAAGTCAGTGGTTAACCCTATTTTATTAATCTTAGACATTACAGTTTTTATCTTATTCTTCTCATCATTGTAATATTTTTGGCACTCTGTTTTCACTGCATGCCTAGTAATCCTTTTATATTGAGGATTAATTTCCCTCAAAAATCTATTGAAAATAACACCCTCCATCATCAGAAAAGGAAATTCATGTCCTAATACCATGTGGGCAGCTAAGACCTTAACCTTAGCATGATCATATTTCCAAGCAACAAGAGAAGGATTATCACTATCACTAGTAAATGATCAGTCTTTAACCTTGATTGAGAGCCGGGTTTTTCAGATGGATCTAGTTTCGTTTTCTTTGAACACAGGATTTCAAGTGCTTCCTAGCATTGGATGTCTTGCCATGCACAAGATCAAAAGTATAAAGAGCACCACACCATTTGCACTTCCATTTCTTTTTTCCATCTGGAAGAGTAATTACTTCCATCTCAGTATGGACAATAGATTTCTTTGATCTTGTTCTCCTGACAGGGTCATCCAAAGCTGCGGCTTGACCATCACGGTTGACCCTTGATTTGACTATTATCATTGATGTCCAACAGTTCTCCAATCTCAATCCCTCCTCGACCTCATCATCATCCACATCAATATCGAATTCATCATTCATCATTGGACTACAACAAGAATCCTGATAAGACATCTCATATACAAGTTAAAAATAACAAGTAAATTACAAATAATTTGAAAACAACTAATTGAAACCACATATAAAACCTATTTTAACATTGTTTCAAAAGAAGCCACTGTTTCAAAAGTAGGCAATGTTAAAAAAACGAAGCCACTGTTATTATTCAAAATACCCAAATAAGATAAAAACCCTAATTAAAAATCCCAAATAAGATAAAAACCAGAAAATTGGAAATCGTAGAAACCCCTAATCAAAACCCTAACTACAAAATCCCTAATTTGAAAACCCGATAAGATAAAAACCGAAAATTGGAAACCCTAATTCGAACCCCGATGAATAACATAATGAAGCCATTAACAAAAAATACTCACAAAAATCGCTAAAATACTCACAAGAAATCGCTTAAATACTCACAAGATATTATAATTGAAAATTGAAAATGAAGAAATCGGATGAAGATCGAGATGAAAAACACCGAATCGGCCTTCTTGTTTATGGATTCAAGGATTAAAATCCTCAGGTTAGCTTGCGGTTCTATAAAATCAAAGAGAAAAAAGGATGGAGAGTGAAAGACGAGAGAGAGAGAGTCAGAGATGAGAGACTGAGGGTGGTGACGGCAGACTTCTCAAACAGGAGAAGAAAGAATGAACACAGAAAACCCTATTCTCGCGTTTTTATAGTGTTTTATTACCGGGTTACCGGTCCGGGTCCTATCGGATACCGGGTAAAAAATTGGTATTCATTCCCGGACCGATAAGCTTATCGGTCCGGATCGGTCCCGGTTTTTCGGTCCGGATCTCGGTCCGGTTCTCGGATCTACCAGCCCAATAACAGCCCTAAGTACACACCCAAGGCCCTGTTTAGATGCGTCACTATACACTACAAACCCTTCCGTTCCTTTCGGTAGGACTAAAATAGGTGCCGAAATCAACCGACTCTTAAGTTCATCAAAGCTCTGCTGACATGCCTCTGACCATAAATACTTCTTATCCTTTCTCAAAAAATTAGTCATTGGTTGGGCAATTTTGGAAAAACCCTCCACAAACCGTCGGTAATAACCTGCTAGTCCCAAGAAACTGCGTACTTCCTTAACGTTCTTTGGTGGTAACCAGTCTCGAATAGCTTCTGTCTTCTGTGGGTCTACTCGCACCCCATCAGCTGATATCACATGTCCGAGAAAGATAACTTCATTCATCCAGAACTCACATTTAGAAAATTTTCCATAAAGCTGCTCTCGCCTTAACGCCTCGAGAACTAGATGGAGATGACACTCGTGCTCTTCATGGTCACGAGAATAGATCAGAATGTCATCAATAAAAACGACTACAAAGCGATCCAGATAATTAATAAAGACTCGATTCATCAGCTCCATGAATACTGCCGGTGCATTCGTCACCCAACAGCATCACTACGAACTCATAATGCCCATAGCGAGTACGCAGCGGTCTTCGAAATATCGACTCACGAATCCTCAACTGATGGTAACCGGACCTCGAGTCGATCTTAGAAAACACAATGACCCCTTGAAGCTGATCCAATAAATCATCAATACGCGGCAATGGGTATTTGTTCTTAATGGTTACCTTGTTCACTCACGATAATCAATACACGCACGTAGGGATCCGTCCTTCTTCCGTACAAATAGTACTTGGTGCTCCCCAAGGGACGCGCTTAGGTCTAATGTAGCCCTTCTCGGTCAAATCCTCAAGTTGGCTCTTCAGCTCCTGCATCTCGGTCGGAGCCATACGATACGGTGCTTTTGAAAGCGGGACGTACAGTGCTCTAGCTCAATATTTAACTCTACATCACGATGCGAGAGGTAAGCCCGCAATTCATCTGGAAATACGTGCGGGTAGTCTCGGACTACCGAATATCGATCAATTCAATCGGTCGATCCATTGTCTTGGTCATGTAACACCAATAGCCAATACATCCTTGATTAAGCGCTTTCACCGTTTTCATAGCGATGATTCTACCGAACGGCTAGGATTATCACCCCGAAAGTACACTCAATACCATCGCCGAGGTGACGTTCACTGCTCGCCATGACACTAATTATGGCATCATGACGGTCCATCCAATCGATACCCAAGATCACATCATCTTTAGGTAAATCGACCACAATTAAATTTGACAACCACTCACGGTCGTTCATTCGAATCGAGCAGTCCTAAACTTCACGATTCCCAACAATTCTTCTACCATCGGGTAGACCAATTATATAAGGTTCACAATTGATAACATGCTCTAATTGCAAACGACTCAAACAAGAAGTAGATAAAAAGGAGTGTGAAGCACCAGTATCAAAAAGAACACAGACAGGCTGAGATTGGATCTCGAGAGTACCTGCAATCATGCTGGCTTTGGGATCTTCAGCCCTCTTCATCTCGTAAACTCTAGGTTTTGCAGCCCCTACACCAGATGTACCAGCTTGATTTCCACATCCCATCCCCTTGTTTGCCCCGGTAGTCTGATAAGAAGCGGATGGAGGTACTCGGTCCTGAACTGAAGACTGTACTGGAGCATGAGGTGCTGCGAGAATACGTACTGGTCCACTCCTACAATAACGAGCACGATGCCCGTTCTTCCCACAAGTATGGCATGACACGGCTGGCCTAGGACATTTCGAATTGATGTGCCCCTGGTCTCCACAATTATAGCACACAACAGATAGGCTGACCGCTCGAGGTTGCGATCCGGTTGGCTTCAATGCCGTAGTTTGCCGCTCAGAAGGATTTGGCACTGGTTGGGGTCTCTTGAATGTTCCCCGGTTGCTGTCTGACTGGTTCTGGTTCCTGAATTTCTTGTTGTTAGACTGCGGTTGCTTCTTGGAAATTTCCTTCACGGTCGGTCGTACTCGAGCTTTCTCGATGAACTCCTAGGTCACACAATGATGGTTCAACACCGCATCCTCATTCGGGGTTTAAGCCTTTTGAGAAAGTATTTGATCTTATCACTTGTGTGGACAATCGTCGCAGAAAAGGGAGAAGTGCCTGGAATTTCTCGGCGATAGATAGTACGTCATCATCTTCTTGACGGTTCGATTCAGCACTCGATAGTTTGGCCTCGCGGAGAGGTCCTGGATAGTAACGATCTAGCATGAGATTTTTAAATTCTTCCCAAGTACATACGCCATCACCGGCCTCACCGAAAGCCACCAAGTGTGGGCGCCTTGCCCAAGTAGTAAGTCACGGAGACGCGATTCTCTCGGACAGTCTACCATATCGAACAACTTCTCGAAGTGTTCGATCCAATGCACGATATCGGTCGGCTCGGAGGAACCTTCAAAATCGGGGTCGTTGGCGCGAGATGTCGCGATGATCCGATTCACCGGCCCGCCATGTACAGGAGGTGGCCCCTGATGCTGGTCGGTAGCAGCTCTCTGCATAGTTTCCATTAACTGACCCATTTGGGTCATCTGAGCCATCATGCCCTGCATTACAGTGTAAGGATCGACACGAGCATCCTCGCGTCCATTGTGGTGCGATTGGTCCCTAGAAGGCGAATCACTGCCTGCGGAACTATGCTCTGCATTCGCACGTCTGTTGGCTCGCGGTATCGGGATTCGGCCCCTTCCGCGGCCTCGTCCCCCTCTGCCACGGCCTCTCAAATTACTTTCCATACTGAAGGAATCAATTTGTAATGATAATCATAAGTACAGTTCATGATACCAATCAGAATTCATGCTAAGTTAATGGCAGTAAGAAATTACATATTCAAGAAAACAGTTCGTAACGAATTATCGTCACTACGAGAGTCACACAGAATATCATATCGACGTTTGAGTCGAATGATTTCAATCATATAATCAATCCAGAATTTTATTTGAATCATCAATCAGATAATTCCTACCACAAACCCTTAAAATGCCAAGATCAACAAGGAGATCTATTCAGAGATCAATATCATGTCAGTAATTTATTCATGGTTCATAGAGTACGTACCGCATTTGGTTCGTAGGATCAGGCGCTCGCACGGGTCACACGTGACATGAAGGTCTCTTGATACTAGTTCAATACACAAAGACTCAAAAGAAAGAAAACGACCTCTAGCAAAATGCTCCGATACCATCTTCTGTAACACCCCGATAAGGCGGCCATTACAGTGCCGTGGACCCCACACTAGGATCCACCAGGCGATACCCAAAGTACAGATTAAATACACAATACATGTGATGCCGAACCACAAAACAAAGTACTTACTCCGATCTGGGGTTTACAGCAGTATGGCCTACGACCTTATTACACACAGGATCCAAAAACATAAGTATAATCCATATGGAGATGAAATATACCTTAAATAACAATACATTTGTTCAAACTTAAAATAAAGCGGAAAGATAACATTACACATTTAACATGACCGGACACGAAAGACTTGGGGCCCCCGAACTAGTATCCTTCGAACCCTTCGTCATCACCTTGATCTTCCCGTGCCTTGCCTTTTCCTCGACCTAAAATACAACACAAGTATTTCGCCCAACACAGGGTCAGATATACATGATAAATGATTCTCAAGATGTTATACAATTCACGTATATAAGATTTCAAGAATAACGCCCCGACTATCATGGCAGGAGTAATGGCTATGAGTCCTTTCACATGATCAAGGAGTGTTATATATATGTCATCATTTTGTTCATTGCAGACACACGAAAATCAGTGCATTTTAGCATATCATATACAGTTCAGTCTTTATTCCAGTCCAGTTCGCAGGTGCTCGGTCAGTTTGCGGTGCTGCTACTGCCGAGACGTTCAGGTCGTTTTAACCTTTGGGGACGAGCCGCTTCATCGTGAGCACTACCGGGGCGTATTCTCGTCTTGCGGGCAGAAGCTTTAGCTTCGAACGATCCTTTGTAGTTTATTAAAATTGTTTGTTAGTTTCAACTGTAATATTTCCTTTCTGTTCTTTGTTTTAGTTATGTTCAGAATTCTATTTGTAATACACGTGCAAGTATCGAATTATTCCAACAATCGCAAGACGAGAATATTCGACCATACTTGTTTGTGTCATCCAAAAACTTTTGCTGGAGAAAAATGTCGTTCAATGCAAGTACCGCATCCACTAATCAATCCACCGTTCGGAACTATTGGATCTTCAAGCTCTTCAATGGCTCCCATTCACAATCTTGCCGGCTAATGCCTATCGCCGAGAAACCTCCTGTTTTCTCAGGCTCCGACTTCAAACGTTGGTCTCAAAAGATGCTGTTTTACATTACCACAATGGGGCTTGCGAGCTTCCTGCGTGAAGAAAATCCTCCTGTCCCTGCTGAGAACGAGGCGAATGTTCAAGTGCGTACCGACTATGATACTGGGTTCATTCCGACTATCTCGTGTCGGAATATGTTGCCGAACGGGTTTGATGATGGCTCTGTTCAATGTGTTCAACATCAAGGAGACCGCAAAGAAATTTGGGATGCTCTTGAGTTGAAATACCGTGTTAATCCTGCTAGCACGAAGAAGTTTGTTGTGACGAGGCTCTCCGAATTCCAAATGGTGGATTCTCGTCAATGATGCCCCAAGTACAAGAGTTCCAAACTCTTATACATGATGTTCATTACGAGGGGATGCCTCTACCCGAGGCGTACACTGTGGCGCTCTTGGTCGACAAGTTGCCGCCTAGTTGGAAGGAGTTCAAGGGATACCTTAAGCATAAGCGAAAGGAAATGACTCTAGAAATTTTGGTTGCTAAGCTCCAAACCGAAGCTCAAGTCCGTGATCAAGACTTGAGAACCAAAGCTCCTATGGATGCTAAGGCTAATCGATCAAGGTAGGGACGGACCTTCCAAAAAGCGTCCACTTCCTACCAAAGGCAAGGGAAAGGATGTGGCACCTCCGACGAAGTTTACTGGAATGTGCTACAACTGTGACAAGCCCGGCCATATGGCGAAAAATGCCGAAAGCCGAAGAAGAACAAGGGAAAAGGCAAAGTCAACCATGTCGAGAAGGACTTTGACTCTTGGGACAAAGATGATCTTGCCGCCATGATCACCGAGGTAAATCATGTCTCGGAACCTAACCTTGATTACTTGGTTTCTTGATACAGTGTGATTGTTCACATCCGTGTGAACCGAGACTTGTTTTTCACTTACAAGGAGATTCAAGACCGCTTCATCACAGAGGCAAGTGATCGTACCTCTCCGATTCTTGGAATTGGAACTTGTGCTTCAATTCACCTCCTGTGGAGATAACTCTGAAGGATGTGCTGCATGCTCCGGCAATCCGCAAGAATTTGGTGTCTGGTGTCAAATTAGTTAGAGCTAAATTTGATGTAGACCTTCGTAGCGATTTTATGATAATACGCAAGTTTGGCAAGACTCTCGGGAAAGGTCATATTGTCGAGGACATGTTCAAACTTAGCGTTCGTACTTGTAAGCCTCCAAAGGCAGTTGCTAATAATAATGCTACTACTTCTGCTTATTTGCTTGAGTGCTCAGATTTATGGCATTGTAGATTAGGTCATGTGAATCTAAATGCTATAAAAAGATTAGTAAACTTAGATTTACTAAAATTAAATGAAATCAAAAATCAAAACAAATGCGAGATTTGTGTTGAGGCAAAAATGACGAAACTACCGTTGCATTCGGTAAAACGGGACACAAAACCCCTTGAATTAATTCACACAGACGTGTGTGATTTAAAATTTGTGCAAACTAGAGGTGGTAAGAAGTACTTTATCACTTTCATCGATGATTGCACAAGATATTGTTATCTTTATCTTTTGAGAAGTAAAGATGAGGCTATTGAAGCCTTTAAGAACTTCAAGAATGAAGCCGAGAATCAATTAGGCTGTCGTATTAAGATGGTTCGAAGTGATAGAGGAGGTGAATATGTAGCTCCATTTGAGGAATTATGCAACGAAAGTGGTATAATTCATCAAACCACGGCTCCATATGCTCCACAATCTAATGGCGTTGCCGAACGTAAGAATCGAACACTTAAAGATATGATGAATGCGTTATTAATTAGTTCAGGGTTGCCCCAAAACATGTGGGGGGAAGCTGTCTTGACAGCCAACTACATATTGAACAAAATTCCACGCAAAGGTAAGGATGTTACTCCTTATGAGTTGTGGAAAGGAAGAAAACCATCATACAAATATCTCAAAGTGTGGGGGTGTTTGGTGAAAGTTGAGGTGCCTCTACCTAAACAAGTTAAAATTGGTCCTAAGACGATCGATTGTATCTTTATTGGTTATGCACTTAACAGCAGCGCCTACAGGTTTGTTGTACACAAATCCGAGATACCCGACATTCATGTAAATACAACGATTGAATCAAGGAATGCTGTATTCTTTGAAAATATCTATCCTTATAAGAATAAGGTTGATCCTAACTCTAGCAAAGGAGTTGATGATGAAGCTACAAGTTCTAAACTTGTAGATGAGCCTATGTGTTATGAAACCATAGATGAAGCCTCTAGCTCGAATCCGGTGTTATCTGAACGACCGAACAGAAAGCGACCTAGGTCTACGCCAGTCAATGTAGAACCTAGACGAGGTACTAGAATACGGAAAGTAAAGATATACGGACCCGACTACGTCGTTTTGATGTTAGACGGTGAACCAGTATCTGTAAAAGAAGCTTTATCCGGTCCAGATGCGGCTTTCTGGAAAGAGGCAATAGACATTGAGATTGAGTCTATTATGCTGAATCATACTTGGGTGTTAGTTGAACTACCACAGGGTTGTAAGGCTTTAGGATGCAAATGGATCCTAAAGAAGAAGTACAAGTCTGACGGTACTATTGACAAATATAAGGCCCGACTTGTAGTTCAAGGCTTTAGGCAAAAGGCTGGTTATGATTTCTTTGATACCTACTCGCCCGTGACAAGACTTACTTCTATTAGGGTGCTACTCGCTATTGCTGCTTTACGCAATCTCGAGATTCATCAAATGGATGTTAAGACTGCATTCTTGTATGGGGAGCTAGAAGATGAAATCTATATGAAACAACCGGAAGGGTTTGCAGTACCTAGGAAAGAGCACATGGTATGCAAACTACAACGGTCTTTATATGGTTTGAAACAAGCACCTCTGCGGTGGCATTTGAAATTTGACGAAGTGATGTTGTCAAATGGTTTCAATATCAATGAGAGTGACAAATGTGTCTATGTTAAGAAAACGGGTGACAATTACGTCATTGTTTGTCTATATGTAGATGACATTTTGATAATGGGTAGCAACTCTTGTGTGATTGGTGAAACGAAACGAATGCTAAGTAAGAATTTTAGCATGAAAGACATGGGTTTGGCTGATACTATTCTTGGAATTAAGATTCTGAAAACGCCTAACGGAATTGCTTTGACGCAATCTCATTATGTTGAGAAAGTTTTAAGGAAATTCAACGCTTTTGATAAACCTATTGCTAAGACTCCTTGGGAACCGAATGTTCATCTGAATTATCATAAGGGTGAACCTGTGGGTCAAGATGAATATGCTAAGATTTTTGGGAGTTTGATGTATCTGTCAAATTGTACCCGTCCTGATATAGCATGTTCGATTCACAAGTTGAGTAGCTACACAGCTAATCCAAGTAAAGAACATTGGAGGGCTCTAGAATGAGTATTGAGTTATTTAAAATATACTCAGAACTTTGCGATTCATTATTCAAGAGAGCCTGTTGTACTTGAAGGGTATTGTGATGCTAATTGGATATCCGAATCGAAAGACTCATTTTCTACGAGTGGATATGTGTTCACTATTGGAGGTGGTGTTGTATCTTGGAAGTCCAAGAAACAAACTTGTATTGCTAGGTCTACCATGGAATCTGAATTCATAGCTTTGGATAAAGCTGGTGAAGAAGCTGAATGGCTTAAAAATTTCCTCGAGGATATTCCATGTCGACGAGACTGCGGCCGCTGTGTTGATACACCGTGATAGCCAAGCCGCTATTGGACGGGCACAAAATATGTTTTATAACAGTAAGTCTCGACATATTCGGCGACATAATGCCGTGAGACATTTGATCTTGAGTGGGATTATCTTAATTGACTATGTAAGGTCAATAGATAATCTGGCGGATCCGCTGACGAAGAGTATTAATCGAGATCAAATGTATAAATTGTTAGAGGGAATGGGTGTTAAATCCACATCTTAAGGATGATTATAGCAGAAACCCAACCTTGTAGATTGGAGGATCCCAAGAGCTTGGTTCAATGGGATAACGAAGTTATAATAATCCGTGTGTTAAAACACTCGAACATACCTATTCTCTGAGAACAGTGAGTGATTGTTTACCTACATGTGGTGAGGTTAAGTCTTATGATTTTTAATGATTCTTGATTACCTCGGAGTGGTCAAGTATAGTAGGATACTTGGGAATAAGAATCACCTATATAAGTATGAAGTGAGGGCCGCTTCAGTTGATACACTTATGAATCCAAAGGGGTGTCCAAGGCCGAAAAGGACACAAAACGTTAGAACGGAAGGAATTGAGATGATATTGTGTCTATATTATTGTCTCAGTATATACCATGGAGGACTAGTTCAAGGTTTTCATGACCACTATGCCGCCAGTATACTCGATGATGTTGACAATGGATAGGTTCAAGGTCACAAGCCACCTAGCCAAATGCAATATTGTCTCTTGAGGACTGAATTATGCATTTGCATTCATTTTGCATTGGCATTCTCACTCATGTGGGGGATTGTTGGAAATGGTTTAGTAATTAACCATTTATTAAGAATAAATATTGTTAATTAAATAATTATTATTTAATTAAAATATTTATTGAATGTTAATCTACGTCATGAGTAGATGAACGTAGTATATTTAATATTTCTAAACTGATTTCCGGTGAGTGAGATATTATATGTTAAAGTTGGATGTTGGAGTAGGAACTAACATGATGTTAGTTATCCCACATTGATTGTGGATGGATGTTTTGACTTGTATTTAAAGTCTTTGCCTTTATGGACTTAATAACAAGTGGGTTGGTGTGTATGGGTGTCCTCGCGCACACACACGCGCGCGCGCGCGCGCCGCCGCCGCCGACCGACCGACCGACCGTCCGGGTCGGGCACGGGCACGGGCACGGGCACAGGCTCGGGCTCGGGCTCGGGCTCAGTCTCAGTCCAGGCCCAGGACTTGGATCTTGGCAATTGGTGCTTTGGGCTGGTGTTTGGGCTTATCTTTTTGGCCCAAATCCGTAAGTCCACTAGCCTTTTGGTATGGACAAGACTCTTGAGTTGGCTTGACTCTTGAGTTGGCAAGACTCTTCATCCGACCAGCCCTTTGGGCGTCTGAAACCGCCAGCCATCATGGCAGGAGTAATGGCTATGAGTCCCTTCACATGATCAAGGAGTGCTATATATATGTCATCATTCTATTCATTGCAGACACACGAAAATCAGTGCATTTTAGCATATCTTATACAGTTCAGTCTTCATTCCAGTCCAGTTCGCAGGTGCTCGGTCGGTTTGTGATGCTGCTACTGCCGAGACGTTCAGGTCGTATTAACCTTTGGGGACGAGCCGCTTCACCGTGAGCACTACCGGGGCGTATTCTCGTCTTGCGGGCAGAAGCTCTAGCTTCGAACGATCCTTTGTAGTTTATTAAAATTGTTTGTTAGTTTCAACTGTAATATTTCCTTTCTGTTCTTTATTTTAGTAAAACCACCAGGGGTAACTCCGGTGGGCGAACCCAAGTGAGGGTGGACATGATAGGTATTTTTGAGATCATGTGTAACACCCCTAAAACCATCCGGGATACTACAGCGCTGTGGGTCTCGTGCCAGAACCCATCAGGCTAAAAATTATTTCAAAAATATTTAAAATACGCAAAAAGGCCGATGACGGTAATTTTTTGCAAATACTCAAATAGTCTCCAAAAAATCTATTTTCCAAATACCATCACTATTTATAGAATCATTTAAAAGTTCCCAAAACGCCAAAACTCAACAGTTTCAAAATGTACGTTAAGCCACTACTTATACGTACCGACAAAATAATTTAGGAAAAAAGGGTTTAACGAAATAACCCAAGTTTACGAAATACCCAAAAATGCCATTTTGAAAGTTATACATGAGTTGGTAAAAAAAATATTGGAAAGCCATTTAGAAATACACATGCAGCAGATAAAACACAGTTCCAAAATAAACACAATTGCAGCGGAATAAAATAATCAGTAAAGAATACTCAATACTCAAATGCATGCCACAACCAATATCACCCGAGAAGCTCATCCCTTCATGACCGCTACTAGCTCGATCTCCGAGTACCTAAAATAAAGCCCACGACGGTGTCAGCCACAATACTCAACAATGATATCGATCACATCATCATAAATAATTACATACCAATGTAATAATACTGTAAGAATACTACCAACGTAATCTTACCGTCATAACCTTACCAATCCATGGCAATTCGTAACAAATCAATACTTGCCACAATCCACATTTTGAATTCTCAACTGACGAAATGAACTCAACTACAATCATATGTACTGTATTCAAACAATACCAATAATCCTCAAAACATCATCATAACTCATAAGTGGGAAATAATCCATCTGTGTCAAATCCTGTCTGTCGGATTTCACAGTCGAATCTCAATCTGGATAGAATCCAATAACACAATGTAACTATAGATCAACTACCACAAAACAATGAATACAAGTCCCGAAACATCGACGTATAGTCCGAATGCTCATACGATCAATAACCAGATACATGATAATCCCAATGCGACCAACAAAGGATCAATGGTAACCGAGAATATTATCAACATGATAAACTCCGACACGATCAACAAAGGACCGAGAATACCATCCACAAGGTAAACTCCAAACGATCAACAAAGGATCAAAAACGACCGAGAGTACCATCAACAAGGTAAACTCCAAACGATCAACAATAATGGATCTCAAAGAAATAACCCCGACTGTCGAACATACCCCTAGGGCGTATGAACAACCAGTCGCAAACTGTCGAACATACCCAACCATAAATGGAGGATGAACGACCAATCAATTATGGCTCAAAGATGGACATCATAGTACTCCCGATCCGGAAATGTGTCAGTGCACATGTCCACCCCGTATATGGAATCCAGAATATACGTGGGATAATGTACCTAATTAGCCTCACGAACTACGTCTCGTATGCACGGTTCAATGTGGAAATATCAACACATAACCATAGTGTGCCCAGCTAAAAATCTTACACAATGACCAATCGGAACGCAGATATGATTCCAGATATGTCATGATGCAACATGACAACGAAACTCAAAGAATCACATATCCAATAAGGATCAAAAGACTCACCGAAGTGAACAATGACAAACTAACAAAGAAAAGTCGACACGACTAATCAATATCCAAACAACAATCCTGGGGTTATCATCCCCAATTAACGATCAACACGTATAATGATCTCAATATAATCATCCTGGGATCAACATCTCTCAACGAACAACCAAATACGAATCTCATCATATGAAACCTCAACATACAACATATACCACAGCTCAACATAATAATTATCCTCATGACTGAACAATACTTACATTACCTCAAAGCCGAAGACAATATCCTTTCCACGAACAAACCATCCTCCCGACAATTTACATTTATAGTATCATTGTTATACGAATTATAAATGAAATGAAAGCGAAACCATTCATTAACAATTATAAACTGAACAAGTATAAACTTGCCTCGATACCGATACCATGAAGTCGTTACCAGAATCCATTGCCTTTGTCTACGAGCTCCTCAGCCCTGACCAAAAGCAATCTGTGAACTCTTCAATCTCAATCGTAACACAACGGTCATAATCCCCGATCAAACATCTCAACCTATTAAAGTAATCAATTAACACACATTCGATAATAATCAACAATTGATATAACCAATCCAATCAACTCAACGGCTCAACAATATCTTGGTCATATACAAAACCAAACAATCCAACTCGACAATTACGAACTCATATCAACAATACAAGCCGAAATCCGATAATCAAAATTAGCAATCAATATAGCCGATAACAAAGCCAACGGTTCCTCAAAATCCCAATTAAACACAATTCCGAACAACCCAAACTATCAATCATGAATTCAAAACCACAATGTTGTGTCACGATTTATTCATCCCGACAGGCGATCGACTATAAGGCCGAGCGACCAAGTCAACTCCAGTCAAACTTTGGCTAGCTCGCCTAATCGAAGATATCAGACCACCATCAGGTACCCAGCGATCGACTCCCAAGGCGATCGCCATTTGGCAGCTGGCGACCGACTATAGTGTCCGACTAAGGACGGTCGACCTACGCCCCGAGCATAGATGATCGCCCGTCAAAGTCATCGAGGACTGGATCTCAGAACAGCACCCACGTGCAGATCCACAAAAGGCGCTGACAGACAAGATCTCCGCTGACACGCAAGATCTTTTGCTGACAGACAAGACCTTTGACCACAGCTTGTCACCTACCTCACTCACCTACAGCGCCGAAAGTTGTCGGTGGGACCACCCGTGACAAAGAATCTTAGGACGCGTGCGAGCTCCTCATCGACTGCATACCGACCGCCAAAGAACTCCCTGCAGACTTTAAGGGAACAAGCCCATGTGCTAAAAGACGATCGCCCTATTATTATAATGCAGTAAAGGCGATCGCCCGGCAGATAAAAAGTCCTATAAATAGAGAGCCTCCTCCTACTGGAAAAAGGTTCCCAATTCATTTGACCTACGGTTCGGAATTCATTCACCAACAACCGAAATACAGTAGAACATACAAGCTCCCTGCTTTCTCGCCGGAATCCATCTCAGGACTTCTCTCTCCGAATCTCTCGTCCAGAAGACGATCGGCAGAGGCAGCAAGTCTCCACTGCATGCATTCCAAGAGATTCATAAGCCCAGAGCCCAAGCATCCAGACTAAATACTCGCCGTGAGAGACTGCCGATCTCTCACCGCCGCGATGTTCATCTCCTTTGTTACAAGAACTCACAGAGCATCAAATCTGGTTCTTCCGCAATCTACACGCTCACTAGCTAAGATAACAAGAATCTTTACACTCATTGTAATTGTATTCTTACATTAGTACTTGTATCCTCAATATTAGTATTAATAATATCGCGAGAGCATTCAAGCCGGGACTAACAACCGGCAAATCTTGTGTTATTTATCTTTCTCACTAAGTGCTCTTGCATTTGTTTGCTATCCATCCGTTGTTGCCCAAAATATTTATCCGAAGATTAATACACTGGAAGACGGACAACAAACAAATGCGGAGCACTTCCGAGAGAAGATAAATAAAACAAGATTTGCCGGGTTTGTTAGGCCCGGCTTGAATGCTCTCGCGAGATGTTATTAATACGAATATTCGTGGATACAAGTATTAATGAGAGAAATCTAAATACAATGAGTGTAAAAAGACTCGTTGATCGGCTCTTGAGCGAAGCTAGGTATTCTTCATCCCAGAATCTGCTCGAGGAGAAAAAGCCAGAGAAGTAAGACCGAAGAAAGCCGTTGCCAAGAGTTGGATGTTAGCCAAGTGTCAGATATTGTTTCGTATTGAGTGCTTGGATCGTGAAGTTGCAGTGTTTAGAGAGTCAAAATCTCGGTTTGTGCGAAGAGTTTCGGTCCCTTTTCAAGTGCCTGCCGCCTTGTATATATAGAGGTGAGAGGCCCTGTCCCTATTGGGCGATCTCCTTTCGGCATTTAATGCAATGGGGCGATCGCCCTAAAGGTCACGTGGGCCGCCTGCCAAAGTCTAAGGCTACAGTGGTGGCCACTGCGGTCAATGAGGATCCAAAGACGCGTCCTAAGCTTATCACAGGAGGTCCCACTTAGCTACTTTCGGCGGACCTTGTCAGTAGGTGCAGGCTGTAGTCACATGTCTTGTCCGCCAACTCCTTTCGCAGGTCTGGGCCATGCTGGTAGGTGAGATAGGAGACAGGTTTGTCAGCGCCTTTTGTGGATCTGCACGTGGGGCCAGCTTGAGACTTGGTCTTTGCCGACTGGATGGTCATCGGTGGAGATCGTCATGATGCGGTCGATCGGCAGATGCCCCGGGAGGTCGGTCACCAAAGGTCGATCGGCAGATGCCCAGAGAGGATCGTCCGCTAGTCGATCGCCAGGAGTCGGTCGCCGAGTGCCGAGTGATGATCGTATCTGAGGTCGATCGCTCGGCACCGGGACTTGTCCTGGGACCTTCATTTGGCCGATTTAGTTGGCACGCTGGGTTGAGGCTCGGTCGCCTGGTCGCCGCTCGGCAGATTCGCCGCCGGCAGATCTCGCTGGCCGCTCGGCAGTAAGTCGGTCGCTCGGCCTCGGAGGCGATCGACGGTCGGAAGGTGTTAAATCTTGACACAACACCATCCATTCCAGCAATATCTATCTCCGGATAATATTTTGGGTAGCAACACACAACACGATTCATAATCCGATAATCATATCGATAATCAAATCAAATCAATAACAAGGGTCTAAATGTTACCAATTCCAAATTCAATCTTAAATATGAATACGAGTTTCCTCCTTGTAAATTCATAATAAAAAATAATTACCGATTATCATCAATCCGGTCAATCTAATTAGTTCAACATTATAGATAATCATATTCCAAGGGTTTCAATTAACTCAATCATTCAATTTGAACACTTGTTCAATACGTATGAATTTCCAAATTCAAAGATGAATAATAATCTTATCATTCCTTAATCATATTCGTATTCTCATATGAATATTGTGCCAAAACACATAACTTAGTTCTAGATATGAATATTCCATATTCATATCCAAAACACCAATACCTCTTAAACATATTCAGCATATCAATGATCAGTTCATCTCGATATTAAAAATTTCATAACATATTCGATTCCAACTTCAACTTTAAACACGAATCAACAAGATCCCTTCTTGTTCATACTTGTAAATTTCATAGTAAAATAATATTATCGGCATAATAGACAATCCGAACTACCCAAATAGTTCAATACCATTGATAATCTTGTTCTAAGGTTAACCATAATCTTTCCGGATTCAAACTTGTTATCATGATTCATATTCCGTCAAGAACATACGAATTCTACCACTACAATTAACATAGTATCAGTTTCAATCATCAATCCATGATTATACTTAAAAACCATTATGTATCCTATCACATATTCCTCTTTGATGTGATATATATACCAAGAATACCAAGAACACTATGATTCCATAATCATAACCAACATAATCAAAGACATAAATCATCACATCATCATCTCTCTTAACAAAACTTCCCGAAAATACCAAGAATCATCACAACAATTCCATAAACTAGCATCATACGAATTAATCATCAACAAAAACATCAAAAATCCAAATTCAAGGAGAGGATTATCCGACATACCTCTTAGAAGATGAAATACACAAGTAACCACCTCAAGAATCATCGATATCTCCATATCTCAAGCTCCAATCCTGTGTTTCCAAGCTCATGATCGACTTAAAAGGACTGAAAACTCCATCTCTGAGTATTTGAAGGCGAAAACAAAGTGAAATTATGAAGAAAAATGAAATGACGGGCGTCCACTCTTATAAACTCCCAGCTCGTTACGTATGTAACCTTTCAAAGTTAATGTACGTAATAGGCTTTACGTACGTGATCTATCCCGGATAGCGTACGTAATGTCGTCCCAGAGACAAATGACTCATTTCGTTCAAAGCCTTACGTACGTAATCCTTTCTCCGTAGCGTACGTAATACGTACGTTGACTTGATACAGTAACATACTCGTATTACATACATAATACACCATGCATAGCGTACGTAATGCTCGAGGTTGACTCGCCTGTCCACATCCGCGTCGAAAACTGCCGATACAGGGGCCCACCTGCCGAACACAGCTCGGTCCTGTCCGATTCCCTCTGTTACGTACGTAATGCCTTATGCATAACGTACCTAAAACATATAATTTAACGTACGTAAGCCCTTAACCTTAGCTATGTAATAGCCTTCTACACTTGGCCAAAATCCAAATGTTCCTGTCCGTCTCGACATACTGGATACGTATACTCACATACTGAATACATATATTCATCCCAAAAATATTCTCATACGATACACCTGATGTCCAAATCAGTTCAACCTGATACACCATATCCTCAATATAACTGTCAATCAAACACGTCAATTACACAAGTATAACTGTCTCGTTTCTCAATTTATTTTATCCATACTGTATAGACACCACGCTATCCAGTATATCTCAGATAAAATAATGCGAAAAATTTATACTGAAAATCCGGGTATTACACCCTGAAATCCGGAGTCCAACGACGCACTGTGAGATAGTGTTGGAAGATCAACCACGGACATTCATCTAAAATATAGTTATAGTCCTCTCGTTTCTGGAGTTTGAGCAGTAAAAAACCTGATCCGAGATCCTTCAACTCATGTGAACCCTGGAATGCCCACATATCCTTGATTCGTTCTAACAGAGTTTCGAAACGGATAGATTTCCCCAAATAAGACAGCGACGCCACGGCCGGTTTAGGTTTCGCTTCTCCTCCGCCGATAATCGAATTTGCGGCCATTCCACATTGGGCATCAACTGATCATCTTAGCAATCCACATCATCTGGCGCATCAATGTCCTGCCATTCGACATCATCATCAGGTGAATAAACTACCTTGTCTGCGTCCTGCATCACCGATTTAGGGAGCAGCCCTGAGTCCAAGCATTCTTCAGCGAGTTCATACCGTGGATGGGGATTGCCTGATCTCCATCCTCCAGATCCATCATGTCCGCTGGTTTCACCGCATCGATCCGTTGTCGTTTCCCCACTTGACCAGTGTCGGGCCCGTCGGGATCGAGGTCAGCATTGGCAATTCCCGAGGGCGTGAAGAGAGGGTTTGACATGGAAGTCAGCATCGTAAACAATTGACTAACTTAACACCAATTAAGTCTCGTCAATTTAACATGTGCTCCCAATACTAATAAGAAATGACAGGCACTTTACACGTCGAAACACACGCTACACCTGTATTGACTAACTTAATACTCCCTCCGTCCCGCCCAAAGGTTTACATTTCTATCAAAAAGTAGTCCCTTTAGTAAGTTTACATATATCACTTTTTACAATCAAATCAAACAATCATTTTTTAATTTTTGATCTCCACCACTCATTCATCATCAATACTTTTTACTTTTTAATCTCCACCACACATTTAATCATCATTACTTATACCAATTATTACCTAAAATACACCAAATATACACCCTCTGTCAACCTTTGGCTGGGACAGAGGGAGTACTAATTAAGTCTCATCAATTTGCGGTCTCATCGAGCGTTTGAACACCAAACACTTCGAAGGCCTACTTCTTACTAGGACTGTTAGCGATCCTAGTATACCCGAGAACCGTCAATAATACCTCGGACCGTTACTCAACCAAAACGTTAGCGGTCCGGATACTGGTATCGAAGTTAGAACCGAAATCGATAAGGACTGAAATCGTTAACCCGATAATTTTTCGTAAACATACATCGTACAAAGAATTGTATAAGGTATTAGTACATATAGAAAAAATAATTTTAAAAGATCATATCTCTTAATTTCCTTAGCATACATTTGAAAAAGAACCCTCCATTCTTGTTTCGATTATGAGGTTTTAGTGATTAGGGCTTTTAACGATCCAAGATACCCGAGAATCCGCCCGAAATATCTGGGACCGATACTCACCAAAAACGTTAGCGGTCCGAATACAAGTATTGAAGTTGACACTCGAAACCGGTAAAGACCGAAACTGATAATACTCGATATCTTAACGATACAGACCGGGGAAAACAATACTTGGCCTGAACCGGACCGAGAACAGTCCTATTTTTTTTTTTTTTTTTTTGAACAGCCCTACTTTTATCACATAAGGACTTGTTATCACATAATGCATAAAATGTTTTTTTTTAAAATAAAAAATAAAATGTTCGCTCTCAAAGATAAAGGAAAAGGGCTATATTTCTACAAGTCAAAGTGTATATTCACTAAATGCTCTTCGACATCGAGCCCTTCTTTTCCGCCCCCTAATTTACCAAATCAGACGATTACCAGCATCAGATATTATTGATTTCCAAACTTTGCTGGCGTCATGGAGCCGTCGTCGAGCCTGCGACTCGACGCAAACAACCCGAGAAAAAGGAGAGGGAAGGAAAAAAATTGCATTCAGAAAGCCGGAAAATACGACAAAGATACTCCCGCCTTCTCGCCGAAGCTCAGGTACTCCCCCCCCACGTGTCTCTTCGAACCTGAACCCCCTCTCTACCGCTCTCACCTCTTATAACGCCCCTGGTTATGCCCACCAATTTTTTACACACACAGTACAATCTCATTTCTTTAGCATTAATGGCTTCCTCATCCGCAGCCGCCGCCTCGTCATCAGCATTCAATGAGAGAAACAGACGCGCGAATGACGATCCTCCAGAAGCGGCACCTCCTCCGCCTCTCGCGTGGCCCAACGATCCTCCGGCGGAACCGCATGCAATTTACGTTCAGGAGCTGCACGGCGACCCACCCCACCAACGGCTTTTCCTCCATCGCGATGTATCCTTCCTCTGCCGGGCCGCAATTTTGGGCCTCTCCTTTTTCCTTGTCGTCGCGAGTTTTTCCGTCCTGATGTGGTTGGTTTTACACCCCACTTTCCCTCAACTCAAAGTGGTCTCTGCCACCATGTCCGCCGTCACCATCACCAGCACGGCCGCTTCGGCGGACTGCAACATCACCTTCCTCCTCACAAACCCTAACCGCCATCTCAAAACCATATACGATGGAATGGAAATCTCCCTGCTCTATCCGTCCCACCAAGTGCTGCTCTCACACGATTACCATCTCCCATTCGTGCAGCCTAGGAAAGCTCGAACAACCATCAAAACCAATCTCGGTTTCAATGGCGATGGTTTAGAAATCGACGTGCTGAAGGCGATGAAGCAGGATTTAGATGGCGGGAGTTTGAGCCTCGCAATTAAAATTCTTGCAGTGGTGAGGTACAGGAATGGGGAGTGGAAAACCCAGTCTCAGTACATGAGAGCTTATTGTGGTGGTGTGAATTTTGAATTTACTTTGAATAAAAATCTAGGAATTTTTTTAAATCCGTACCAAGAATGCGAGGTTTATCTTTATACAAAATGAAATGGTATTCTCTGATGAAATGTTTGAAGCATACAAGAAGATCAATAGAATTAAAATTGTAGTCGATTGGTCGTTGTTGTCTGTCATGCTACTATGCATATGCAAACTCATTATAGTTCTGCATGAGAGCTTATTGTTATTTTGCGTACTATTTGATGAGTTACGCGAATCTAGATGCTCATCCGTCTTTGATTATATATGAAAATTGTTGGAAATGGTTTACTAATTATATTGTTAATTAAATAATTATTATTTAATTAAAATATTTATTGAATGTTAATCTACGTCATGAGTAGATGAACGTGGTATATTTAATATTTCTAAACCGATTTCCGGTGAGTGAGATATTATATGTTAAAGTTGGATGTTGGAGTAGGAACTAACATGATGTTAGTTATCCCACATTGATTGTGGATGGATGTTTTGACTTGTATTTAAAGTCTTTGCCTTTATGGGCTTAATAACAAGTGGGTTGGTGTGTATAGGTCTCCTCGCGCACACACACACACGCGCGCGCCGCCGCCGACCGTCCGTCCGGTTCGGGCTCGGGCTCGGGCTCGGGCTCAGTGTTTGGGCTTATCTTTTTGGCCCAAATCCGTAAGTCCACTAGCCTTTTGGTATGGACAAGACTCTTGAGTTGGCTTGACTCTTGAGTTGGCAAGACTCTTCATCCGACCAGCCCTTTGGGCGTCTGAAACCACCATCCATCATGGCAGGAGTAATGGCTATGAGTCCCTTCACATGATCAAGGAGTGCTATATATATGTCATCATTCTGTTCATTGCAAACATACGAAATCAGTGCATTTTTAGCATATTATATACAGTTCAGTCTTCATTCTAGTCCAGTTCGCAGGTGCTCGGTCAGTTTGCGGTGCTGCTACTGTCGGGACGTTCAGATCGTTTTAACCTTTGGGGACGAGCCGCTTCACCGTGAGCACTACCGGGGCGTATTCTCGTCTTGCGGGCAGAAGCTCTAGCTTCGGACGATCTTCTGTAGTTTATTAAAAAATTGTTCGTTCGTTTTAAGTGTAATATTTTCTTTCTGTTCTTTGTTATAGTTCAGTTCATAATATTATTTGTAATACACGTGCAAGTATCGAATTATTCCAACAATCGCAAGACAAGAATACTCGACCATACTTGTTCGTGTCATCCGAAAACTTTTGCTGGAGAAAAATGTCGTTCAATGCAAGCACCGGCGCATCCACTAATCAATCCACCGATTCTGGAACTATTGGATCTTCAAGCTCTTCAATGGCTCCCATTCACAATGTTGCTCGGTTAATGCCTATCGCCGAGAAACCTCCTGTTTTCTCGGGCTCCGACTTCAAACGTTGGTCTCAAAAGATGCTGTTTTACATTACCGCAATGGGGCTTGCGAGCTTCCTGCGTGAAGAAAAGCCCCATGTCCCTGCTGAGAATGAGGCGAATGTTCAAGTGCGTACCGACTATGATACCTGGGTTCATTCCGACTATCTGTGTCGGAATATGTTGCTGAACGGGCTTGATGATGGCATGTTCAATGTGTTCAACATCAAGGAGACTGCCAAAGAAATTTGGGATGCTCTTGAGTTGAAATACCGTGTTAATCCTGCTAGCACGAAGAAGCTTGTTGTGACGAGGCTCTCCGAATTCCAAATGGTGGATTCTCGTCCAATGATGCCCCAAGTACAAGAGTTCCAAACTCTTATACATGATGTTCATTCTGAGGGGATGCCTCTACCCGAGGCGTACATTGTGGCGCTCTTGGTCGACAAGTTGCCACTTAGTTGGAAGGAGTTCAAGGGATACCTTAAGCATAAGCGAAAGGAAATGACTCTAGAAATTTTGGTTGCTAAGCTCCAAACTGAAGCTCAAGTCCGTGACCAAGACTTGAAAACCAAAGCTCCTATGGATGCTAAGGCTAATCGATCAAGGTAGGGCGGACCTTCCAAAAGCGTCCACTTCCTACCAAAGGCAAGGAAAGGATGTGGCACCTCCGATGAAGTTCACCGAACGTGCTACAATCAGTGACAAGCCCGCCATATGGCGAAAAATCACAAAGCCGAAGAAGAACAAGGGAAAAGGCAAAGTCAACCATGTCGAGAAGGACTTTGACTCTTGGGACAAAGATGATCTTGCCGCCATGATCACCGAGGTAAATCATGTCTCGGAACCTAACCCAGATTACTTGGTTTCTTGATACAGTGCATTGTTCACATCTGTGTGAACCGAGACTTGTTTTTCACTTACAAGGAGATTCAAGACCGCTTCATCACAGAGGCAAGTGATCTTACCTCTCCAGTTCTTGGAATTGGAACTGTTGTGCTTCAATTCACCTCCGGTGTGGAGATAACTCTGAAGGATGTGCTGCATGCTCCGGCAATCCGCAAGAATTTGGTGTCTGGTGTCAAATTAGTTAGAGCTAAATTTGATGTAGACCTTTGTAGCGATTTTATGATAATACGCAAGTTTGGCAAGACTCTCGGGAAAGGTCATATTGTCGAGGACATGTTCAAACTTAGCGTGCGTACTTGTAAGCCTCCAAAGGCAGTTGCTAATAATAATGCTACTACTTCTGCTTATTTGCTTGAGTGCTCAAATTTATGGCATTGTAGATTAGGTCATGTGAATCTAAATGCTATAAAAAGATTAGTAAACTTAGATTTACTAAAATTAAATGAAATCAAAAATCAAAACAAATACGAGATTTGTGTTGAGGCAAAAATGACGAAACTACCGTTTCATTCGGTAAAACGGGACACAAAACCCCTTGAATTAATTCACACAGACGTGTGTGATTTAAAATTTGTGCAAACTAGAGGTGGTAAGAAGTACTTTATCACTTTCATCGATGATTGCACAAGATATTGTTATCTTTATCTTTTGAGAAGTAAAGATGAGGCTATTGAAGCATTTAAGAACTTCAAGAATGAAGCCGAGAATCAATTAGGTTGTCGTATTAAGATGGTTCGAAGTGATAGATGAGGTGAATATGTAGCTCCATTTGAGGAATTATGCAACGAAAGTGGTATAATTCATCAAACCACGGCTCCATATGCTCCACAATCTAATGGCATTGCCGAACGTAAGAATCGAACACTTAAAGATATGATGAATGCGTTATTAATTAGTTCAGGGTTGCCCCAGAACATGTGGGGGGAAGCTGTCTTGACAACCAACTACATATTGAACAAAATTCCACGCAAAGGTAAGGATGTTACTCCTTATGAGTTGTGGAAAGGAAGAAAACCATCATACAAATATCTCAAAGTGTGGGGGTGTTTGGCGAAAGTTGAGGTGCCTCTACCTAAATAAGTTAAAATTGATCCTAAGACGATCGATTGTATCTTTATTGGTTATGCACTTAACAGCAGCGCCTACAGGTTTGTTGTACACAAATCCGAGATACCCGACATTCATGTAAATACAACGATTGAATCAAGGAATGCTGTATTCTTTGAAAATATCTATCCTTATAAGAATAAGGTTGATCCTAACTCTAGCAAAGGAGTTGATGATGAAGCTACAAGTCCTAAACTTGTAGATGTGCCTATGTGTTATGAAATCATAGATGAAGCCTCTAGCTCGAATCCGGTGTTATCTGAACGACCGAACAGAAAGCGACCTAGGTCTATGCTAGTCAATATAGAACCTAGACGAGGTACTAGAATACGGAAAGTAAAGATATACGGACCCGACTACGTCGTTTTGATGTTAGACGGTGAACCAGTATCTGTAAAAGAAGCATTATCCGGTCCAGATGTGGCTTTCTGGAAAGAGGCAATAGACATTGAGATTGAGTCTATTATTCTGAATCATACTTGGGTGTTAGTTGAACTACCACAGGGTTGTAAGGCTTTAGGATGCAAATGGATCCTAAAGAAGTACAAGTTTGACGGTACTATTGACAAATATAAGGCCCGGCTTGTAGTTCAAGGCTTTAGGCAAAAAGCTAGTTATGATTTCTTTGATACCTACTCGCCCGTGACAAGACTTACTTCTATTAGGGTGCTACTCGCTATTGCTGCTTTACGCAATCTCGAGATTCATCAAATGGATGTTAAGACTGCATTCTTGTATGGGGAGCTAGAAGATGAAATCTATATGAAACAACCGGAAGGGTTTGCGTGCACAGGAAAGAGCACATGGTATGCAAACTACAACGGTCTTTATATGGTTTGAAACAAGCACCTCTGCGGTGGCATTTGAAATTTGATGAAGTGATGTTGTCAAATGGTTTCAATATCAATGAGAGTGAAAAATGTGTCTATGTTAAGAAAACGGGTGACAATTACGTCATTGTTTGTTTATATATAGATGACATTTTGATAATGGATAGCAACTCTCATGTGATTGGTGAAACGAAACGAATGCTAAGTAAGAATTTTAGCATGAAAGATATGGGTTTGGCCGATACTATTCTTGGAATTAAGATTCTGAAAACGCCTAACGGAATTGCTTTGACACAATCTCATTATGTTGAGAAAGTGTTAAGGAAATTCAACGCTTTTGATAAACCCATTGCTAAGACTCCTTGGGAACCGAATGTTCATCTAAATTATCATAAGGGTGAACCTGTGGGTCAAGATAAATATGCTAAGATCATTGGGAGTTTGATGTATCTGTCAAATTGTACCCGTCCTGATATAGCATGCTCGGTTCACAAGTTGAGTAGCTACACAGCTAATCCAAGTAAAGAACATTGGAGGGCTCTAGAACGAGTACTGAGTTATTTAAAATATACTCAGAACTTTTCGATTCATTATTCAAGAGAGCCTGCTGTACTTGAAGGGTATTGTGATGCCAATTGGATATCCGAATCGAAAGACTCATTTTCTACGAGTGGATATATGTTCACTATTGGAGGTGGTGCTGTATCTTGGAAGTCCAAGAAACAAACTTGTATTGCTAGGTCTACAATGGAATCTGAATTCATAGCTTTGGATAAAGCTGGTGAAGAAGCTGAATAGCTTAAAAATTTCCTCGAGGATATTCCATGTTGGACGAGACCTGTGCCGTCTGTGTTGATACACTGTGATAGCCAAGCTGCTATTGGACGGGCACAAAATATGTTTTATAACGGTAAGTCTCGACATATTCGTCGACATAATGCCGTGAGATATTTGATCTTGAGTGGGATTATCTTAATTGACTATGTAAGGTCAATAGATAATCTGGCGGATCCGCTGACGAAGAGTATTAATCGAGATCAAATGTATAAATTGTTAGAGGGAATGGGTGTTAAATCCACATCCTAAGGATGATTATAGCGGAAACCCAACCTTTTAGATTGGAGGATCCCAAGAGCTTGGTTCAATGGGATAACGAAGTTATAATAAACCGTGTGTTAAAACACTCAAACATACCTATTCTCTAAGAACAGTGAGTGATTGTTTACCTACATGTGGTGAGGTTAAGTCTTATGATTTTTAATGATTCTTGATTATCTCGGAGAGGTCAAGTATAGTAGGATACTTGGGAATAAGAATCACCTATATAAGTGTGAAGTGAGGGCCGCTTCAGTTGATACACTTATGAATCCAAAGGGGTGTCCAAGGCCGAAAAGGACACAAAACGTTAGAACGGAAGGAATTAAGATGATATTGTGTCTATATTATTGTCTCAGTATACACCATGGAGGACTAGTTCAAGGTTTTCATGACCACTATGCCGCCAGTATACTCGATGATGTTGACAATGGATAGGTTCAAGGTCACAAGCCACCTAGCCAAATGCAATATTGTCTCTTGAGGACTGAACTATGCATTTGCATTCATTTTGCATTGGCATTCTCACTCATGTGGGGGATTGTTGGAAATGGTTTAGTAATTAACCATTTATTAAGAATAAATATTGTTAATTAAATAATTATTATTTAATTAAAATATTTATTGAATGTTAATCTACGTCATGAGTAGATGAACGTGGTATATTTAATATTTCTAAACCGATTTCCGGTGAGTGAGATATTATATATTAAAGTTGGATGTTGGAGTAGGAACTAACATGATGTTAGTTATCCCACATTGATTGTGGATGGATGTTTTGACTTGTATTTAAAGTCTTTGCCTTTATGGGCTTAATAACAAGTGGGTTGGTGTGTATGGGTGTCCTCGCGCACACACACACACACGCGCACGCGCCGCCGCCGACCGACCGACCGTCCGTCCGTCCGTCCGGGTCGGGCTCGGGCTCCGGCTCCGGCTCCAGCTCCGTCTCCGTCCAGGCCCAGGACTTGGATCTTGGCAATTGGTGCTTTGGGCTGGTGTTTGGGCTTATCTTTTTGGCCCAAATCCGTAAGTCCACTAGCCTTTTGGTATGGACAAGACTCTTGAGTTGGCTTGACTCTTGAGTTGGCAAGACTCTTCATCCGACCAGCCCTTTGGGCGTCTAAAACCGCCAGCCATCATGGCAGGAGTAATGGCTATGAGTCCCTTCACATGATCAAGGAGTGCTATATATATTTCATCATTCTGTTCATTGCAAACATACGAAATCAGTGCATTTTTAGCATATCATATACAGTTCAGTCTTCATTCCAGTCCAGTTCGCAGGTGCTCGGTCAGTTTGCGGTGCTGCTACTGCCGGGACGTTCAGATCGCTTTAACCTTTGGGGACGAGCTGCTTCACCGTGAACACTACCGGGGCGTATTCTCGTCTTGCGAGCAGAAGCTCTAGCTTCGGACGATCTTCTGTAGTTTATTAAAAAATTGTTCGTTCGTTTCAAGTGTAATATGTAGGTCACAAGTCGTCCAGGTACAAGTCTAGAGGGGGGTGAATAGACTTGTAGAAACTCTTAAACTCTTTTTCACGAAGAGTGAGTTTCTTCAGCTGATAGGTAAACAAATGACTTGGAGTCGTTTGTTCTTTAATATATGCGGAAGTCAGCTGATGACGAATAGAAAGCAACTAATGAAACACTTAACAATGAATGCAGCAGTTAAAGTATGATGCAAAAAACAGTAAAGAACGCAGACGATTATAGTGGTCTCAGAGGTGGGGTAATCCTCTACTAATCCACTTTTATCCAAACCAGTTGGAGATGAATTCACTATAATTCTCAACCAGTGATAAATATTACAGTGATTCAAACAAAACTACAACAGCTTCCAACCAGTGGAAATCCGTGCTGTTGTACCACACTTGACTGCCTTGCACCTCTTGATCCTCGATCCTCAAATGCCTTTACAGTCTCTAACTTCAACCAGTGAAGTACCCCGAACTCAGTATTATAGACAAGAGTTTTTGTCTTCTCCAACTAAGAGCTTCTTTAAGTATGAACTTTTAGAACCGCTCTTTTCACGATGCTATAGATTGCTTGAATGCTTTGATCGCTTGAAAGTATGTTCGCACCGGTGATTGCTCAGTTTCAAATCTTCGGATATATATAGGTCACGATCTCTGAGCTTTTTCCTTGTAGCCGTTGCAATTCTTTTGAACAAATCCGTCCGTTGGAGGGAGACTTCTTTGTTTAATCTTTCTGAACGTTGCAAGGCTGGATTCCCATTATTTTAATCTATCTTCCGACCGTTGTGAAGACTCTGCATGTGATGCACCGAATCTTTTGATTATAAAACGTTTAAAGTCTTCAAGGTGGGTCTGGATAGCTTTTTTAATTCATATCTCTTGCGGGAATCACTCCAATTTGTCTCTTCACGTTGCATGTGACTTTCCGTAATACTTGACTTTTCAACGCATGCTGACGTGGACTTGGAGTACTTGGCTGACTTCGACTAGGCTGATGAGCAGTCAACATCTCTGCAGTCTGGACCTCTCTGATGTTCACTGTTTGTAACTTATCTGATCATGTGACTTGTCTGAAGTACCTTGGCTGCAGTTTGGTCAAACTTCTCTGATAAATTGTGTTGACCAGAACTACTCTGACTCGACTCGACTGATCCTCTCTGATGGACTTAGCTGTACTCAGTACTTAGCCGATTTTAGCCTAACTAATTTTTGGCCTACAGAAGATACTCATTTGGTTCTTCTTTACATTTTGCCAAGTTTTATACTTAACATATTTGGCCTATGGAAGATACTCATTTGGTTCTTCCTTACATTTTTGCCAAGTTTTATACTTAACATATTTGGCCTATGGAAGATACTCATTTGGTTCTTCCTTACATTTTTGCCAAGTAATAAACATTTGATTTTATATTAATGACATCACCAAAATCTAACAAGTATTCCTAACAAATTCCCCCTATTTTGATGATGGCAAAACTTTAAACAAGTAATCAAATGATCAAGTCTGCACTTAAGTGCAAGACACAAACTAAAGTCAGTCTAGTTTTTGAGACAACTGGGAATTGTCATTCAAAAAGACTGTTATAAAATTAATTTTACAAGTACATGTCTGAATTTTACAAGAAAATTTTAAGTACATAAAACATTACAAGTAAAAATAAGTAAGAGTTATTTGCCTCTTCCCCTGCCTCTTCGAATAGGCTGTTTGGCAGGTCTGAAGGGTTTAGCTCCAATTGGTCTTGTTTTGACTGGGGCAATGTTGTCCGGCGATTAATACGCCTCGATAGGCGATCGGCATCACGATCAGAGAAGCCAACCTTGGAAAACATACTCTGGACAAACGCCTAGAGTTCGGCATATTACGGCGACCGTCTTTTGGTACCCATCGATCGTCTTTTGATATCTGACGATCGTCTTTAATGAGCGAACCAGAGGCGATCGTCTCGTGCCACGTATGGATCCAGCATCCGTCAAAGTCGTCGAAGACCGAATCTTGGACGGTGGCCCACGTGCGGGTCTTCAAAGGGTACCGACAGATAGGACCTTTGACCCCAGCTTGTCACCTACCACACCTACCGACAAGGCCGCTGAAAGGTACAAAGTGGGTCCTCCTGACAGCCTACCCAGACGCGTCTTTGGCCTCCCATCGCTCGCATACCGCCACCATCAGCGGCCCCAGACTTTAAGGGAACAGCCCCACGTGACGGGACGATCGGCCACCTTATTATAATATAGAAAACGGCGGTCGCCCGCGATCGCCTGAGGGGTCCCAACTACCTTGTCCCCTATAAATAGAGAACTCACTGCAGCAGCAAAAGAGAGGCGAATTTACTGTGAATTCAGTGCAAAATACACACAAAAGAGAATCAAAGACTCTTTTGGCAACCACTTATACATTCATAGTGATATTCATACACATTTATCATATATCCCAAGCAAGAACTCACAGATTTATCTATCTGGTTCTTCCGGCAATCTACACGCTCTACAGCCTAGATAACTAGAAGTCTTTACACTCCTTGTAATAGATTCTAACATTAATATTTGTACTCGACAGTATATTTATTAATAACATCTCGCGAGAGCATTCAAGCCCGGGATTAACAACCCCGGCAAATCTTGTGTTATCTATTTTCCCACGGAAGTGTTCTCGCATTTGTTTGTTACTCGATCATTCCAGCAATACTATCTCCGGATAATATTTTGGGTAACAACAATTGGCGCTAGAGAAAGGGGGCAATCTAAACCTTCATTTTTATTCCTACCGTCTCGGAGAACACTCACTTTTCTCCGGACATACACTTGAAGAAACACTCACTGTTCTTCAATAGAAAAGCCTTCAGAAAAATGACATCTGCAACGACCTCCAAGAGAACCACCCTAAGATCTACCGGAAATCTCATTCCGGCGCAGACCGAATCCCAGCCCACGGCGGAAGGCGACCGTGGCGACGCTAGGCTCTCACTCCCGCCCCCGAGGGACGGTTCTAGCCTCTCACTCGATCAGTTCCAGACCGCGGAACAGATTGAGGAGGCTATAGCCATCCTCAGGGAGCGACGGAAGGCCTACGACTCGCCCACCATCACTCCATCGACCATCCGCCGGGCAGGCAAGCGGAAGCTTAAGGGGATCTATGTCGAGAAATCGACAGAAAGCCCCGAGCCGCAGGAGAAGGCTCTCGTGAGGCGGGACGATTCCGTCTTCAGCCGCCTAAGGAGCGATCCCTCATGGCGACCTGTACTGTGCCCAAATGAGACATCGGAATCCGAATCCTTTACCAGGAGTTCGGCATATCCGACTCCCAGGAGACAAGTCGGTCAACGAGCCCCTGCTCGCCCAAGGAAGGAACCCACTGGCAGGGAGCTCGTCATTCACCACGGGGCTAGGGGATCAGTACACGATCGCCTTGGTTCGCGTTCTGAGAGCCAATCGGCGAGCAGTCAGGCGACGGCGATGGCCGCCATGCAACGCCAGCTCCTAGAAACTGGGCCAGGTGCTAGGAGATCGATCGCTGGGCTAAATGAACCACTCGCGGTTCAGATCGAGATCGCCCCAATTCAACCAAAGATCGCTCCCCCACAAATGCCTCTGTATGAGGGGAGTTCAGATCCGGAGACCCACTTGGGCAAATTCCGGATCTACATGATCGGATGCAGAGCATCAGATGCGACGAAATGTCGAATGTTCCCGTTAACTCTGGGCGATCTCGCCCAGAGGTGGTACATCTCACTACCATCTCGCTCAATCAATTGCTTTGAGAAGCTGGCGAACGACATCACGTCGTACTTCGCCGCCAAAGTCGCTCGCCTGGAAGGTCCCCACCGCATGATGAAAATCAGGCAGGGGAAAACCGAATCAGATGAGGATTACATCGACCGGGTAGACGAGATAGTCCTCACCGGTGAGCCCATCAGCGACGAGCTCGCTCTCCACGCAGTCCTGTTCGCTATATTTTTAACCAATCCGCAAGTGTACGGAAAATATGTAGAAAGCGGCGAGCAAGGTCGTATTCCACAGAGACTAAATATTTTTATTGTGTTGAGTATTAGATTGTAGTGTTCTCGACTTATCTAGACGATCAAAAGGTAAAATGGACGATTAATGAAATAACATACAATAATCAAAATAAATTGAAACGATTGAAAATATCCGAATGGAAGCGAATTGCAAGAGTTTAGAACGGTAGATTCCAAGGCTAGGTTTCCGTTGATTACTAAATTTAGTCGGGATTGGTTTCAAAAGTTCTAAGTGTGTTTCCAAAATGATAATCACAAAAATATTCTAAAGTCCCTCTCGAGATGCATTAAAACGTAGATTAAACAACTTACAACAACGTCTCCGTTTACTATAAATTATCTAACTCCAAAATGTTCATAAGATTTAGATATCATCATAGTTCATCACCGATTTCTCAATCCCGTAATTTACTACGTCAAATACTCGAAACCTATTAATGCCCTCTTCTCTCGAATTATGAGCAATTAAGTTTAACATGTAAAAACATTGATCAAGTGTCTAAACATGAATCAAACCAAGTATTTGATAAAGAAATCACACTAGGTAAATATAATTATCAATCCCTCAAAATCATAGTAAATCAACGTACTCCCATGCCCAGAATCTAAAGAGTGTAGCCGGACATGGAATTGAAAGGAAGATAGATTATCATCATGTTCATGCTAATAAAAACAACAAAATGAAGAAAAGATAGGAAGAAGATAAAACTCGTGTTGTGTCTTGATCGATCCCGGTTGAAACCTTCAAATGTTCTTGAAGTGTTCTTCAAGAATTTCTTCAAAACCTCCTCTTTTTGGTATCAAAGTCACTTGATTTCTTGTTATTTTCTCTCTCTAATCTCCCTTATCTTCAGCATATCCCTCAAGTCTTCCCCAATACCTCTTTTTATAAAGCTTAAAAAACCACTTTTTCATGTTCAAATCTTCAAAAATGTCAAAAAGTGATTTTTCCACCGAAAAGTGACACGGCCCTTGTCAAATGACACGGCCCGTATCATACTGTCCCAGAAAATGCAAAAACTTGCTGGACAGCAGACCCGGTCGTGTCATTTGACACGGCCCGTGTCATACTGTCCCAGAAAATGCAAAAACTTTCTGAACTGTGAAGTCGTGGTCTAGAAGCCATATCTCCCTCAATACACCTCGGAATTTAGCGTATGATATACCGTTGCGAAGCTGATTTCATGAGGAATCCATATATATATATAGAACACATCCTTATTCGAAGTAATGAATCTGGAGATTAGAAAATGCGACAGGTAGTGCTTCAATCTTCATCGTTTTAGGCCTCGTTCTCTCGTTTCTGCATTGCTTGATATGTATTTGGGGATTGAGACTTCGGTCTTGCTTGATGATGTCCTTAAAACACCTATAAATTCAAATAAAATATACCCAAGCGTGATCGAGTCCAACAAGCACAATATGAGTACAAACGACACAATTCTACACATTTTAGGATCTTAAAATCCGGAAAAACCTTATAAAAATATGTGTAAAAATGTGTGTTATCAAAATCCCCCAAACTTGAACGTTGATCGTCCCGAGCAATACACTTTAAAATAACCACTCTTAAGGGAACTCGTCTCTCAACATACCTCAAAGGATCATTTTGAAAATTCATCAATACGCCTCAAGAAATAAATAAGTCGAGTTCTATAAAGTATTCAAATCTTGGGGGTGCTTCCTTAACATCATAGCTAATACTTGAATAATACGAACCTCGCCGGTCAAGTGTATTCCCTCACTCTCAAAGTGTATAATGGGATAAGTGACGCTCAAAACTCATTCAATGAAATAAGAATCCCCATAGGCTTGCCAATCGTCTACATCTCTACCACTAGTTGTGCATGCAAATTTGGTGAATCAAAAAGGACTTTATCGGTTGTAATGTAGGCTTTTTGGTCGGGGTAGGATAAGTATGGCTTAAAGTGACTTGACTTGAGCAAATTAGAACATTATCTCAATAATCACTTCGCTCAATTAGAAGGTCAATAATCCCTTAGAATTTGTTTCCTTCAACCCCTTGATTTTAATATCATCGCACTAAGCACTTTTGAAAGTGAGAATCACAACCTTATTCCTCCTTATTGCTCCATACATCTCGTTTCTTTTGTGTCCACGATTTTTTTTTATGTTTTCATGTGGTGGACAATATCATCATTAAATCACACCAATCTTCCTTCAAATTTATTTTGATAAATCATTGCATTTTGAACCAACAATCTTCCCCATCGCCTCCACATATCTTTTCATTCTTTTGCCAATTTGTTCTAAGTAGCTCAAGTATAGGGACAAAAGTTTATAATGGAACGGAAAGCTCATAATGTGGCTAACAAGAAATATGCTTTAAGCTCAAATGGGCTAACTAGGGAAATAAATTTTTCGGGTTGGCCAAAAGGTTTGAAGGGTTGTCAATAAAAATCGCCTAAAATCACTTTCACTAATTTGCGCACACACTTGTAGTTTCGAATAAGATACCAGGGCAAGTTCTAGAGTCTTAAAACATGAATGCTACACTCGACAATGAAACTTGCATATTTAAATATGCATGAAGGCTCAAAAGCTCACAAGCTAGATTTGTTCATATTTCCAAGATATTAAACTATTTATTCAATTTCACATCCTTTTGATTATTCTACAATTTTTTCCTCTTCAAATTATCCTCGATTTGCATATCAAAATAACAAAATAAATCCCGAGGTATCCAAGACAAGAGTTCATTCTTTCGAGTTTCATCCAAGTACATGATACTCAAAACACACCAAGTTCAAAAACAACAATCCACACCAAAATCCAAGCAAATCTTCACACTAAAATTCGAAAAAAATAGAAACAAACAAATAATAAAATAAACAAATAAAACAAGGTGTTAAAAAAAATAAACGAACAATATAAGTATATCTTGACCCAATATCTCCCCCCAAACTTGAATTAAAGAATGTACACACGAAGGGGGTATAGTATTTAAGCAATAAAAACTTTGGGTCAAGAAATACTTACAACCGGTCATATTGATTGGGCGGAGGGAAGTGGCCGTGTTGGACATGCCACGTGTCACACCTGCTCAGATTTGCCAAAAATCGTCTGCCCACCTGACCTGACCGTGTCAAATGACACGGCCCGTGTCATACTTGCCCAGAAACTCAAAAAACGTCTGGATGGCCAACCCGACCGTGTCAAATGACACGGCCCGTGTCGTACTAGCCTGGATAGTGCGCTTCTGGTCTCCGGATCTTTTCCCGCGACCGATGCTACGCTTGAACCGGTCAGTTCCTCATCAAGTAAAAATAGAAATAAAATGCGAATAAGAACAAAATAAAATAACAAGAACCAATGGGTTGCCTCCCAATTAGCTCTAAGTTTAACGTCTTCAGCCGGACGCAAGTGTTGGGTTGCCTCCCAACCAGCGCTAAATTTAACGTCTTCAGCCAGACGCATGTTTCCTTCATCCCGGATCATTCAACGAGCTCTTATAATCCGGTTTACGTGCAATTTTATCTGGAGGAGTCATCAAAAATACAACATTTTGACTATGCGTCCTAATCGTTAATTCTCCTCGATCCACATCAATTAATGCTCGTGCAGTGGCTAAGAACGGACGTCCAAGTATTACTAGACCATTTTGCTTCTCATCATCATCAAGCACTATAAAATCAACGGGGAAGGCGAACTTATCAATTTTTAAAATTACATCCTCCACAATTCCCTTTGGGTAAGCTAAAGATCGATCTATGAATTGTAAGCTCACCGAGATGGTCTCAACTCTCCTAATCCAAGTGTCCTGAAAATAGACAAAGGCAATATATTGACACTTGAACCATGATCAACAAATACATCATTTAATGAACAACCCAAAATAGAGCAAGGAATTGAAAAACTCCCTGGATCCTTAAGCTTAGTCGGTAGGCGCTCCAATTCTTTTTTCTTTGATGCCATGTCTTGAACGAAAACCTCAAAATTTTTCTTCTCCTTGATATGTTCAATTTCGGATCGATCTTTCTCCTCATCAGCATTATTAGACAACACGATTGCATCTTCGTCTTCATTCTCCGATTCCGATATCACTTCATTCATGGCGCACGAAAAAATGGCATTGCATTGTGCTTTTGGATTTTCTTCTGTTGCTTGAAATTGGCCCTTTTGATATTGGCTCCCCACAATCTTAGCCAATTGACCGATTTGCGTTTCTAAGTTTCTCATTTGAGCTCCAACGGTGGTTGCTAATTGAGTGACATGATTTTCAATCTGATCAAGCTTTTCTTCATCTCGGGTAAACCGACTTTTTGTTTCCATCATAAAAGTAGCCAAAATATTCTCTAGATTAGAATTTGGCTTGGACTCTTCTATCACCTCACCATTCGACACTTTAAATCCCCGGTGGTTTCAACACATTTCTCGAATTCCCGTAGCTAAGATTCTCGTAATTCTTATTTGAAGGATGATAAAACCCCGGATGAGGATTATTTCGATAGTTATTGAAATTATGGTTATTGATATAATGAGCTTCCTCCAACGGGTCCGGTGGTGGTGCACTTCCTTTTGGATTTATTTTTTCATTTGCACTCTTCGTTAGAATTCCCAAATGGTTGGTCAAAATCGACATTTGTGCAGTTAAAGCCTTTATAGGATCCGAGTCTGAAATTTCACCACTCTACGAATATTACTCCTCTCGGTAGGCCATTGATAGCTATTCATGGCCATCTCCTCGATCAATTCATATGCTTCCTCTGCACTTTTAGCTAGCAAAGCTCCTCCGGCCGAAGCGTCAACAAGATTTCTCGTCTCTCCGGCCAACCCATTATAAAAGAAACACATTTGTTGGTCTTCCGGAAACCCATGAAGAGGACATCGTCTTAACAAATCCTTGAAGCGTTCCCACACCTCATATAACATCTCTGAATCCATTTGTCGGAATTGCATTATTTCGCTCTTCAATCTCATAGTCTTGTTGGGCGGGAAGAATTTGAAAAGAAACTTTTCGCCCAACTCGTTCCATGTACTTATGCTCCCCGAAGCAAGAGTTCCAAGCCAACTACGAGCCTTTTCTCTCAAGGAGAACGGAAATAGCCTCAATCTTATTGCATCGTTTGGCACCCCATTCATTTTAATGGTATCACAAATTTCAATAAAGTGGAATAAATGGGCGTGCGGATCTTCTGTGGCAAATCCCCCAAACTGATTTTGTTGAACCATCGATATTAATGAAGGTTTCAACTCAAAATTGAGGGCGTTGATAGGAATATGAGAAATTCCCCCATAATTTTGGTCAAGCCTCGGCGAAATCCGTCCGATCGATTGAATTCGGATCGCGGCCACTCACCGTCGCCTTCATTGTTTGGATTGTGGGTTATTGCATTATCATTGCCCATGTCGGCAATTACGTCTCCCGCTCTTTCCATTTCGTCAGATAGATCCCTTCGTAATTTCCGTGTAGCAACACTTGTTCTTCGAGCAAATGCCTCTACTTCGGGAATAAAGTTTTCCAAAGGTTCTCGAGAGGAGCGGGTGTTCATGTACTTCCTGTAACACGGCCAAAAACAATACGGAAGTAACAAAATAAAATAAAACAGAAAAATATGTCTAAAGTAAGACCGGAAACACTTATCGTAATATCAATACAAATAAAAATAAATTAGTCCCCGGCAACGGCGCCAAAAACTTGTTCGCTATATTTTTAACCAATCCGCAAGTGTATGAAAAATATGTAGAAAGCGGCGAGCAAGGTCGTATTCCACAGAGACTAAATATTTTTATTGTGTTGAGTATTAGATTGTAGTGTTCTCGACTTATCTAGACGATCAAAAGGTAAAATGGACGATTAATGAAATAACATACAATAATCACAATAAATTGAAACGATTGAAAATATCCGAATGGAAGCGAATTGCAAGAGTTTAGAACGGTAGATTCCAAGGCTAGGTTTTCGTTGATTACTAAATTTAGTCGGGATTGGTTTCAAAAGTTCTAAGTGTGTTTCCAAAATGATAATCACAAAAATATTCTAAAGGCCCTCTCGAGATGCATTAAAACGTAGATTAAACAACTTACAACGTCTCCGTTTACTATAAATTATCTAACTCCAAAATGTTCATAAGATTTAGATATCATCATAGTTCATCACCGATTTCTCAATCCCGTAATTTACTTCGTCAAATACTCGAAACCTATTAATGCCCTCTTCTCTCGAATTATGAGCAATTAAGTTTAACATGTAAAAACATTGATCAACTGTCTAAACATGAATCAAACCAAGTATTTGATAAAGAAATCACACTAGGTAAATATAATTATCAATCCCTCAAAATCATAGTAAATCAACGTACTCCCATGCCCGGAATCTAAAGAGTGTAGCCGGACATGGAATTGAAAGGAAGATAGATTATCATCATGTTCATGCTAATAAAAACAACAAAATGAAGAAAAGATAGGAAGAAGATAAAACTCGTGTTGTGTCTTGATCGATCCCGGTTGAAACCTTCAAATGTTCTTGAAGTGTTCTTCAAGAATTTCTTCAAAACCTCCTCTTTTTGGTATCAAAGTCACTTGATTTCTTGTTATTTTCTCTCTCTAATCTCCCTTATCTTCAGCATATCCCTCAAGTCTTCCCCAATACCTCTTTTTATAAAGCTTAAAAAACCACTTTTTCATGTTCAAATCTTCAAAAATGTCAAAAAGTGATTTTTCCACCGAAAAGTGACACGGCCCGTGTCAAATGACACGCCCGTGTCATACATCGGCCCCGTAAAATGCAAAAACTTGCCGGATGAGACCCGGTCGTGTCATTTGACACGTCCCGTGTCATACTGTCCCAGAAAATGCAAAAACTTTCTGAACTGTGAAGTCGTGGTCTAGAAGCCATATCTCCCTCAATACACCTCGGAATTTAGCGTATGATATACCGTTGCGAAGCTGATTTCATGAGGAATCCATATATATAGAACACATCCTTATTCGAAGTAATGAATCTGGAGATTAGAAAATACGACAGGTAGTGCTTCAATCTTCATCGTTTTAGGCCTCGTTCTCTCGTTTCTGCATTGCTTGATATGTATTTGGGGATTGAGACTTCGGTCTTGCTTGATGATGTCCTTAAAACACTTATAAATTCAAATAAAATATACCCAAGCATGATCGAGTCCAACAAGCACAATATGAGTACAAACGACACAATTCTACACATTTTAGGATCTTAAAATCCGGAAAAACCTTATAAAAATATGTGTAAAAATGTGTGTTATCAAGTCCTGATCGGATTCCACGGACGCTCGCCCATGTTCAGGCACCTCACAAAGGATATTCCCCCGACCTATACGGTCTTCCGCGTCAGAGCCACTGATTTTCTGGCCAGGCAGAGGATGCTCTCCCTCCGTTTGGGCGAGGAACCCTCCGGAGAAGGGAAGACACCTTCCCATGTCCATAAGAAGGCGGTCGCCAAGCCCAGAAAGGCGGTCGCAAAGCCGCCTGATGAGTTCAAAGCCTTCGAGGATGTGGAGGTCCACCTTCTCCACAACCTCAACTTATCTCCGGCCCACATCTTCAACGCAATCAATGGTCGCGAGTGGCTCTCCAAACCAAAGCCGATAAGGGACCACGGTCACCTAGATCGCAGCAAATTCTGTGCATACCACAAGAGTCCCGGCCACAACACCAGCCAATGTCGCGACCTCCTCAGACAGCTCTGGCGACTATTTGAGGAAGGTAAACTAGACAGCTTGGTCACCAAGCCAGAACCTAGGACGGAGAGAACCGGAGGGCGCGATCGCCGACAAAACGAAAGAACTCCTCCCAATCCGGTCGCCAGAATCGAGCATGAGCCGGAGTACTCTGATGAGTCGGTCCCTCCGATCAACCCTGGCGGTCGAATCAACATGCTTCAAGCAGGAGGTTGAAACCTCGGGGGCCTTTCCCCGGTTTCCACCATGTCAAACAGGAAGCGAAAGGCCGAGCTGAGGGAGTTCGTTGGGGTCCATTTCGTGGTACCTCCGGAGCCGACCATTTCTAAAGACGCACTCATCACCTTCTTCAACAGGGACAGGGAGGGAGTGCAGTGCCCCAAAGAGGATGCACTGGTGATCTCCGCCTGAATCCTGGGGAAGACGGTCGATTGCGTGCTGGTCGACAATGGGAGTTTCTGCAACATCATATTCAAATCCGCCCTAGACCAACTCGACAACTTAATCAAATTCATCAAGCCGTTCGACACCGTGCTCCAAGGGTTCGGCGACAACACAGTCCAAGCCTACGGGAGGATCAAGCTCTTCGTCGAGCTAATATGCTTTTATGATCCCAAGGTTAGGATTACTAGGAACCTAAGTTTTGTAATCATAGATAGGCCCAGCATCTATAATGCATTCCTATGTCGCCCTTTTTTAGAAACCTTTGAGGCGGTCGCTTCGTCTTTCTTTTACTGTATCAAATTCCCCACTGCCGATGGGACGGTCGGTACTGTAAAAGTGATACGAATTATGCGAATTCATTATCGATACAACGGAAGGCTTTTTGACGAGCGGAAGCTATCGACAAGAAACTGTTGGGAACTGGTGACAACAGCTCGCTACAAAGAATAATATCGACGAGTGATGCATTTAATTCGATACAGCAACAAGATAGGAATTTGGCCAACTGGAAAATGACTCGAAACAGGTCACCTCCAAACAACGACACTCGAAACAGCACGTTTCGAATGGAAGCAAAGTTAAAACAGGAAACAAGTTCAAAGGATCGAACGACACTTTATACGAAATATTGAACAAGTATAAAACTGTATCGAAAAATAAACAGAATATCGAAACAAGGTATAAACAGATGTTTTATCAAATTAGACCTATAATTTGATAAAGTGATTTCTCCTCAAGACCTATTGAGAATCAATCATATTAGTATTCGAAACGCGTCGAATAAAAACTAAGTTTTGATGAAAAGCATTCACCAGGGAAAAACACAAAGTGTTCTTAATTCTCCAACATTCAATAATTCTCCATTACAACTCTACTGCCACTATTTATAGCCAAAAGTGGCCTGACAAAATAACTTAAACTATTACAAGCTGTTCTTTAAAATAATAAAAGGATAATAAAAGGTTCTTCAGGTTACTTGTTGACAAAAGTAAAAGCTGGGTCTTTGTCTCCAAGTTGTTTGCTGACAGCCGCCCTTTTTGCCAAGAATCCTGCTGCTTTATAAGAGAAAGCTGAACATCCTTTTATTTGTTTAGTTGCCACTTGATCCTTTTTCCCTCCCCAAGATGCTATTTGTCTTTTGTTTAAGTTACTCCAATTCCGACTATCAAGGTAACTCCGTGCCTCGTTTCTGTTTTCTCGCCTAAGTAGGTTGTAGTGCGGTCGAGGTGTTTTACGTCAATTCTTACTTCATCTTCTTCGCTTGGAGTAGTCGGCTTCGTATCATTCCCTCCTTCTTTAAAAGGAATTGTCCTCAATTCCGCAATCCCGTCTTCGTCAAGGTAAGGGGATAGATCACCTACGTTGAAAGTATCATGCACTCCGTAATCACCCGGAAGTTCCAACTTGTAAGCATTGTCATTCACCTTCGCAATTATTTTAAATGGTCCCTCAGCTCGTGGCATTAGCTTGTTCTTACGCTTACTCAGGAATCGTTCCTTCCTCAAATGTAACCAAACTAAATCTCCAACCTCGAATAGTCTCGGCTTTCTTTGCATATTCGACTTCCTTTTGTATGCCTCGTTTATTTCCTTGATTCGATCCCGCACCTTCTCGTGCAATTTCATCATTGATTTTAGTTTTGACTCCGCATCCTTATGCACCAATTCGTTGCTTGGTAGTGGAATTAGATCTAGCGGCATGTAAGGATTCAACCTGTAAACTACTTCAAATGGAGAGTGTGCCGTGGCATGAGTAGGAGATCGATTATAAGCAAACTCCGCATGTGCCGCCGAGATCCCGGCCCTTTTGTGTTTTGCTCACCAAGCCTCAACATGGCGTCCCAGTGTTCGATTCGTTACTTCAGTTTGTCCGTCGGTTTGAGGATGATGCGAAGTACTAAACAAAAGCTTGGTTCCCACCTTCCTCCATAATGTGTTCCAAAAGTAGCTTAGAAACTTCGAGTCCCGGTCCGAGACAGTAGTCTTCGGAACTCCATGTAATCGCACTACCTCTCGGAAATACAGGTCAGCAACATTACTCGCATCATCGGTTTTGTGACAAGGAACAAAATGAGCCATCTTTAAAAAATGATCGATGACCACCATAATCGCATCCTTGCCTCGTTGGGTTCGAGGTAAAGCCACAATGAAATCCATTGATACATCTTCCCATGGCCTCTCCGGAATCGGTAAAGGTGTGTATATTCCTGGTTTGAACGCACTCTTCGCAATATGGCATGTCACACACTTACTGATTATATTATGGACATCCCCCTGCATCCTTGGCCAATAAAAATGTTCTTTAAGCACATCCAATGTCTTGGCTGAACCAAAGTGGCCAGCCAATCCCCCTCCGTGAGCCTCCCGAACCAGCAGTTCTCGAATCGTGTGCCTGGGTAAGCAAAGACGATTCCCCCTAAAAAGAAAGCCCTCCTGTATCGAAAATTCTCCCATCGGGCCAGGTTTTCACAGGGCGAAGGTCTGGCCAAAATCCGCATCATCTTCGTAATACTCCTTTACTGTATCGAATCCAAGCAAACGAACATCAAGAGTGGCGAGTAAGGCATAACGCCTAGACAATGCATCTACCACAATATTGCTCTTGCCATCCTTATACTTTGATGAGAAGTGAAATGATTATAAGAATTCCACCCACTTCGCATGCCTGGTGTTGCTACCCAAAATATTATCCGGAGATAGATATTGCTGGAATGGATGGGATAGCAAACAAATGCAAGAGCACTTCCGTGAGAAAGATAAATAACACAAGATTTGCCGGGGTTGTTAGTCCCGGGCTTGAATGCTCTCGCGAGATATTATTAATACCAATATTCGGGGATACAAGTACTAATGTAAGAATACAATTACAATGAGTGTAAAGATTCTTGTTATCTTAGCTAGTGAGCGTGTAGATTGCCGGAAGAACCAGATTTGATGCTCTGTGAGTTCTTGTAACAAAGGAGATGAACAGTCGCGGCGGTGAGAGATCGACCGTCTCTCACGGCGAGTATTTAGCTGGATGCTTGGGCTCCTGGGCTTATGAATCCCTTGGAATCTGTCTAGTGGAGACTTGCTGCTTCTGCCGATCATCTTCTGGACGGGAGATTTAGAGAGAGAAGTCCTGAGATGGATTCCGGTGAGATAGACGGGAGCTTGATGATATGTATGTTCTTCAGTATTTCCGTGAATGTATCGGAATGTGAGAGAATGAGTTCTGAGCGTAAGTCAGAATGAATTCGGAACCTTTTTCTAGTGGGAGGAGGTTCTCTATTTATAGGGCTTGGATACGCCGGGCGATCGCCTTTTCTGCATTATAATAATCGGGCGATCGTCTTTTAGCACATGGGCCTGTCCCCTCAAAGTCTGCAGGAGTTGGCCGGGTCAACAATCAGACGGTCCAATGGGGAGCTTACACGCGTCTGAGTTGCTGTCACGGCGGTCCCACCGACAACTTTCGGCGCGCCTGCCGGTAGGTGAGGTAGGTGACAGGCCGTGGTCAAAGGTCTTGTCTGTCGACCAAAGATCTCATCTGTTTGCGAAGATCTTGTCAGCGCCTTTGGTGGATCTGCACGTGGGTGCTTTCCTGAGATCCAGTCCTTGATAGCTTTGATGGGCGATCACCTCTGCTCGGGGCGCAGGTCGCCCGTACTAAGCCGGACGCTAGAGTCGATCGCCAGATGCCGAAGGGCGATCGCCTTGGGAGTCGATCGCTAGGTACCTGATGGTGGTCTGATATCTTCGACTGGGCGAGCTAGCCATAGTTTGACTGGAGTTGACTTGGTTGCTCGGCCTTACAGTCGATCGCCTGTCGGGATGAATAAATCGTGACACAACACCTGGGACTTAACTTGTGCTGTCCGTTAATATACTTCAAGGACTCATGGTCCGAATGTATGATGAAATGCTTTGGTCGAAGATAGTGACTCCAATGATCTAGAGCCCTCACAATAGCATAAAACTCCTTGTCGTACGTACAATAATTGAGACGTGCACCATTTAACTTCTCTGAAAAATAAGCAATAGGTCGCTTTCCCTGAACGAGAACCGCTCCAATGCCCACTCCGATAGCATCACATTCTACCTCAAACGGTTGCAAAAAATCGGGTAATGCTAAGATTGGTGCTTCGCACAACTTCGCCTTCAACTTTGCAAATGACCCCTGAGCAGCCCGACTCCAATTAAACGTGCCCTTCTTCAAACATTCGGTTATTGGGCTTGCAATGGTACTGAAGTCTCGAATGAATCTTCAGTAAAATAAAGCTAGTCCATGGAACGATCTAACCTCCGTCACTGTAGTGGGAACCGGCTAGGACTTAATTGCTTCGATCTTCGCTTGATCGACCGACACTCCATTCTTTGAAACAATATAGCCAAGAAAGACTATACTTTCGACCAAAAATGAGCATTTCTCCTTTTTTCCATACAGCTTCTGGCCTCTAAGGGTTTCGAAGACTTGCCTCAAGTGTTCGAAATGTTCTTGCAACGATCGGCTGTAGATCAAAATATCATCTAAGTATACAACCACAAATTTCCCTAAAAATGGCTTAAGTACCTCATTCATCAAGTGCATGAAAGTACTCGGTGCATTTGTAAGACCGAATGGCATAACGGTCCATTCATACAGCCCGTGTTTAGTTTTGAAGGCTGTCTTCCACTCATCTCCTTCCCGCATCCGAATTTGGTGATAACCACTTCGTAGATCAACTTTTGAAAAGATCACTGATCCGTGTAATTCGTCCAACATGTCATCAAGTCTCGGAATCGGAAATCGATACTTGATGGTTATATTATTCACGGCTCGACTATCAATACACATTCTCCAAGATCCGTCTTTCTTAGGAACCAGTAATACTGGAACCGCACAAGGACTTAGGCTTTCTCGAACATATCCACGTTCCATTAATTCTTCGATTTGATTTTGTAATTCCTTTGTCTCCTCGGGATTACATCTATAGGCAGCTTTGTTAGGGAGCGACACACCCGGTATGAGGTCGATCTGATGTTCAATCCCACGAATAGGTGGCAAACCCGATGGTAATTCGTCGGGAAAAACATCCGCAAATTCGTGCAATAAGGCATCCATCCTTTCATTTCGTACAACCATGTTACCATCCCGTGCCTCCTTCAGAACCAATAAGTACACGCATTTGCCATTATTAATAGCATGTTCCCCCTCCTGTTCGCTAGCAAACATGGACAGTTTTGGCTTTTCACTCCTACTAGAACTCATAGCTTGAGGTGACATTGGTTTAAGCACAATCTTCTTGCCCTTATCCCGTAACTCGTACTCATTGCTTCTTCCTCGGTGTAAAACGTCCCTATCAAACATCCATGGTCTTCCCAACAGTACATGGCATGCATCCATCGGCAGTACATCACATAATACGTTGTCTTCATATGAACCCATGGCTAGTCCAATCCATACTTGTTTAGTCACCCTTATCTTGCTCCCATCATCGATCCAATGCAAAGTGTAAGGTTTCGGGTGAGCCGTAGTGGTCAGCCCGAGTTTAGTCACCATCTCGCTGGAAGCGACGTTGGTGCAACTCCCTCCATCAACGATCAAACTACACCATTTATTTCCAACTTGACACTTCGTGTGAAATATTTGATTCCGCTGTTCCGAATCATTCGAAACAGCTTTGGCTTGTAGCGTCCGCAGAACTAAAGCCGTGTCATAGCTTGGAGCATCGTAAGTATCGCATTCTTCTCCTTCTTCATCCTTCATGTCGAAATCAAATACGTCACCCAGTCTTTCTTCCTCGACCAATAACTCATCTCGGATCGTGACAGCTTCCCTTAGTGTCACCACTCATTTGTTTGGACAAGCATTTTAATAATGCCCGAACCCTTGACATTTGAAACATCTCACTTTAGCCAAACTCGTCTCCTTCGGTACGTAGGGTACAGTCGCCTTAGCCGGATTCGCAACAGGAATTGGAGTCGGTACAGTTGCCTTAACAGCTGAACTAGATCCGACGCTTGGGTTTCCAAATTTGACTGGAAACTCGGGTTTGTACAGCTTCATCCGGTTCTGAGCTTCTAACTTCACACATAACCCGCATAATGTATCGAAGTCCTCGTATGGATACAGTTCCACCGAGTTAGCTATGCTTCGATTTAAGCCACGCAAGAATCGCGACATCTTCTGCTCCTCATTCTCCTCTATCTCTCCCATTAAGGTTAGATTCTCAAACTCCTCAATGTATTCACTGACATTCAACTTTCCTTGCATGAGATCTGCAATCTTTCTGTATAAGGATAACCGGTGTGATGTTGGCACATATCGTTTAAGAAGTTTTCTTTTTAAAGAATCCCACGAACGGATCTTTTCCTTCCCCGCACGAGTTCTTCGTGTTTTTACTCCTTTGTACCAAAGTGAAGCTCCTTTCCCCAACTTGAGAATTGCATACTTACACCTTTTCTCATCGTCGAGGTCTTTAAACTCGAACATACGATCAATTTTTCGTTCCCATTCCGTAAACTTCAGATCTGTTCCACCAACGAACTCGGAAGTTCGTTCACCTTGAATTCTTCGACATGGCGTGAGGGTCGCTCATAGTCACCACGCCTAGGTTGCCAACACCGGTCGCGTTGCAGTACGCCACGCATGCGTCACGAAGTTTTGCCAAGAAATCGGCGTCGTTGAGATCCATAATGCCAAAGATCAAGAACTTGGGGCTCGATACCACTTATGATACGAATTATGCGAATTCGCTATCGATACAATGAAGGCTTTTGACGAGCGAAGCTATCGACAAGAAACTGTCGGAATCGTGACAACACCTCGCTACAAAGAATAATCTTGACGAGTGATGCAGACGGTAATTTGATACAGCAACAAGATAGGAATTTGGCCAACTAGAAAATGACTCGAAACAGGTCACCTCCAAACAGCGACACTCGAAACAGCACGTTTCGAACGGAAGCAAAGTTAAAATAGGAAACAAGTTCAAAGGATCGAACGACACTTTATACGAAATATTGAACAAGTATAAAACTGTATCGAAAAATAAACAGAATATCGAAACAAGGTATAAACACATGTTTTATCAAATTAGACCTATAATTTGATAAAGTGATTTCTCCTCAAGACCTATTGAGAATCAATCAGATTAGTATTCGAAACGCGTCGAATAAAAACCAAGTTTTGATGAAAAGCATTCACCAGGGAAAAACACAAAGTGTTCTTAATTCTCCAACATTCAATAATTCTCCATTACAACTCTACTGCCACTATTTATAGGCAAAAGTGGCCTGACAAAATAACTTAAACTATTACAAGCTGTTCTATTAAAATAATGAAAGGATAATAAAAGGTTCTTCAGGTCACTTGTTGACAAAAGTAAAAGCTGGGTCTTTGTCTCCAAGTTGTTTGTTGACAAATCTTTTTGCCAAGAATCCCGCCGCTTTATAAGAGAAAGTCAACATCCTTTTATTTGTTTAGTTGCCACTTGATCCTTTTTCCCTCCCCAAGATGCTATTTGTCTTTTGTTTAAGTTACTCCAATTCCGACTATCAAGGTAACTCCGTGCCTCGTTTCTGTTTTCTCGCCTAAGTAGGTTGTAGTGCGGTCGAGGTGTTTTACGTCAATTCTTACTTCATCTTCTTCGATTGGAGTAGTCGGCTTCGTATCAAAAAGGAGATCAGCTAATGGCAAAAAGATGTTTGAATTACTCCTATGTCGTTACTGCTTTCAATACGTCCCATGTTATATATAACATTGAAACGATCGACGATCAACCCATGGAGATCCACGAGCCGAGCACATCATACCAACCCGACTCAGGGGACGCCATCTCGGTTCGGTTAACGGACGACATCGAGCCAAGGATCGGTTTCGAGCCAAGTCTCGACATCGATCCAAGAATCGAGTCCGGAAATCTTTCCAAACGTGAGGCGACCGTCCCCGTCGAAGAGTTGGAGAGTATAACGATAGATCCGGATCATCCAGAACGGGAAGTACAGATCGACGCGAGCATCGACCGCAAACTATAAGGGGATCTGATCAATTTGCTATGCAAGAACATCGGAGTCTTTGCCTGGTCGCATCAAGATATGGTCGGCATAAGTCCTGAGCACGCTTGCCACTATCTAAAGATCGACCCGGCAATGAAGCCTGTTCACCAAAAACGTAGGAAATTCGGTCCCAAAAAATACGCGGCGCTCGACGTTGAAGTCCAAAAAGTACTCAACAACAAATTAATCGGGGTAGCTACAGACGAACCACAATGGGTCGCCAACGCGGTACTCGTCAAGAAGCCAACCGGTTCCTGGAGGTTATGCATCGACTTCACCGACCTCAACGCGGCATGTCCAAAAGATCACTTTTCGATGCCTCATATTGATCACTTGGTCGATAGCACATCAAGTTGCGAAATGATGTCGTTTATGGATGCCTTCCCCGGATATCATCAAATCCCAATGGCGGAGAAAGACATAAAACACACATCTTTCCACACGAAAAAAGACATATACTTTTGGGTCCGAATGCCGTTCGGCTAGAAAAACGCAGGGGCGACCTACCAGCGACTAGTCAACAGAATGTTCGCTAATCAGATCGGCAAGACCATGGAGGTCTACATTGACGATATCGTAGTCAAAAGCCTCAAGAAGGAGGATCATCTCAACGATCTCGCCGAGACGTTCGCCATCCTCGAGAAGTTCAACATGAAACTGAACCCCAAGAAATGCAACTTCGGAGTAGGCTCCGGGAAATTCCTGGGGCACATCGTGAGCCAAAGGGGGATCGAGGCGAACCCCACCAAGATTCAGGCGATCCTCAACATGCAGGAGCCGTGAAACATCAAGCAGGTGCAACGCCTCACATGTTGTCTAGCCGCCCTCAACCGTTTCATATCACGGCTCGACGATAAAAGCAAGCCTTTCTTCGCAACCATCAAGAACAAGAGGTTCGCATGGACGAAGGAAAGCCAGATAGCGTTCGCCAAAATAAAGGAATATCTATCTAACCCCCAGATCCTGGCAAAGCCGATCCCCGGTGAGAAACTAGTCCTTTACCTAGCAGCCTCGGAGGTCGCACTAAGTGCCATTCTAGTGAGAGCGGAGGGACAAGCCCACTTGCCGATCTACTATGTTAGTCAAGCACTCCAAGACGCTGAAACACGCTATACACCATTGGAGAAGATTGCCTACGCCCTTGTCATGAGTGTCCGTAAACTAAGGGCTTATTTCTTCGAACATCAAGTGGAAGTCCTGAAAACTCTACCTCTAAGAAAAGTCCTACATCGACCAGACACCAACGGGTGACTCCACAAGTGGTCGCTGGAGATCGCCCAATACGGTATCACTTACGCCCCTCGCACGGCGATCAAGGTCCAAGCTCTGGCTGCCTTCATGGTGGAACTGACATTCCTCACAACCTGTGCCAGTCGGCCCGCCTGGAAGTTATATGTGGATGGCTCGCGACCACCCGAGAGCGAAGGTGGATTGTCCTCATCAGTCCCGACGGACAAAGTTTCACTAACGCGGGCGTTTCATTTCGTGCGACCAACAATGAAGCCGAATACGAAGCCTTGGTAGGCGGGCTCGATCCGGCCTCGCCTAGATGTTCGTCGCCTCCATATCTTCATGGACTCCCTTTGGTCGTGAACCAAGTTAAGGGAGAATACGAGGCGCGCGGCGAACAGATGGTCAAATACCAAGAGCTGGTCGCCGAAATGTGCACAAAATTTGAAGAATTGCTAATCGAACAAGTCCCGAGAGAGCACAACTCCCAGGCCGATGCACTTTCCAAGCTAGCATCATCGGATGGGGCAGCCGATTTCTCCAATATACAAATCACAAAGTCAGCAAGGCCGGCGATCGACAGAAGCCTGGTTACCACGGTCGCCATCGCCGAGGAGAACTGGATGACTCCGTTCATCAAATACTTAAAGGACGGAACGGTCCTTGATGACCGTGTTAAAGCTCGCCAACTCCAGCTTCGTGCGACCAGATATACCCTATTGGACGACCGGCTTTACAAGCGAGCCTTCAGCCTTCCCCTCCTCAAGTGTATTACACCGGATTTAGCTGAGATCCATGACGGGATTTGTGGAAACCATGCGGGCGGGCGAGCTCTCATCCATAAGACAACCAGACAAGGGTTTTTCTGGCCATCACTTCAGAAGGATGCGATCGCCTATGCCAGATCGTGTCATAGGTGTCAGATAATGGGCTCCAACATTAAACTATCCCCCGAACATCTCACCTCCATGTATAGCCCTTGGCCATTTGCGCAATGGGGCATCGACCTTATAGGTCCCTTGCCGACGGCTCTAGGGGGCTGTAAGTTCGCCATCGTAGGGGTCGACTATTTCACCAAATGGGCTGAGGCCGAACCGCTCAACAAGATCGGCCAAGAGCAAGTGATCAAGTTTATATGGAGAAACGTCGTATGCCGATTCGGTCTGCCCCAGGCCATCATCTCCGACAACGGAAAGCAGTTCGACGGCTTAGAAGTCATGCAATTCTGTGAGAAATGGGGAATCAAAAGATTGTTTTCAGCACCCTATCACCCTCAGACGAACGAACAGGTAGAGGCTGTGGACAAGATCCTCAAACACACAATTAAAGCGCGACTCGAATCCAGGCAAGGACGATGGGCGAGCGAGCTCCCAGATGTTTGTGGTCCTACCGAACGACGACCCATAATTCAACCGGCGAAACCCCATTCGTCCTCGCCTTCGGAACAAAAGCGGTGATTCCTTCGGAGATCGCCGTCCTCAGCCATCGAACCGAACAGGAGATGACGACCGACAACGATGTGGCCCGACGAATCGACCTAGACATGCTCGAAGAACGACGGCTGACCTCTGAAATGAAGAACACAATCCACAAAAGGAGAGCCGAGAAGTTCTTCAATTCAAAGGTCAAAGAAAGAAGATTTCAAGTGGGCGATCTCGTCCTCAAGAAGATTCAAACCCACACAGGCGTTTTTGGTCCAAACTGGGAAGGACCTTTTAGGATATCTAAATGGCTAACTAAAGGAGCCTACGAACTGGAACATCCTGACGGTACTCCGGATCAATACGCCTGGAACGCCGTGCATCTGAAAAAATACTACCAGTGAAAAATTTGTATTCAAATTCAATGATGTATAAGGAATATAATGAGATTTTTTCCTATCCCATCTATTCTGGCGATCGCCCCACCAGGCATATCGCATACTGCCGACGATCGTTAATCATGACGATCCGAGGTATAATCAATGCAGCCATGGTCCTGGAGGTCGATGGAACCGACAGCTTCGCCCATGCAAGGTTCTTTTGGGTTGAGATCGCCCGCCCTTCGTTTAAATACGAGGCCGGCGTAGCCGAAGGACCCTCCAAAATAATCAGTAGACACGATCGCACGTCCTCAAGGTACATCATCTAACATGATGAACCCGGACAATGCGACGTGCCACTTCCCCCATCTCAACACCGTCGAGGGTCGCCATCTTCATGGCGGGCCGAGGTGGAAGCAGAGCTAACAAGCCGCGGACGTGGAGTCGAATAAACCGACGACGCCCCGTGCAAGGACTCCTCCAGACCAAGATCGCCCGCCCTTCGTTTTAACACAAGGCGGGCGTAGCCTAACGGAGGACCCTCACAAAAAATGAGTCGCGGGATATACAGTATCCCTCGCACACAAAGACACGATTGGGGAGGTCGGTCCATCGAACACCCCAACCGTGCATGATTCTTCAGAATCGGCAAAACTGAAGATAGCTCGCCAGACAAACTAGTTTTTGTTTCCTTACTTACAATAAGTAAACAAAAACAAGGGGGCAGAGATGGGTCGAGCTAATCCCAAATGCGATCGGACAGCAAGGAACCACGCCCGATCGGCTTCGCTCAAACATACGCAGGACGATCGCCATTATTCAACAATAATTACAAGTAAGAATTCCGATTCAAAACATATCAATACATTCAACACTCTGACAATCGGTCGGATGAACAAGACGTCGAATGCAATCATACACATACTTGTAAAAATTCGCATACAAACATTCAAAGGCGATCGTACATAAAAAGACACAGTGCGAACAAGGAATGTTTCATTCATTATCAAAAGGATTCCATACAAAGAGAAAGCAAAAATTATAAGATACAAGGGAAACAAAAATATCTCTCAAGGCCCCACCGGCTGGTCATCGCCCTCAGGTTGCGGATCGTCTTGGGCCCCCCCATCGGCCTCGTGATGAATGAGTTTACTAGTATACCAACTCAAGTCGATCCCGAAGTCAACAAAGTCAAGAATCGGCAAGGAGAACTCCGGGTGCAGAGGGTGCTCGAGGGCATCGACTCTGGCTCCTTTTCTTCTTCTGCCTTCTCTTCCTCTTTCTCCTGTTCCTCCTCCTTTTCTTCTACCTTCTCTTCCTCTTTCTCCTTTTCTTCTTCAATATTTTCCTTTTCTTTTTCCTCATCCTTTTCTTTTTATTTTTCTTTTTCAGCTCCTTCATCTCCTCTATCATCATCATCCCCATCATTATCATCATCATTATTGTTATCATCATTGCCATCTTTTTCTCCTTCATCATCATTCTCCTTTTCATCATCATCATCCTCCTTCTCTCCTTCATCTTGTTCTACTTCTTCTCCTTCTTCTTCTTCTTCATTCAACTCTTTTGTCTTCTCTACTTCCTCAGGTTGATTTTTAACTAAGATATTTTCTTCTTTTCTGCTCTCCTCCTGCTCGTCTTCTTCATCATCCAAAACAACAACTTCTTTATTTTCTTCTCCATCTACCTCCTCAATCCTAATTTCCTTTTCAACTACCTCCTCAACAACTTTCTCATAAGATCCGTCAAAAATACTAAGCATAATGCAGTGGATGAACTGGTCCATGTTGGTTTTAAAATTGGACATGAACCAGTCCTCCTGAAGGATCAAAATTGTGTCTAATGTTTTACAAAAATCTATCAGCACATCCTCCGTGGCTTGGGGATAGTCCCAACCACAAGTGTCAATAAAAGATTGAAGTTTGACAAAAGATAGGGATTTCAAAAATTTCCATTCTTCAAAAATTTCAAGGAAAGATTGTTTTAAGGCTAGAGGTTTAACAAGTTGTAGTTGTTCGATGGATAGATTGAAAGTATTATTTTCTAAGAGGTTAAAGATACAGTTGGCTTCAGGGATAGAAATTATTAGACCCGCTTCTTCTTCCTCAGAGATGTAGGCTAGGGGGGTGAGTACAGCCACAATCTGAGTCTCGTGGGTGCCTGGGGCAGGCTGGTCTTCCAGGTGAGTTGGTGACCTGGCTGTAGGGCTGGCAAGATGATCAGACTGCTCTTCCCCACTAAACTGCAGTCTCCTTGGCCTCTTGGGAGAGGGTTCTGGTGACGACTGCATGATAGAAGGTCCTTCAGGGGCTGGTCCCCTTATCTTAAATCGGACTGCTATGGGAGTGTCGTCGGACTCGGTGTCTGACTCGACTGCAGTTGGGATGTCAGCTGCAGGTCGGTCCGACTCTCTTGACGAATAATATCTCGGGTATGGCCTTGTGTCAGGTAGGTCCTTCAGCATCTGGGCTGCTCTCCTTGTGCTTCCCAATTTTCTCAGCTTCTCTTGGTCCAGATGACCAAGTCTTTTGTTGGGATGGAAGGGGTCAGTGTTTCCCTTCGCCATGCCTGTCTTTTCCAGCATCCAACTCAGCTGCGTTCCAAACGCCAGCTTTGTCTTAAATCTCTTCTCATCAACAAGCCATTCGGCTTTGTTGACCTCTCGAACGAGTTGCCTGAATATGTAATCTGCCCAGTCAATTTCTTCTTCCTGAATTAGTGCTCCCAGCACCATAAATTTTGCCGACGACAGTTGATCATAACTGCCGGCCATCACCATGATTATTTTGTTGGTTATGTCCAACGCGAAACGATAAACTCTCTTAATCTCATTCCTCTTGGCAGTGAGTTTCAGTTTTTCCGGCAAGTTCTCCACTTTAATCTTTTTCCAGATTTCGGCAGAAGACTGCTTGAGAGCTTCGACGGCTATGCCGCGGTGCTTCATACCGAAAATAGTACGGATCGACTCTCGAGATATGTCGACCTGATTTCCTCCGACCGTGCTCCGAATTCCGTCTTGAATTATACAGGCTTCGCGATAGAACGCGATAACATCCTCCTTGTACAGATGTTGGGGATTGATGTCTAGGAATGGGTAGATCCCATTGAGCTTCATCGCGCGGATTAGGTTAAACACATCGTAATCCTCCATATTAGCTTCCAATAAGCCTTCAAAATCGATGACCATCGAGAAAATAATCTGGTCCTTGACCGCCTTCAGGTTGACACCTTCGAAGTAGGATGCCATTTCTGCAAACAAAAGATTTTAGTGTATTCGGTGTTCAAGGAATTTTTGCTCTGAAAAATCTAGGGTTTCTGGTAAGCGTAAAGGGTAAAGTAAAGTGTTTTCTTTCCTTATAAAGAAGATGAAAAGACGTATGGATTAATTTATAATATATTTGAAACAGTAGTACGCCTTTTGAGATTCTTTTGAATTTCAAATTTGAATCGGTGGTCCATTTTAAAATTTGACAGTTGGTTTTGATTGGCCACCGTGGAGGTCGATTTAATAAGCGATTGACGCGTGTATTAAAAACGCCACTTGTGAAACGAAAATATATATTTAAGTGCCATTTGTTAACCAAAATTAATATAATAATATTATAAATATGGCAGATAATAATTAAATATTCAAAGGTCGGTTTAGAAAACTTAGCTGGTCTGATTGGTTGACTGTTGACCGCTCTGCATCAGGTGAGTTGACTTCTCGCATGATATTCTGATAAGCTAGGTTGCTTTGTCCGTCATTCGTCTTCTTCCCTGCATCAGCTAGGATCTGATTCTTCAGCTGGGTCCGTCCTTCCTCTGAAATGCTTCAGCTTGCTTCAGTACTAGATTCCCAATCTAGTAATCCAAGATCTCTGCTCAGCTCCAAAAATCTTTCTTTTGGCAAGGGTTTGGTAAAGATGTCAGCTATCTGGTAGTCTGTGCTGACTCTTTTAACTCTAACCCTTTTGTTAAGCACATGGTCTCTGATGAAGTGGTGCTTAACATCAATGTGCTTCGTCCTTGAGTGCAAAACTGGATTGTTGGTTATTGCAATAGCACTATTGTTGTCACACCAGATAGGAACTTCATTTGCAATGATATTATAATCCCTTAGCTGCTGTCTAATCCATAAAATCAGGCACTGTGACTACTGCAGACTAGGTATTCTGACTCTGTAGTGGAGATAGAGTTAGAAACCTGCTTCTTGCTAAACCAGGATATCAGTCTGGTTTCTAGGAATTGGCACGTTCCACTAGTGCTCTTCCTGTTGATTTTGCATCTTGCGAAATCTGCATCTGAGTATCCTGACAGCTCGAAATTATCATCCTTTCTAACATTGATTGTAGACTTAAGGTATTTTATTATCCTCTTGGCTGCATCTAGGTGTGATTGCTTCGGCTTGGACTGGAATCGCGCACAAACTCCTATGGCATAGGATATGTCTGGCCTGCTTGCAGTGAGGTACAGAAGAGATCCAATGAGTCCTCTGTAGTAGGTTGAGTCCACTGATATGCCTGCCTGCGCATCCGGTGAGTACTTGTGCTCATAGGAATTCTTGCCGGCTTGGCCGATTCCATTCCATATCTCTTGATCGATCTTTGGTATACGTAGCTTGGTTGCTGAAAAGTCCTTTGTCCCTCTGCTTAACTTGTAGTCCGAGAAAGAAGTTAAGCTTTCCCATCATACTCATCTCAAATTCTCCTTGCATGAGGTTGGAGAATTTCTCGCATAGCTCTGGATTGGTTGATCCGAATATGATGTCATCCACATATATCTGGACTATTAATGTGGCCTTCGTGCTCTACTCTGAATAGGGTTTTGTCCACCTTCCCTTTGCAAAAACCATTTTTCTCAAGAAACACAGACAATGTTTCATACCACGCTCTGGGTGCTTACTTAAGTCCATAGAGAGCTTTTAACAGCTTATAGACTTTGTCTCCTTTGACAAAACCTGGGGGTTGCTCTACATAGACTTCTTCTTCTAGGATTCCATTTAGAAAAGCACTCTTTACATCCATCTGATATACTTCAAAATCCTTGAATGCAGCATATGCGAGGAATAGTCTGATGGCCTCTAATCTTGCAACAGGTGCATAGGTTTCATCAAAATCTATTCCTTCACACTGTGCATAACCTTTTGCTACAAGTCTGGCCTTATTCCTAACAACAGTTCCGTCTTCATCACTCTTATTTTTGTACACCCATTTGGTGCCAATAACTTTCTTATGATCAGGTCTGTCTGTTAGTTCCCAAACTTTGTTTCTCTCTATCTGTTCTAATTCCTCTTGCATGGCATTTATCCAAGAGTAATCTTCTAGGGCTTGTTCTGTAGTTTTAGGTTCTATTTGTGACATAAAGCATGAGAACATAGTCATTCATGCCGGTAGGGTTGACTGTCTTATCTTAACTCCATCAGTCAACTTTCCGATGATTTGCTGGATTGGGTGATCTTTGAGCCACTTGGGGATATCGTCCTCTTCTGGGTTTGTTCCCCCCGTTGGATTGCTCTGGTGGATTTCTGCATCAGCTGGGTTCTGGTCTGCAACTGGATCAGCTACCGTCTTGTCATCTGCAGGCTGGATCTGATCTACAGGTGAGTCTTTATCAGCTACGGATGGATCTTCTTCAGCAGCAACTGGATCAGATAGGTTTGGTGATCCTGTCTGATCTGCAGTTGGGTCTTCAGCAGCTACAGTTGGGTCATCAGGCTAGTCTGCAGGTGAGTCCACCATTCCAGTGTCATGTACAATGACTTCTTCAAGGGTCGCTGATTTGAGCTTGTTCTCAATTAGCTCAACTTGCTTCCTGTACTCAACGGTAGATTCATCAAAAACAACATGGGGTGTTTCCTCCACAACTAAGGTTCTTTTATTAAAAACTCTATATGCCTTGCTTCTTTGTGAATATCCCATAAAGAGACCGTCATCAGTTTTAGCATCAAAGGCATTTAGTTGTGTTTTACCGTTGTTGTGGATGAAACACTTACAACCAAAAACATGAAAGTAAGCAACAGTAGGAGTTCTATTATTCCAAACCTCATAGGGAGTTTTGCCATGTCTCCCTACTATCATACTCTGCTCAGGTGTGACAGTCAGTGTTGTGACTTGACCCGAGAACCTTTTAGGCAGTCATCGCAATCATGGACCTTCTTTGCTTCCTTCAGTTCTGTTTCTTCTTTCAAAGAACACCATTCTCGGGGCATCTGGCCGCAGAGAGCTCATCTTTGGATCCCATTCGATCATTTATGTCGGTTATCGCCTTGTTGAGAAACTCTCCTCCTCTATCTGATCTGATCTTGATGATGGATAGGTATTTCTCATTCTGGATCCTTCTCATCAGCTCAGGTAGCTTGGTCAAGGTTTCACTCTTCTTATATAGGAAGATAATCCAAGTGTACCTTGAATAATCATCTACTATTACAAGTGCATGCTTTTGGCCGCTAAGAGTCCTTGGCTTGATAGGACCAAATAGATCCATGTGGAGTAGATCTAAGATCCTTGTTGTGAGAGTTGTAGGCTGGACTGGCTTGAACGATGCTCTGGTCTGCTTTCCTTTCTGACATGCATCACAAAGCGCTTCCTTCTTGAATACTTCATTTGGAAGTCCTCTGACCAGCTTCTGAGAACTGATCTTGTTGATGGCTTTAAAGTTCAGGTGACATAGTCTTTTGTACCACAGCCATCCGTTCTCAGCTACTGTCTTGGATAGAAAACAGGAGTTAGGTGTTCCTGTGTTCCAATCAATCATATAGACATCTCTCCTTCTGAAACCTTATAGCTTTACTTCTCCAGATAAGATGTCTATCACCATACACTTCCAGATGGTGAAGACTACTAGGTTCTTCTCGTCACAGAACTGGCTTATGCTCAGGAGGTTGTACTTGAGCCCTTTGACATAATGAACTTTGAATATCACAATATTTCCTCGATGCAGCTCTCTAAAGCCTTTTGTTTGTCCTCTAGAGCTATCTCCAAAAGTTACATCGGGACCTCTTTCTTTGGTGTAATTGGACATCATTTTCTTGTTCCCGGTCATATGCCTCGAGCATCCAGAATCTACAAACCATTCTTCACCTCCAAAATTTGAGCTTGTGGAGATGTGGTTGTAGTCCTTCCACCTTTTCTGCAATCAGACAAGCAGAGATTTAGGTACCCAAATCTGTGTGGGTCCTTTGGGGTTAGCTGGTTTCCTGGAGAATTGATTTCTCCTTGGATTGTAAAAGTTGTTATTATTATTATTATTATAACCCTCATAAGGTATGTAAGTTCGAGGTCTGAATCTCATGTTGGGATTGTATACTGGATATTCCTCAAAATTTTGATAGCGTGGGCCATGTCTAAATCTTGGCTGAGACCATTTATTGAATCTTTGAGGTCTCCACACTTATTCATTTTGGAAATTGGGATAACCTTGAGGTTTCCATATGCCCCTCCCATTTTGAAATCTATTTTTAGGGAGTTGTTGGTAATAGTGGGCATGTTGTGCTGGTCTTGCTTTTGCACAGGCCATTGCCTAGTCGCCTGTCTAGGTGGCTGCCTTGTGTAACCTGACTGCAGCATAGACATGTGACTTGGTTGTTGCCTGTTTTTAAATATCGGTTTATATGTAGGCTCAACAGTCGAGACAATTGTTTCTCCCTTGATAAACTTTCTTTTAGAACTAGAGGGAGTGTGAGGATCATATCCAAGGCCTGATTTGGAATATAATGACCTTTTATTGGTACACAATTCTTCGGGGTTGAAGACGCCTTCAGGAGGTTATTTCCTGCTTTGAGTCTTATTTACTCGTGTCGACTTAGTAACTCGGCTTTGGCATGAGCAAGTGCGGTGATTTTTCTTTAAGTAAAATGGTTAGTCTGTTTATCTCAATTTGTATTAACATCACTGGTTTTTAAAGTCACCGCATTATCTCAACCTTATTCGAGATCTAGCCGAGTTTTTGAAATCATTTTTCATTTGCTATTCTCATCTTGCAGCTGAGTCTTCTCTGCTGATACAGTTTGGTGTGCAGATTTGAGTGTCTCAAAATCTTTAAATAACTGATTTACCGATTCGTGCAGATCCATATCTTGTGACATGGCTGAGCTATTATTTGAATCGGTGGGTTTAGAAGTTACCTCTTCATCAGATAGGTTTGCCATCAGGCAGTCATACTCTTCATCTTCATTAGAAAAGAATCCGTTGCTTGATTCGACATGCTCCTGGTCTTCTCCGATGAGGGCCTTTCTTCTATCTTCTTTTCTGTCCACCTCCTTCTTGCTTTCGTCCTTATTGAGCTCAAGATAGTCCATTTGGATGTGTCCGGTCTTGTGACAATTGTAGCACTCTACTTTCCAGCTTCCAACTTTCTGGTTCCTTCTTGGATTCTCCTTATAATTTTTCTTGTATTTGGAGTAGTTCTTTCTAAAGTTGCTGAACCTTTGCATTATAAACGCCATTTCTTCTTCAAAATCTAGTAGATTTGGAGGTTTTACATCAGATAGGCTCTTGGCAGGGGACTCGGCTGCAAATGCTATTCCCTTCTCTGCAGGCTCAGTTGAGGATGAACTTGGAAGCTCGAACTCATAAGCCTTCAGATCAGAGAACATCTCTTGGATCTTTGTCTTATTCAGGTCCTTGGACTCTCTCATGGCCACGGCCTTCATGCTCCATTCAGGGTTGAGATATCTGAGAACCTTCAGTGCCATTTCCCTGTTGCCATAGGTTTTGCCGAGGGAGTTGATCTCATTAATAATCTCAGTGAACCTTCTGTCCACTTGATCTATGGATTCGCCGTTCTTCATTTTGAAATTGTCAAACTTTTGAATGGCGATTGACAATTTATTTTCTTTGATTAGCTCCATTCCTTCACACATTAAAGCTAATGTGTCCCAGATTTCCTTGGCATTCTTGCAGTTCTTGATCTTGACCATGGTGGATTTGTCAAGAGTCTGATATAATACATCTCTGGCCCGGTTATCAAGATTGGCCAGCTTTCTTTCTTCGGGAGTCAGCTCTGTCCTCTTCTTAGGAATCTTCTCTGTAACACCCCCGATATATTCGGGAATATTACAGCGCCGTAAATCCTTTACGTAAGGATTTACAAGGCTGAAGAATTGAACAAGTATAAAAAGGTACTGACGAATGGAAATAACGGAATTACAGTACATTAGTTCTGACCAAAATACGGAAATAGTACAATTGTCCAACAGAACTCAATATTACATCACCAAATTCAAATCACCACAAACTACTTCGTACTCGAGTACTTATTGAAATGACGAATAAACGAAAGATAAATAAACCCGGTCGGGACATCACTCTGCACCCTCGTCGTCATACTGTTCCAGTGGTTGTTTCCCAGCTCTCCTGGATCCTGAACACAAACAAAATGTTCACCCCTGAAGGGGTTAGCACAACGATGCTAGTACAAGTACCACAGCATATTATTCATATCTCACGGTGAATAATAATAACGTAAACGACAAAATACCAACGAGTCTTCTCCTACGAGAATCTCAAACATAACATATACAACTGATAATCACAACATGATATCAATACATACACATGGTAATTCCATCGATCCAGCGCTTCATCGCTAGAACCCACGATGATCCCGCTGGACCAACCCGTGGTGGAAAACCCGTCCGATGATCCAACAGACGCTAGCATAGATCCCCGATGATCCCGCTTGACCAACACGAGGTGGACACAATAACGACATACATGCACGACAATATGTATAACAAGAATACATAAAACAATTAAGGTACTTGCCTCGATTTGAAGACAATAACAATACTTCCACGAAAATGAACACTCAAGGTCGTCCTCCTCAATCAATCACGTAACGAGACCAAACCTTAACAAAAGAAATGATATAGGATTTATCTCACGTCGTATGAATGTTAAACAATTCGATTAACGGTCAAAAGTTCATAAACCGCAGTCGCCTGAATAGCTTAGCGCACGCTAAGTACTCTGTAGCGTGGCGTTACGTCGCCCAATAGCGCACGCAAACAATGAGCCTAGCGCACGCTAACGATGCATGGTCGAGACCTCACCGACCACCAATGACTCGTCGATGGTCTAGCGACGTTACGCACCAAACGTAGCGCACGCTAACAATCGCCGATAGCGCACGTTACATCGCATATCATAGCGTGCGCTATTCGCATGGCGCCATCGCCGAGCAAGAATCGTTTCTTGCCATGTTTGAAACAACGAAATCTTGCGTGATAATTCATGTTACTACCATGGATACTATGTCTACACCCTCATGAATGATTATACGGATAAAGACAACTTGATTCAAGGATATGCATGCCAATATAAAACCATATTCTTTCCGACTTCAAATCTTCATACGATAATACGAAAAACTAAATGGTTGATATCAACACCTCTATATCACCCATATTATCCTATCAAGTTGATAAACGCCCTATATATACTAGATAAATCCTTCCATGATCAAACCTTTAGATTTATCTAACAATAAGGATGTTAACGTCTAGTCCAAGATTACTATGAAATCATCTATTAGATTCGGTTAACCATTGATAGAAGCTTCTCTTCACATATTCAAAGGTACTAAGATTCGAATCATGATGATTATAATCAAGGTATTCCGTGCTTATACAACTCACTATTCCAAACATGATATACTTGGATAATTCATCTATGAAAATCCATATCTTGTTAACATGATCATCCAAATCGTTAGAATCCAACTCTAAGTCCTGGAGATAGATTGAACATACCTTAAAATGACGAAATCATCGAACCGTAAGGTAGAATCCAACTCCGGTTGGTTGTATGCCCTTCCAAGGTGCTATTCCACTTCCATGAACATTCCACATGGTAACCAATGTATAAATATCAACAATATGTGTTCTAAGTGTATAAGAGTATTTCTACAACTCTCTCGAACTCTCAAGATTGAGGAAAGTGCGAAAGAAATGCAAGCCAACACGGTTGATGTCCCATTTATAATTTCGCATTATTGATAAGTTAGCGCACGCTACTAAGCATCCCTTAGCGTGCGCTAATAATGGTTGACTTCAGATTTTGTCCGGGTGCCGGGAATCTTATCCGACCCATGTCCCACCGGGCGCACGAGCCACCGCCCCGCTCAATAATTGAGTCCTTAGCGCACGTTACTCATACCTGCATAGCGTGCGCTAATAATGGCCCAATAGCGCGCGTTAAGATACATTCTTAGCGTGCGCTATCACAAGGTTGTTTGAGCAATTATACATGTTTCTATACTTATGCATAATGACATTAATGCACTAAATATCACACTCCAATAATCAAAATCATCAATCCGAAATAATACATGGTTGAAAACAGATGAAATACACTGTAATAAATCCGGATATTACATACTCTCCTACTAAAAAGGAGTTTCGTCCCGAAACTCAAGACGAAAATAACTCGGGATATCTAGACTTCATATCAGCTTCTGTTTCCCAAGTGGCTTCTTCCGTTCCATGATATGACCACTGAACTTTGACCAAAACGATTGACTTGTTCCTCAGTTGCTTAACTCGACTCTCGAGTATCTTGACTGGTCTTTCTTCAAACGTCCCATCCTGTTCGACTTCGATCTCGCCGAAATCGATGATATGACTGATCCGGTATATATCTCCGCAATCGGGATACGTGGAACACGTTATGAACATGGCACAATGACGGCGGTAATGCTAATCTGTAGGCCAACTCCCCAACTCTCTCGAGGATCTCAAATGGTCCGATATATCTCGGACTCAGCTTACCTTTCCTACCGAAACGAAAGATTCCCCGGGTAGGAGAAACCTTCAAAATTACGTGATCTCCGCATCAACTCCAATGGGCGGCGGCGTACGTCCGCATAGGATTTCGCGACTGCAGGCGCCAATGCCTTTCACGAATCAAGGCTATCTTCTCTCGAGTCTGCTCGATCAACTTTGGTTCTGTTCCGATCAAGTCCGATGAATCGTCCCAGCATAAGGGCGATCTGCATCTCCTTCCGTATAATGCCTCAAACGGTGCCATCTTAATGGAAGCATGCCAACTATTGTTGGAAGTAAATTCAATCAATGGTAGATGAACTTCCCAATCGTTTGACCAATCTAAGGCATGTGCCCTTAGCATATCTTCCACCGTTTGTATAGTTCTCTGCATTGTCCATCATCTGCGGGTGATAAGTCATCAAGTTCAATTCGGTCCCCAAGGCCTTATGAATCGCCTTCCAAAAGTGAGACACAAAACGGCCATCTCGATCGAAACAATGGTCTTCGGCGTACCATGCAATCGAACTATCTCTCGAAATAAAGACTCGTGCCAACCTCTCTCGGTCCCCACGTATCCTTAATGCCTAGAAAATGAGCCGATTTGGTTAAACGATCAACTATCACCCAAATCATGTTCATTCCTGTCCCGGTTTTCGGCATATTAGTGATAAAGTCCATTGATATGTCCTCCCACTTCCATTCGGGGATCGGGAGCGGCTTCAACATTCCAAAGAGCCGTTGATGCTCGATCTTAACCTCGACAAGTCAAGCATTTCAAACATAGTCCGCTACGCCTTTCTTCATGTTGCCCCACCGTAAATTCGCTTCAAGTCCTTATACATTTTATTGGTGCCCGGGTGGATAGAATAGGCGAACTATGAGCTTCCTTCATAATTGTCTGCTTTAACATCAACATCGGAACGCAGAGTCGGTCCTGAAATCTCAAAACTCCATCGTCATGAATTATGAATCCTGGGCCTTTCCTTTGATCACTTCGTCATGCAACCGAATCATCGAGGGTCATCTCGCCTGTCTAGATTTGATTTCTTCTTAATGACGGTTATCTCCATCACGCACGCTTGTCCCCGACTCTCTGTAACCACACTTCAATCCCTTCACGAATCATCTCTCATGAAGGCTAAGTTGGGAGGTCGTGTCTCCAGATCTCGAATAGAGACAGCTTGCGGCTAAGTGCATCGGCCACTACATTCGCTTTGCTGGATGATATAAAATCTCCAAGTCATAGTCCTTAATCGCCCAACCATCTTCTTTGCCGCATATTCAACTCTTTCTCGATCAATATGTACTTGAGACTCTTATGATCCGTAAAGATCTCGGTGAGTCCTGCATGCATAATGCCTCCAAATCTTCAAGGCAAAACCACCGCCGCTAGTTCCAAATCATGTGTCGGGTAATTCACTTCATAAGGTTTCGCTTGTCGCGATGCATAAGCGATCACCTTATCATTCTCGCATCAACACGCACCCAAGTCCTTGGTTCAAGCATCACTGTAAACTATGAATCCTCGTTCCTCGTGGAAGTGATAGAATCGGTGCCGTCGTCAATCTCTTCTTCAATTCATCAAAGCTAATCGACACAATTCATTCCACTCAAACTTTTGAGTTTTCTGAAGGAGTCGAGTAAGTGGGCGGGAGATTTTAGAAAACCCTTCCACGAATCGACGATAGTATCCAGCAAGTCCTAAGAAGCTTCGGACCTCTTTCACGTTCTTTGGAGGCTTCCAATCCAATATTGCCTCGATCTTCTGAGGATCCACTCGGACTCCTCTAGCTGACACTACATGGCCGAGGAACATTACTTCTTTTAGCCAAAATTCACACTTAGATAGTTTGGCGTACAATTGCTCGTTTCTTAAAAGCTCCAATACAATCCGCAAATGTTGCGCATGTTCTTCCGGACTCTTAGAATACACTAGAATGTCATCAATAAATACGACCACAAATTTATCCAAAAATTCAATGAACACTCTGTTCATCAATTGCATAAATACAGCAGGTGCGTTAGTGAGACCAAACGGCATCACTACAAACTCATAATGCCCGTAGCGAGTTCTGAACGCTGATTTCGGAACATCGGACTCCTTAATCCTCAGTTGATGGTATCCTGATCTCAGATCGATTTTAGAAAATACCGTTGCCCCTTGTAACTGGTCAAACAAATCATCAATCCGTGGCAACGGATACTTGTTCTTAATCGTCATCTTGTTCAGCTCTCGATAGTCAATACACAATGAGCGATCCATCCTTCTTTCTGACAAAAAGAACCGGTGTTCCCTGTGGTGAAACGCTTGTCAATATAGCCCTTGTCCAAGAATCCTCCACCGCTTCTTCGATTCGTACATCTCGGTAGGTGCCATACGATACGGCGCCTTAGAAATTGGTGTCGCTCCAGTTCCAGTTCAATAGTAAATTCCACATCCCTTCGTGGAGGTAGTCCGTAACTCGTAAGGAAACACATCCTGGAAATTCGTTCACAACAGAATGGATGAAAGTTCCACAATTTCTTCTTCCTTCTTCATTGCGTAGCACCGCATCTGATGACCTTGTTTCAACAATTTGACACTTTCATCGCCTTGATCAACTTTCCCGAGCTTCTGCTTCCATCCCTCAAATGTAATCTCGGAACCATCGTCGCGACCAAATGAGATATTCCTCCTTCGGTAATTTACAATTGCTCCGCACCGATTAAGCCAATCATCTCCGAGTATCGTGTCATCTCCTTGCATTTCTATCATGATCGATTTGAGAGCCACTCTGCCTCCAAATGATACAGGAAATTTCTAGTTTCTAAATTTCCGACAATCCTCTCTCCACTCTCGGTAAACCAACAACATAAGGTTCACAAGCATGAAAACCGGAAATATTCAAACGATTTACACAAGACAAAGATATGAAAGAATGTGTAGCTCCTGTGACGAATAAAACGCTAATCGGCCGGGAAAGGATCTCGACAAGACTGATGCGACAAAGAAGATCTCGATCGTCTGTCCTCCTCATCTCGCATGCACGTGGGAGCAGATCCGCACTCGATGTCCCCTTTCGGTCCCATTGTCCTCTCGCCTCGCCCGCGGCCAAAATTCTCGAGGCATCCGAACACTTTGCCGCGTGGAATACCGCCTCCTTCTCGATCGGGCCGTGGTGCACGGCTCTAAAAGACTTTGGCCTCTTCACAAAACACCGCCCGATGTCCTCTCGTCCACAATCAAAACAAATCACGGCGGGAAGGGGCAATTCTGCTGATAGTGCCGTCTGGCGCGATTAAAGCATTTCTGGTAACATCGGTAAAGTTGATGTCGCCTCAAGTTCTTTCCGCTCCTTGCCGGGTGCGGAGGTTTCTGAAAGAGTGAAAGGATGACTGGGCCTTACGGGCCCCACTGTTCTTGTGCTCGTAAAAGTACCGAGAGACTTTCTGTTTCTTGGTTTCCGCAAATTTCTCCATGGCCGCTTCCTTGATCTCATATGCCAACGCCTTATCCTCGTATTGGCGGAGTGTGGTACATTCAAATCCGACATGTACCTCAACTTCGGTTTCATTCGCATATCGAAATGGATCATCATTTCTCGCATCTGCTCACCGGATGTCGAACAAATGCCACCGTTGGTTAAACGCCTTGATCGCTCGATACGCACATCAAGGCCGAGCGAGAAAAACTCCCGAACTTTGGCTTCCCTCACGGGACGAGGGCACATCGAGCTTCCATCATCATTCTAAACTCGCCCAATCGGCGTCATGGTCTACAGCCGGATGGCTTCCCACCATTCGGACGCTTCCCCTATCGTAAAATATTGAGCGATAGAGGCTTTCCTTGCCGTCTGGGCGCTTGATTCCGCAAAGATTTTCTCCACTCCTTTAACCAATGATCCTGTGGGAGTCTCGAAATACCGAATTTGGGTGGTTGCATCTTTGCCACTTCTTGCGCCCACCGGTCACCTCGATTTCCCATATCCGGGATCCCTTGCTGCCTCTCTCCCTCGCCGTAGTCCCACCGCCACTTGCATTCGGTCCACGACTGGCGAACCGAGTCATCTGGTTCACCACTTGACGAAGGATCTCTCGCAAGCAGGATCTCGGTTCATTATTAATAGATTGCGGCTCACGGAGCTATGATCGGCTCGTTAGAAGGCGACGCCTCCTTTCGGCATTTCTTCGTCCGCGTCCACGACCGCGACCACGTCCACGTCCGCCTCTCAAAGATACCGTAAGCATAAATACTCAATATACGTAAAACAACATCGTTCTAATATCCGAGTATAAAGAAATACAATATGCAAAGAACGAGATAGAGTTTAGAACTTACAACCACTGCTCGCATGAAGACGTAGGCGGTGCGGTGATGTCATTCACGGCCGGTTACCCCAAAAGACATAAATGACCCCTATTTTAACCCAACGGCCAAGATATCCATAATCTTAGCTCCGATACCATATTCTCGTAACACCCCGATATATTCGAATATTATAGCCGTAAATCCTTTACGTAAGGATTTACAAGGTCAAGAATTGAACAAGTATAAAAAGGTACCGACGAATGGAAATAACTAATTACAAGACATTAGTTCCGACCAAAATACGGAAATAGTACAATTGTCCAACAACTCAATATTACATCACCAAATTCAAATCACCACAAACTACTTCGTACTCGAGTACTTATTGAAATGACGAATAAACGAAAGATAAATAAACCCTGGCGGGACATCACTCTGCACTCGTCGTCATACTGTTCCAGGTGGTTGTTTCACTCTCCCGGATCCCGAACACAAACAAAATGTTCACCTCGAAGGGGTTAGCACAACGATGCTAGTACAAGTACCAAAGATATTATTCATATCTCACGGTGAATAATAATAACGTAAACGACAAAATACCAACGAGTCTTCTCCTACGAGAATCTCAAACATAACATATACAACTGATAATCACAACATGATATCAATACATACACATGGTAATTCCATCGATCCAAATGCTTCATCGCCTAGAACCCACGATGATCCCGTCAGACCAACCCGTGGTGGAAAAACCCGTCCGATGATCCAGCGCACGCTAGCATAGATCCCCCGATGATCCCGTTGGACCAACACGAGGTGGACACACAATAACGACATACATGCACGACAATATGTATAACAACAATACATAAAACAATTAAGGTACTTGCCTCGATTTGAAGACAATAACAATACTTCCACGAAAATGAACACTCGAAGGTCGTCCTCCTCAATCAATCACGTAACGAGACCAAACCTTAACAAAAGAAATGATATAGGATTTATCTCACGTCGTATGAATGTTAAACAATTCGATTAATGGTTAAAAGTTCATAAACTGCAGTCTGCCCGAATAGCTTAGCGCACGCTAAGTACTCTGTGTAGCGTGCGTTACGCTCGTCGATAGCGCACGCAAACAACAGAGCCTAGCGCACGCTAACGATGCATGGTCGGTACCTCACCGACCAGCGATTGACTTCTCGATGGTCTAGCGTGCGTTACGTACCAAACGTAGCGCACGCTAACAATCGCCGATAGCGCACGTTACATCGCATATCATAGCGTGCGCTTATTCGCATGGCGCTTTACGGCCGAGCAAGCTGTTCTTGCCATGTTTGAAACAACGAAATCTTGCGTGATAATTCATGTTACTACCATGAATACTATCTCTACACCCTCATGAATGATTATACGGATAAAGACAACTTCGGATTCAAGGATATGCATGCCAATATAAAACCATATTCTTTTCCGACTTCAAATCTTCATACGATAATACGAAAAACTAAATGGTTGATATCAACACCTCTATATCACCATATTATCCTATCAAGTTGATAAACGTCCTATATATACTAGATAAATCCTTCCATGATCAAACCTTTAGATTTATCTAACAATTAGGATGTTAACGCCTAGTCCAAGATTACTATGAAATCATCTATTAGATTCGGTTATCCATTGATAGAAGCTTCTCTTCACATATTCTGTACTAAGATTCGAATCATGATGATTATAATCAAGGTATTCCAGCTTATACAACTCACTATTCCAAACATGATATACTTGGATAATTCATCTATGAAAATCCATATCTTGTTAACATGATCATCCAAATCGTTAGAATCCAACTCTAAGTCCTGGAGATAGATTGAACATACCTTAAAATGACGAAATCACTCGAACCGTAAGGTAGAATCCAACTCCGGTTGGTTGTATGCCCTTCCAAGGTGCTATTCCACTTCCATGAACATTCCACATGGTAACCAATGTATAAATATCAACAATATGTGTTCTAAGTGTATAAGAGTATTTCTACAACTCTCTGAACTCTCAAGATTGAGGAAAGTGCGAAAGAAATGCAAGCCAACACGGTTGATGTCCCATTTATAATTTCTGCATTATTGATAAGTTAGCGCACGCTACTAAGCATCCCTTAGCGTGCGCTAATAATGGTTGACTTCAGATTTTGTCCGGGTGCGCTGGAATCTTATCCGACCCATGTCCTACCGGGCGCACGAGCCAGCTGCCCCGCTCAATAATTGAGTCCTTAGCGCACGTTACTCATACCTGCATAGCGTGCGCTAATAATGGCCCAATAGCGCGCGTTAAGATACATTCTTAGCGTGCGCTATCACAAGGTTGTTTGAGCAATTATACATGTTTCTATACTTATGCATAATGACATTAATGCACTAAATATCACACTCCAATAATCAAAATCATCAATCCGAAATAATACATGGTTGAAAACAGATGAAATACACTGTAATAAATCCGGATATTACATTCTCTGGCTTCCCTGCTGCGATCTCCTCTGCTGTGTTGTCCTTCTCGAAGATAAATGGACCATCCTCTATGATGCACCACATGTCGTCATGAATCGAAGATAAGTGTGCCTGCATCCTTATCTTCCATAGATCATACTCATCAACTGAAAACACAGGGAGTCTAGAATGCATGTGTTCCATTATAAAATGAGAGTAAAGATATATATCTGATATAGATCTGGTTCGTGAAATAAATGAACCAACCTCTCCGATACCACTTGTAGGTCACAAGTCGTCCAGGTACAAGTCTAGAGGGGGGGTGAATAGACTTGTAGAAACTCTTAAACTCTTTTTCACGAAGAGTGAGTTTCTTCAGCTGATAGGTAAACAAATGACTTGGAGTCGTTTGTTCTTTAATATATGCGGAAGTCAGCTGATGACGAATAGAAAGCAACTAATGAAACACTTAACAATGAATGCAGCAGTTAAAGTATGATGCAATAAAACAGTAAAGAACGCAGGCGATTGTAGTGGTCTCAGAGGTGGGGTAATCCTCTACTAATCCACTTTTCTCCAAACTAGTTGCAGATGAATTCACTATAATTCTCAACCAGTGATAAATATTACAGTGATTCAAACAAAACTACAACAGCTTCCAACCAGTGAAAATCCGTGCCGTTGTACCACACTTGACTGCCTTGCACCTCTTGATCCTCGATCCTCGGATGCCTTTACAGTCTCTAACTTCAACCAGTGAAGTACCCCGAACTCAGTATTATAGACAAGAGTTTTTGTCTTCTCCAACTAAGAGCTTCTTTAAGTATGAACTTTTAGAACCGCTCTTTTCACGATGCTATAGATTGCTTTTTGATTGCTTGAATGCTTTGATCGCTTGAAAGTATGTTCGCACCGGTGATTGCTCAGTTTCAAATCTTCGGATATATATAGGTCACGATCTCTGAGCTTTTTCCTTGTAGTCGTTGCAAATCTTTTGAACAAATCCGTCCGTTGGAGGGAGACTTATTTGTTTAATCTTTCTGAACGTTGCAAGGCTGGATTCCCATTATTTTAATCTATCTTCCGACCGTTGTGAAGACTCTGCATGTGATGCACCGAATCTTTTGATTATAAAACGTTTAAAGTCTTCAAGGTGTGTCTGGATAGCTTTTTTAATTCATATCTCTTGCGGGAATCACTCCAATTTGTCTCTTCACGTTGCATGTGACTTTCCGTAATACTTGACTTTTCAACGCATGCTGACGTGGACTTGGAGTACTTGGCTGACTTCGACTAGGCTGATGAGCAGTTAACATATATGCAGTCTGGATCTCTCTGATGTTCACTGTTTGTAACTTATCTGATCAGGTGACTTGTCTGAGGTACCTTGGCTGCAGTCTGGTCAAACTTCTATGATAAATTGTGTTGACCAGAACTACTCTGACTCGACTGATCCTCTCTGATGGACTTAGCTGTACTCAGTACTTAGTCAATTTTAGCCTAACTAATTTTTGGCCTACAGAAGATACTCATTTGGTTCTTCTTTATATTTTGCCAAGTTTTATACTTAACATATTTGGCCTATGGAAGATACTCATTTGGTTCTTCCTTACATTTTTGCCAAGTTTTATACTTAACATATTTGGCCTATGGAAGATACTCATTTGGTTCTTTCTTACATTTTTGCCAAGTAATAAACATTTGATTTTATATTAATGACATCATCAAAATCTAACAAGTATTCCTAACATAATATTTTCTTTCTGTTCTTTGTTATAGTTCAGTTAAGAATATTATTTGTAATACACGTGCAAGTATCGAATTATTCCAACAAAAATATAGGAATCGGATGATATATTTTTTGTTAAAAACTGAACATAAGTAATTTAGCAATTAATCTGGCTCAAGTATTGTTTTATCAGTGACTTGGCTCAATTATGAACCACTTTCTCGTATTGTGGTCTACAGTTGTCACTTGCAGCGGTTTATGGGAAATTTGCCCCCCTTTGGAGACTCTCCCAGCCTAGATGGCAAGGTTTTCTGTTGGGTTAGATCCAATATTGGTTTAAATGCCCTTGTCGCGACGCTGCTTCATTGATCTGGAACAATATATATATATATATTATATATGAATATATTATTTTTTTAAATATATATGAATATATAATTTTTTTAAATATATCCTTTTATGTTATTTATGTAACGATCATTGACGGTTTCAAAGTTTGATTCATGTTAGCCGACCCCAAATCATTTTGGGACGAAGACTTAGATGATGTTGTTGTTATGCTTTTTCGTAAAGTACTTAATTCCTTTTGTCAAGTCCCCGAAACAAACATTATACATGGTAAATTGTGTTGTCCCCATTTGATCCACTTTATAGATTTAGTAGAAATAGTTTGTTTTGTCCTTTGGCATATAGTAATATTTTTTTATGTCCCAAGTTTAGTAACAATTCTTTTGATACCCAAATTGTCGAAATTGACCTTTACTCGAATAAAATTCGAGTCATATATTATAATTTCGAGTAATATAATTTTGAGTCAACTTCAAAAAAAATAATATCGAGGAAGGTTGAAAATATGGGTTACCGGAGTCCGAAATTTCGGGTTACACGAGTCCAATTCGTGTCACCCGAATACAATTCGGGACATGTAAATAAAAAAAAAAGTCTCCCGAATTCATTCGGGAGATGTAAAAAAAAAATCGGGTTACACGAGTCCAATTCGTGTCACCCGAATACAATTCGTGTCACACGAATTTTTTTTATACATCTCCCGAATGAATTCGGAGACCTCTTTTTTTATACATCTCACGTGTGGGGCATCGTCCAGTGCCACCCGAAATGAAACTGCCCATTCGTGACAAACAGTCTGGTGGGGCAGTTACCCGAAATGACATTAAAAAAATCTTATAACAACAGTCTCGTGGGGCAACAGTCAAATTGCCCAATGTTGCCCGAAATAAAATTGCCCATTTGTGACAAACGTGTGATGAGTGAGTTTTTTTTTTGTTTTTTCCCCCACCAAAGCCAAACATCATGTGCAGTGCAGTGTTGCCCGAAGCTGAATTCGGGTAACTCGAATCAGATTCTGATTACTCGAATATAGATTCGAGTTACCCGAATTTAGATTCGAGTTACCCGATTTTGTTACGGGTAACTCGTATTTTGTTCGGTAACCCGAATTCGGGTAATTCGATTGTCTAATTGTGTTACCCGATTGTCAACCTTTCTCAATATTGTACATTTTTTAAAGTTGACTCGAAATTATGTTACTCGAAATTATAACAAATGACTCGAATTTATACGAGTAAAGGTCAATTTCGACAATTTGGGTATCAAAAGAGTTGTTACTAAACTTGGGACAAAAAAGAATATTACTATATGGAGAAGGGCCAAACAAATTTTCTCCCGTTGGTGCAACTTTCTATAAGCTAGCTTCATGATAAGCACATATAGATACTTAAGAATTAGCACATATACTTCAGTTGTTTCATGTAAAAAAAAAATGTGTGGTTATTGGTAAGTTTTTGTTGTTTGGATGAGAATGTGTTTTTTCCAAATTTTGAAAGTTATTCTCTATTATGCTGTGTTGTCTCCATGGTTATCAAGTCGCAGACTAGTCGATCGATCGGATCCACAGGAGCAGTTCCTTCCAACTTTGGTAACCTTTGAGCACTGGGTCACTCGACTAGAACAAAGATGGAAAATCGACTAGACGCCCCGACTCATTGACTAGTCGGCGACTAGACGCCGACTGATTGACTAGTTGGCGAGTAGTCGACTACTTGACACCCATATCTGAAGTTATATGATAGATTATGTGTGTTGAACCTTGTGTTGAACTTAATATGTTATTTTTGGTACATACTAAGTTATATCAAGTTATTTTATTACATGTTATAGTATATGTCATCACATGTATATATATATATATATATATTACTTACCGATTAGTCAACAAACTAATCAACCATTAGTCAACTAATTACTCAGTCGGACCTCTGTCAATTCGACTGAACTTGACAACCATGGTTGTCCCTTATGATGCTATTTCTGCTTCAAAAATCACAGAGTATAGGGATAATCTTCCATAGGAGACTTGTAGCAAATACATTAATCATGCCTTGTTTCATGATTCCAAGACTTTGTAATGTGATTGAGCTGAAATTTCTAGAGCATTATTAGTACTATACGGGTAGTTATTGGCAACTGCATTAGGAAAATGTTTCACGAGTTCTTATGGAATCAAATGAATGAGAAAAGTTTATTTTTGTATACCCAAATTTTAACTTTTAATTTTTTATTTCCTTTTCCTGCATAACTAGCAACATGTAACTCATTGCTCCGAAATCTGCTTCAGTTTCTCCATTTCTTGTCTGCTGTTGTATATAGAAACCTCATTTCATTATGATGTGTAAGCTCCATCATGGGTGCAGCTGGCATATTATTACCTACTAGTTTACACATACTCGGACATGAATACGGCGATACGGATCATCATCATCATCATCATCAGCACCTTAATCCCAACTATGTTGGGGTCGGTGGCATGAAGATTATAGTGTCGTTTAATTGTCTAAAATTAGTTAACACCATAACTCATGCAAATAACAAAGTGGCAAAGTTTTTACGGACGCCCTTCCTGCCGCAACCTTCATACGGAGAAATAGAACGAAATTCCAAAACCGTCAACATCATAGGTTTTTCCATTTATATGGAAAATATCATGAGACGGCGATGAGTTTGAGATAATTGCTATTGTCATGTCACAATACGTGATTGATATTGTAAAATCAACACATACATCATGGAACATGACCAACGGCGATACGGAAAAATCTAAAAATATAAGACACGGACACGGCATATATATATATATATATATATATATATATATATATATATCAAAACGTGGATAAAGCATTTAAGTTTGAATAGGTCGGGAAGAGTCGACACCATTTGAGAGACGTCTTGTAGGAACTAGAAGTTGGATGGTAGATCTAGACGCTTGCTGGTTTTTCACAGTTTTCTTATGTCGTCCTTAACGAATGTGAGAGTAGTCGGTTGGGATTCAACGCAACGCCTAGGAGAAATAGATTATTATGTGGTCAGGATATATAAAAGTATAGGATAAGTACAAAACTACTTTTGAGGTTTGTGATATTAAGAAAAAAAAAGATGAAGCTAATAATGCCCGGGACCATGTCTGTCCCTGCTGTGTCCAGATCCGTGTCTGACCCTAATAGCACATGGGATGCGGCACAGGTGTTTCCAAGCCGTGTCTGACACGGCCACATCTCCTGTTTTAGGAGTGACGGTGCATCCTATATTACCTAAAACCTTGTTCCCACTTGGTGCAATTATGATTCTAGTTGGCTGATTGCCACCAATTTGCGACAAACACGAAATCATCATCAAAATGAAACTAAGATTTGCCATTGTTGAGTAATTAATTCGGTGTGATGAGGTTGGTGACCAATTAGGGTGGGACTAAACACTTTATATGGGTTCGGATCTGGTGCAGTACAGCACCATGCTGTGCACCAGATCCGCCGTCGGATCACACACGCGCACACACACACCCGTGCGGATGTGTGTGATCCGACGGTGGGCAGAAGACATGGTCTTTATCGCACTGCATCCCCTTCCACTTTATATAGAGCAAGGATCAAATCATCAAAGACCCTAATACTATTTTTATGCTGATATCTATACTTCTACTAAAAGAGAGTCCCGACACATGTCACTATATAATTTTTTTTTATTTTATATTTTAAATATAGCTTATACATAGAGATATATTCTTAAATTTCCAAAAAAAAATTCTAAATATTTGTTGTGGGAGTTTTATTCCACAACTTACACTCATTTACCAATAAAAAAAGTCTTCCTTTATTTTTTTTATCTTAAAATTTTAAATATTTATAATTTTTTGTATCAAGTTTATTTTTAATGAAAAATATATCAAATTAATTTTTATTTCACAATTTTCAACTAGACATCCATATGAATATAATAAATTTGATGGATATACAATAATGATCGATTTCACAAAACAATTATATTAGAAAAATTTGAATATTAGTTTTCAGTAAAATTAATTGATGCAAAATAAAAATATATTGACTCATTTTTATAAATTAGATTTCAGACTCATATTGTTTATACAAAAAATAAATTATGACATTTATTTAATTATAATAATTAAAAATAATAAAAACATTGTTTGAATATTCCACCACCACATGTGAATGTGGAGAAAAAGAAGCCACGTGAAATTGAGCTCCCTTTGCAGAAGAGAATACACCAACAATAACTAGTGTGTGCAAAACAGTGCGTGTAATAACCAACTGGCTTAGCCCCCACCACATGAGTTTGGGGTCGAGGTCGAGCTCTATTCTCCCCGCTTCATTTCAAAAATTTTCCCGGAAAGATATACGCTCTAATTAATGCGACTTCATACCGAATATCATCCGTGTGTGTTCGATTCGGGTGGAGGACTTCATGTTCTCTTTACCAGGAGGATCTGGTTGTACGTCGCCAGAACCCGACAAGACATCGATCGATTCGTGCACATCCCGCGATTTAACTTGGTGGCGAATGAGAAACGGAGCATTACCCTCGAGATATAGTTAGGTGTAAACCGAGCTTAAAAAAAAAAAACAGTGCGTGTAATGAGAGAAAACTGGAGAGTATTGTATTGAGACAAAAAAAGGAGAGAAAAAATAGTGTATTTCCTATCTCCTCTTTAGAGGCGTTTTTTTATTTCTTTTTTTCCATTTCAGGTTAATTCCTTGAGATATTTATATTTCGAGAGATATTTTTTCGAGAGTTTGTGATAGCCTAATTATTTAGGACTATATCTTTTTTAACGTCAAACCATAAAAAATAACAAGTTATATATTCTTATTGATAAGTGTATAAGGGGGTGTATTCAATATAAAAAAAGTCTTTAAAAATCTTGAGATATTCAATAATGATTTTATAATATCTTTTAAATTCTTGATATATACAAAAGTCCACGGATTTTAAAAGATTCTACAAGTTCATGGAGTTTGATGGATTTATACCAATTTTTTAAATCTGAAAATTATTCTCAAATAATATATATGACACAAAAACTCATTAAAATTTATGCAATGAATAAAAAAATTGAGAAATAAATCTAAAATGATGAAAAATAAACATTAGGAAAATAAGTTTATTTTAAAATTATAATTTGAAAGTAAGAAACAATAAAATCTGAATAAATTAAAGTATGAAAAGTAAGTTCTATGAAAAATAAGTTTTGGTTTTTTTGTGTTATTTAATTAATTTTTGTATTTTATTTTCACAATTATTATTTTTATTTTTTAGACTTATAGATTTATTAGATTGACATTATTGATAATAATGAATAAGAGTTTAAACATATATTTGTGAATTTTAGAGTCCATCAATTTTTTAAAATTCATAAAAGTTTATCTCTTAAAATTCAATAGACTCTATGAAGTTTGACACTCCATATAAATTCATAGATTTTAAAAAATTTGTACAAATCAATTAACATACAAATTGGATATTCTCCCCTAAGTTTTTGATACCAAATTTTTTAAAAGACATTATTACCCTTAAGTCTACCACTAAAAGATAAAAAAAGATAAAAAGTTCGTATGAAATGGACATTGGAAGGGGAAAGAAATACTAAATTCTTTCATGATCTCTTCAAGAAGAAAGGAGTAAGATTCATAATATTCATCACGGATAACATCCTCACGGCTTTGGATGTTGTTCATGACATTTCTAGATCTAATATGAACACCATTATTAATCGTTGGATCAGTTTGATTAAACAATGTGTTAGTTCGGCTTGGTTCTCCATTGTAATTAATGGTTGCTCGGTCGGCTATTTTAAATCCGGGAGAGGCCTCGAGAGATTTTGTTACTCCTGTCCGTACTTCATCCAACTGGTCCTATTAGGCTTCTGAAGCCAGAGGTAAGTACAGTCGAGGAGGAGCAGCGAGTTCAGATTTGGGTCTTCCTCGAGTCGATGAGATCGAGGAGATAGATGATTTGGAGGATAGCGATGTTGGGTACACTTAAGATGTAGCCTTGATTTATGTATTCCTTTCTTTGATTTTCGGATTAATGTTTAACTTAATTTCTATTATGGTATTGTGGTTGTGAACCATTTATTGTTGATCTATCTTGTAACGATATTATTTGATAATCTTGAGATTTGGGGTTATTTGGTCCGTTTTTCTTTCCTTTTGGTATTGTACCCAAGATTTCGTGATAATTTAGGCAATTTTTCATTGTGATTCGAGACGTCAAGTCGTGAGGACTTGGGCGTGCGATTGATATGGTCCTGAGGACTATGACTGTGTTGTTATTATCTTTGCATGGTGGGTCAGTGTTTGCATGGGCGTCCGATACAGATGAGAACGGGAGAGTGTATACCGATGAGTATAGACATGTACAGTGGGCGGCTCCCGCGGGATGTGTACGCCGGTGTTACGAGTCATGCGGCTGGCACGACTTTCGGGCTGGTCTCTAGTGGAGGAGTCATGATTCGACTGATCTCGTACTTGGTTGAGTGTTTTTATCACTTGGTTTTCACCATGTTCAGCCAGATGAGACACGAGCACCCGAGGGGTTGGCCCAGTTACCCAGGCGAAGTTGTTCGCATTGAGGACTATTCCTGGAGATGTTGTTTTCAGATCCTGATGGATAGTTCGTACCCCGAGTTGTGTACCCTTAGTTTCGGGGACGAAACTCGTTTTAAGGGGGGAGTATGTAATATCCGGGGGTAATTTTTTTCGTTTTACTATTGTGTTGTACGTATTCATTTGGAATTATATAATTGGTGTTGTATTTGACTGATACAATGTATATTGTATTGAGATATTTCGGAATCGAAATATTTATACTTATCGTCGGTATTGTGTTGCCGATCGGATGTTGCTTGGTCAGTTTTGAGTTTGATTTTGGCTAAGTATATTGGACCTAACGTACGCTAAATGCATAGCATTGTGTATGTTAATGGTGGCAGATTACGTACGTTAAACCATGTTACACAGGGTATCTGATCGCATCTGACTTTCGGCGTGTGGGGCCGAACGTGATTGGATCATGTTGGCCTTTCGAGGCAGCCAAGTCAACGAGCATTACGTACCTAATGCTTATGCTATAGCGTACGTAATGCATGTTTCATTTTGAGGCAGTAGTTTTTGGGATAACGTAGCGTACGCTACGTAAAGGTGATAGCGTACGTAATAGTTCTTACGTATGTTAAGGAGGGAGGATAGCGGCCGTAATGCGATGTCCAGATTATAAAAACATGTTTCGTCTTTCATTTTCTCACGATCCATTTTCGATTTCTCTCTCTAGAAATCATCCCTCTGCACCTCTTAGTTTATTCCAGCCTCTTCCAACTTGTTTTGGAGCTTCATAACTTGGATTGAAGCTTAGGAACTTGGAGTTTGGAGTGTTTCTTGATGGTTTGAGGTTGTTCTTCATTTCTTCAAGAGGTATGTGTTTAATCTTGTGTTTATCTCGAGACTATGTTGTTGTTCTTGTTGATTACTTCGTGTGCTGATTAATGGTTGGAGAATAGCATGATTCTTGATGAGTTTTTATAACTTATGATGAAGAACATGATGATTATGTCTTGAGGAGGAGTTGTTCGCAATGTTTAAGAATACTTGAAGGTTATAATCATGTCTAGGAAGAGCTATGTTAAGATTGTTATATGATTAACATAACTTTGAGATGATTATTGTTGTTGTTTGTGTTCTTGGGAGATTCTAACCATTTTAGTATATAATTATGATGAATTATGTGATAATTGTCATAATCGTGAAATGGTTGATTTAATATCGTTGATTAATCTGAATTCATGATGAATTGGTGGTTGATTATTGTTCAGACATCATGTTAGTAGAGTTGATGATGATCTTAAGGTGATAGTGGTGATATTGGTGAGGTTATCATTTTGGGATGATTAATATGATGTTGTTCTTAATGATTCTTGTTGAATTGCTTTCACAAGTGTTAAGAACATTTGATCATATTGATCATTGAGGTGTCGGAGGATGTTAGAATTCATAGTTGAGGACTATGATATTCGTTTGTGTGGTTTGTTCGATTCGTGATTGAATCGGAGTTATCTCTTGTGTTGTTTTCGATCGACATTGTGTTATTGAATGAATTGTATTTCATTCAAGCTTGTTCGAGTGCTTGTGATTGTCGGAGGATGTCGTTCGTCATTCGTGGGAGGATTTCATCGCCTTCGGTTTGAGGCAAGTTTTATACTTGTACTAGTCAATGAGATAAATGTCATCATAAATGTGTATGAATGTGCTGTATCATTTCGAGACGTAGTCTCTTCATGATCTGTTGGTGTCAGAGAATTGTTAGATACAAAACCATTCGGTAATTATGCCAACGTTGTTGATTGATCATCTTGTTGTTATTATTGTTCGTTAATGGACGGTTCAAGGCATTGAGATACTTGCTGGATTATGTTGTTGTCGATAGCCGGGTTGCCGTATTGATGTATCAATGGTTATTGTTGATTGATATTCCATTGAGATATCGTTGTGATCATTGTTATTGATATTGATGTTTTTCTGTTGATGTCGTGTTGGCTGATTGAAGGCGTTGACGTATTTGATTATCATCTCTATTTCCGGTGGTCGATTAAAAGCACCGGGACATCTATTCTAATTGTATCGTTATTTATCGATTGGTCGTTCTAAGGTAATCGATGTATTGAATTGGGACTGTCGAGGACATTTCACATCCGTTGAGTCGTTGTTATCGATTGGCCGTTCTAAGGTAATCGGTGTATTGAATTGGGACCGCTGGCGACATTTCCCATCTGTAATATCATTGTTATCGATTAGCCATTCTAAAGGTAATCGAGGTATTAAATTGGGACCACCGAGGACGGTGCCCATCCGTGAGTTATTGTTTTCGTGTTGGTCGACACAAGGCAGCACACTATCGTTCTTGTGAGTTCGGTAATCTTGTGATTATTACCGTACGTGATTAATGGTTTTGGAAGTTAGTCTCGGCTAGTGCTCGATAGGTAAGTTTGGGGCTTGAACCTTCGCGGTTGGTTTCCTAACACCTACAGTTGAGTAGGTCACGGTCACTGGGTGATCTCATTATGGGTAAGTCTGGGGCTTTAACCTTTGCGGTTGATTTCCCAGCACCTCTAATTCAGCAAGTCACGGTTATTGGATGGCCTCATTGTGATACGGCTTCGTGCCGTGGCTTTGACCCTCATTGTGATACGGATTCGTGCCATGGCTTCGGCCCTCATTGTGATACGACTTTGTGTCGTGGCTTCGGCCCTCATTGTGATATGGCTTCGTGCCGCGGCTTCGTCCCTCATTGCGATACGACTTCGTGTCGTGGATTCGGCCCTCATTGTGATACAGCTTCATGCCGTGGTTTCGGCCCTTATTGTGATACGGCTTCGTACCGTGGCTTCGGCCCTCATTCTGATACGGCTTCATGCCATGGCTTCGGCCCTCATTGTGATACGGCTTCGTGCCGTGGCTTCGGCTTTGATTGTGATACGCCTTCGTGTCGTGGCTTCGGCCCTCATGTGATACAGCTTCGGACTGTTTGGCTTCGGGATATTATGATGATTTGCAGCTTCAATTTAGTGGCTTTCAGGCCATTGTGACAGGTGCAGCTTCGGCTAAGGGCTTTTAGGCCATGTCTGATGTATTGGTGTTCCTGTTGGGAGTCGGGCATTGTGATTCGTATCTATTTCAGCTTTGGTTTGGTTTACCTTCGGGTAATTCGTTGTTGTGTTCTATATTGATGATTCGTCGTTGGGCACTTGTGTTCTAACCTGCTGAGCAGGTATTGATCGTATGCCGTGGGCATAGTGTTTCACGAATGCTCTGTTCTTATGTTTGTTTGTGAGCGTCTCGTATTATCATTGTTGTACCGTTTATTTTGCCTTTGGATGCATATCATGTTGTACATGTATTTGATATTCATTATCTGGATGACTGACCCCGTGGGGGCGGAACATGTTCTCATGTTTCAGGTGTTTGCGAGGAGAGAGTTGAGACACAGGGGCATGATTGTAATATCCGGATTTATTATTGTGTATTTCATCTGTATTCGAACCCTGTATTATTCGAATTTGTGGTCTTGATAATTGGAGTATGATATTTCTCACATTGGTATCTTTATAGATAAGTTTATCGTCATGAAAAATTTCTCATGCAAGCTCGTGATAGCGCACGCTAAGAATGTAGCTTAATGCACGCTATCGGCTACAACTAGCGCACGCTACGAATGTAGGATTTGCGTGTGCTAGTCAGTCAATTATTGAGCTAGGCAGCTAGCACATGCGCCAGCCGGGACATGGGTCCGGATAAGATTCTCGCGGACGAACCTGGACAAATTTGGAGTCAACGCTTATTAGCCTGCGCTAAGAATGTATGGTAGCGTGCGCTAAGAATGTATGGTAGCGTGCGCTAATTAGCTAAAGTGCAGAAATGTTATAAATGGGACAGCAACCTATTTTTGGCTTACACTACCTTCGTTTATACTTTGTCCTTGAAAGACCAGAGAACAATATATCCTCCTTACACACTTAGAACACATCCACTTGATCATTGGAGATTGTATGTCACTTGTGTTTGATCATTGGAGTGGAGAAACGTATTGATTTGGCAAACAAGCAACCGGAGCCGGATTCTACTTGTTGTCTCGGTGTTTTTCTTCATCTTAAGGTATGTTACACTACTTTCAACCTTGAATTCGTGTTCTTAAGGATATGAGGATTATGCTATCAAGTTATTGAGTTTCATTGGTGAGTTATCCAAACCACATCATGTTTAAGAGATTGAGGTGATTATGCTTTATGTACCTTGGTTAAGAACATCATAATTTGAATCTTGTTTTGATGAACAAGTAGAGGGAGTTTCTGATATTGGTAATCCGAATCTATAAGGTGTCTTCATATTAATCACGGACTTGACTTTAACACCATTATTGTTAGACGAATCTAAGAGATTGATCATGGAAGGATTTATCTTGTAAAGATGAAGTGTTAATCAAACTACAACATGATAGTTTTGATTGATATAAAGGTATTAATATCGATCGTTAGGCTTTTCGGATTCGCATGAAGAATTGTAATCGAAATGGAATATGATTTTATGATGATATACGTATTCTTGAATTTGAAATCGTTGTTATCCGTAAGATCATTCATAAAACCGTATGAGCATGATATGCATGGAGATGACATGTATTAACACTGAAGATTTCATGAGTTTCATCACCATTAGATCAAGTCTGCTGCCCAGTAGTGTACTGCCCTACACGTTTAGCGCACGCTAAGCTATGTGGATTAACGTGCGCTATCGGGTATGTTTTGCGTACGCCACGATTAGAACTTAGCGTACATTAAGTCATCAAGCGAGTCAGTCGGCTGATCAGTGAGGTACTGACTGTGCATGGTTAGCGTACGCTAGGCTGTGTGATATTGCGTGCGCTAACGAGTAGCCTTAACGTACGCTACATAGGATGCGTAGCGTGCGTTAAGCAATCTAGACAGATTTCTTTTAAGAACTTCCGACCGTATTTTGGATTGATAGATGTTCGTTCGACGTGAGATAAATTCTATATTATTTCTTTTGTTAAGGTTCGAGCTTGCTACGTGATTGATCGAAGGAGCGACCTTCGAGTGTTTCGTTTTTCGTGGAAGTATTGTTCTCTTCTTAGAATCGAGGCAAGTACCTTAATTGTATTATATATTGATGTTATACATATTGTTGTGCATATATGTCATTGTTGTATGTCCACCAAGTGTTGGTCCGACGGGATCATCTTGGGATCTATGCTAGCGTGCGTTGGATCATTGGACGGGTTTTTCCGCCACGTGTTGGTCCGACGGGATCATATTGGGGTCTAGACAGTGAACGCTGAATAATTGGAATTACCATGTGTATGTTGTGATATCATGTTGTGATTATCATGTGTGTGTGTGTTATTATTATTATTCTTCGTGAGATGTTGAATAATATGTTGTGTCCCAGACATGGGAAATCGAGGTGACCGATGGTTGCAAGAGGTGGCGAAGATGCAACCACCTAAATTCGACGGATTTTCTGAGACTCCCACATGGGACCATTGGTTGAAGGAATTGGAAAAAAAAATTGCTGGGATTAATTGCCCAGACGACCGGAGAGCCTCTATCGCTCAATACTTTCTGATAGGGGAAGCGTCCGAATGGTGGGAAGCCATCCGACCTGCAGATCATGATGCTGATTGGACAGAATTTAAATTGATGATGGAAGCTCAGTACTGCCCTCGTCCTGTGAGGGAAGCCAAAGTTTGGGAGTTTTTCTCCGCCACGGCCGACGAAACCGTATCCTGCATAATTAAGACATTTAACCAAAGAAATGGGCATTTGTTCGACATCCGGTCGTAATGTATGCGTAAATAATGGTCCATTTTGATATGAGGATGAAACCCCAAATCCAGAGGTACATGTCCGGTTTTGAATGTACCACTCTCCGTCAATACCAGGATAAGGCATTGGCGTACAAAATCAAGGAAGTTGCAATGGAGAAGTTTACGGAGTCCAAGAAGCAGAAAGTCTCTGGTACCTTTACAGAGCACAAGAGCAGCGGGCCCCACAAAGCCCAGTCATCCTTTCATTCTTTCAAGAAACCTCTGCACCCATCCAAGAGTGGAAAGAACTCTGGAACAGTATCAGTCACGACAGATGTGACAAGGAAGTGCTTTAATTGTGGCCGAACAGATATCATGGTAAACTTGATATTAACCGAATTCTTTCCGGTTTTTTAACCAACAACTTCAGTAGTTTCTGAACTGACAACCTCTAATTTTCACTGCAATCTGCCCGAGTGCCGACGTTGAGCCACTTCTAGGTGTCGGATCCGCCTCTTTGAGTCCGCCACCGCCAGTAATCAGAAACAGATGAAATTAATCAGCAATTCATCTTAGAGGATGAGTCTAATATGGTTGTCCCTTAGAAATTGATTGTCGGAGATGTTGGAAATCATAAATTGGTTGAGGGTAGACCGTCCATTTGTAGGGACAAGGACCCTCCGCCACTTCTTATTTCGGTTATGGGCGCTAGTTCTTTTCAGCCCGCTTCTTCACAAAATCAGTCCCAAGCTGCACTAAAGGTGTCTGAGGAAAGTCCCAGCCGAGAATTTCCTACTGTGAAGCCTGGTTCCAGCAGGATGTTTGCTGACCAGCGCTGTTCGCGAACCTCCTAAAACACGTCCAGAACTCAGCTATGCTGCTGTTGTCAGAAAATTGAAGGAATCAGATGAGACTCCCAATTCTAAAGGTACAACCATTGACCAGAGTATGCATTGTGTTGGTTCAAAACCCTCCCTGAACAAGAGCTTTCATGATGGTGGGGGCACTAATAGTTTTGGTCAGATCATAGAAATTGAGGGGCGTAAAGTCGTTTCATTTTCGGAAAAAGAAATCGAAGAGCTAGCAGCCCCCTTTCAGTTTGCTTTGGTGGGAAAATTCTTGCATGGTTTTCTGACGATGAAAACTCTTAAATCCATAATGGGAAACCTTAATCTCAAAGGATTTTTCTCGGTCTCCCTTCTCGAACACAAACATGTTTTGTTCCGGCTTTCATGTGAAGAAGACTATACTCGACTTTTGAGCCGCCGAGTTTGGTCTATGGCTGGATTTCCGATGCGTGCCCTCAAGTGGACACCTGATTTTGATCCTCTAGTCGAGGCCCCATTTGCTCCGGTTTGGGTGTTATTTCCGTACCTCCCTGTCCACTTATTCGATCAACGAATTCTTTTTCAAATTGCTTCTGTGTTAGGGAAACCACTTCGAATTGATAGTGCCACTGTCGAATTAACTCGTGCATCTACCCCACGTGTATGTATTGAAATTGATGTAACTAAACCCCGTTTGCCAGAAATTGAAATTAGGCTCTGTGGAAAAATTAAGATGCAACAAGTGGAATATAAAAATATTCCTAGCTACTGCTCCTTTTGCAAGCATCTCAGACACAACATGAAGAGCTGCAAATCCTTCAACAAAGCATCCGTCTCGCAGGTTAACTCAAACCCGTCCCGACCAGCCATCTGTCTCCGCCAACACTGTGCCATCTTCAACAATGGCTATCGAGGCCAAGGTCCAGATCGGCCACCGATTTCTCCAAGTCCAGTGGAACTTATAGAGGTTCCCGAATCACCATACAAAGAATCGATCTGTTCAGCCGCCGGCCAGTCCAGCCTTGAGGTTACCCCCGGAGTTCGATGACGACTCGGTTTTTTGATCGAATCGGCATCGTCTAACGCTCGAGCGGTCGATTGTTCAAAAGATTAGAGATGATATCTTTCAATCATATGAAATCTTACCCGCAAACAACATGGAAGAATGTTTCGAGGCAAATGATCGAGCATGGAAACCAGAAAAAGAAATTATAAACATGGAAGAAGATTTCGAGGCAAATGTTCGAGCAAGAGGTCCACAAAATGAAATCATTGGCACATCCGAAGAGGTTGAGGGTTACATTAAAGTCGTGAGCAAAAATAAAAAGAAAAAAGTCAAGGAGAAGAAAAACCCGAACTAATGGGTTTCTGTGTTGTAATCGGGATTTCTTTGGATTTCCTAATTTTTCTTTTGTTAGTATTGGTCGTGTTAGGGACTTGACTTCGAATAATGAGTTTTCTACTTTATTGTTCGTTAAAATTGGCTTTGTAAGGGAATAGGCCCCCCTAACCTTGTTTGTTATATTATAATTTTTTTTAAAAAAAAAAAAACTGTGGCCGAACAGGACATTATCGACGAGATTGCTCATTCCCTACCGTAAGTTGTTTTGACTGTAGATGAGAGGGACATCGTGCGGTGTTATGTGAGGAGGCTGCGAAAGCTTTTAGAGCTCGTACATCACAGCCAGCCCAGAAAGAATCGAGTATTTAGCAGACGCAACAGAGTGTACAGATGCCTCAGAATTTTGGCCGCGGACGAGGCAGAGGACAGTTTGACCGAAAGGGTACATCGAGTGTCGGATCTGTTCCCCCACGTCTGTACGAGATGAGGAGAACAAACGATCAGGATGCTGTTGTCGCATCAAGTACCGTTCAGATCCTTTCCCAACCAGTTAGCGTTTTATTCGATACAGGAGCTACGCATTCATTTATATCCTTATCTTGTGTAAATCGTTTGAATGTTTCTGGTTTTCATAACTGTGAAACTTATGTGATTGGTTTACCGAGTGGTGAGAGGATTGTTGGAAACTTAGAAACTAGAGATTTCCATGTATCATTTGGAGGCAGAGAGTGGCTCTCAAATCTGATTGTGATAGAAATGCAAGGAGACGACCTGATACTCGTAGACGATTGGCTTAATCTATATAGAGCTATTGTAAACTACCGAAGGAGGAATATCTCGCTAATCGCTGACAATGGTTCCGAAGTATTATTTGAAGGATGGAAACCAGGAAGCTCAGGAAAGTTGATCAAGGCGATGAAAGCTGTCAAATTGTTGAAACAGGGCTGTACCGGATACTGGTTCTATGCAATGAAGAAAGAAGACGAAATTGTGGAACTTTCATCCATTCCTATTGTGAACGAATTTCCAAATGTATTTCCTGACGAGTTACCTGGACTACCTCCACGACGGGGTGTAGAATTCACCATTGAGCTGGAACCCGGAGCTACACCAATTTCTAAGGCGCTGTATCGTATGGCACCTACTGAGATGTATGAATTGAAAAAGCAGCTGGAGGAGTTACTGGACAAAGGCTATCCAGCCAAGCGTTTCGCCCTGGGGAGCGCCAGTTCTTTTTGTCCGGAAGAAGGATGGATCGCTTCGATTGTGTATTGACTATCGAGAGATGAACTGTAACACCCCCAAATCCCATTGGGTCATTAAAGTGCCGTAGACCCCACACCAGGAGATCCACCAGGCGAAACATGACTAAAATACAACAAACTGACCAAAAAGGGGACATCCAACATAATATTCCGATATGGAATTTCAATGGCAACAGTGGGCCTACATGGCCTAAATAAAATACAACGACATCCACGAGCCTAGCTCGTATGATACAAATGACAACGACTGAACAAAACTGGAGTACTCCAACTGTCTGACTGACATGAACAGCAAAACATCTCGGACTAGTATCGCTCGAATGCCTCGTCGCCACGTCATGCCCATGTGTCTCAACTCTCTCCTCGCAAACACCTAAAACATGAAAACATGTTCCGCCCCCACGTGGTCAGTCATCCAGATAATGATTATCAAATACATGTACAACATGATATGCATCCAAAGGGCAGAATGAATAGTATAGTAATGGTAATACGAGATGCTCATAAACCAAAGTAAGAATCGAGCATTCGTGGAATACTATGCCCACGGCATACGATCAATACCTGTTCAACAGGTTAGAACACAAGTGCCCAACGGCGAATCATCAATACAGAACACAACAATACATCACCCGAAGGTAACCCAAGCCAAACACTGAAATAGATATGAATCACAATGCCCGAAGGCTCCAACAGGAATACCGATACATCACAATGGCCTAATGTACCAATGTACCAAGTCGTTTATCATCATAATACCTCGAATGTCACGCAACCGGTTGTCAATCACCACAATGGCCCGAAGCCAAAACAGTCAGATCAATGAGGGCCGGGCCACGCACGGCCGTATCACAATGAGGGCCGGCCACGCACGGCCGTATCACAATGAGGGCGGCCACGGCACGGCCGTATCACAATGAGGGCCGGGCCACGCATGAAGCCGTATCACAATGAGGGCCGGGCCACGCATGAAGCCGTATCACAATGAGGGCCGGGCCACGCACGGCCGTATCACAATGAGGGCCGAAGCCACGCACGGCCGTATCACAATGAGGTCATCCAATGACCGTGACTCAATTGCAGTGCCGGGAAACCAACCGCGAGGGTTCAAGCCCAGACTTACCCATAATGAGATCACCCGGATCGTGACTCATCGAATCAGAGGTGTTGGGAAACCAACCACGAAGGTTCAAGCCCCAAGCTTACCCATCGAGCACTAGCCGAGACTAGCCTCCAAAACATAATTAATCACAACAGTAATGATCCCAAGATTACCAAATTCACAAGAATAATAGCGTGCTGCCTTGAGTCGGCCAACACGACAACAACTCATGGATGGGCACCGTCCACGGCGGTCCCAATTCAAATACCTCGACTGCCTTGGAATGGCCAATTCACAACAACTCAATGGGTGGAACTATCCTTGACCGTCCCAATTCAATACATCGATTACCTTAGAACGGTCAATCGATAACGATGACACAACGGATGGGAATTATCTTCGATAATCCCAATTAAATACATCGATTACCTTAGAACGGTTAATCGATAACCAATGATGCAACGGATGGGAATTATCTTCGATAACCCCAATTCAATACATCGATTACCTTAGAACGGTTAATCGATAACCAATGATACAACGGATGGGAATTATCTTCGATAATCCCAATTCAATACATCGATTACCTTAGAATGGTTAATCGATAACCAATGATACAACGGATGGGAATTATCTTCGATAATCCCAATTAAATACATCGATTACCTTAGAACGGTCAATCGATAACCAATGATACGGTAGAATAGATGTCCCGGCATCTTAAACCGACCACCGAAACAAATATGATAAACGAATATATCAAATGCCTTCAATCGGCCAATGCAACATCATAGCAACAGTTCCAATTCGATAATAACGATTCAACGATACCTCAGAACGACATTAACGTCAACAATAATAATCGATACATCGATGCCGCGAACCGGTTATCGACAACAAGAATCTCAATGCCTTAATCCGGCCGTTAACGAATAACAATCACATCTGGCATAATCACCGAAGGGTATTGCATCAAACAATTCCCGAATATCAACAAATCACGAAGAGACTAAGTCTCGAAATGATACAATACATTCATACACATATATGATAACATTAATCTCATTGACCAGTACAAGTATAAAACTTGCCTCAAACCGAAGGCGAGAAAGTCCTTCCACGATCAACGTCCTGGCACGAAACGACGAACGGCGCCTCCCGACGATCACAAACACTCGAACAACCTTGAATGAAAATGATTCATTCAAAAATACAAAATCAATAGAAAACAACGACAAGGACAAAGCCTGATTCAAACACGAATCGATCACACCGCACGAACGAATATCATAGTTCTCACTATGAATTCTAACATCCTCCAACACCTCGATGATCAATTAACATGATCATCACGTTCTTAACACTTGTGAAATCCATACAACATGATTCACTTAAGAACAATCATCAAAACAATCATCTCAAAATGATAATATCACCAATATCATCAAATTGATCCTCCTACAATGATAATATTATCAATATTATCATTATCACCCCAAGAACATCATCAACTCAATAATCATGATGTTTGAAACAAAAATCCTTCATCAATACATCATGAATTCGGATTAAACAACAAGATTCACTCAACCATTTCCAAATTATGATAATCACCCCTTAAATTATCATAAATCCTTACTAAAATGGTTAAAATCTTTCAAGAACACCACCAACAACAATAATCATCTCAAGGCTATGTTAATCATATAACAATCTTAATATAATCCATCCTAGACATGATTAAAAACCTCCAAACAATCTAAAACATCAAGAACATAATCCAACTCAAGTGATACTATCATGTTCTTCATCAAAAGTTTATCAAAACCATGAAGAATCATGATATACTCCATTAATCAAACAATACCCGAAGAAAACAACAACAAAAACTTGAAATTCACTTGAAGAACAAGAGATTGAGGGAACTTGCCAAAGAAGAACAAGAAGAAGCCTCCAAACACCAAAGGAGCACCAACAAGCTTCCAACTTCAAGCTTCAATCCAAGCTAGGATGATCAAGATCGAGTTGGAAGGTGCTAAACATCAATAACAGGTCCAAACGGACGATTCTAGGGAGAGAAATTGTGTTTTGGTTCGTGAGGAAATGAAATACGAAGTCAACATAAATAGACTGACAAACTCATTACGTACGTTATACACTACGGTTAACGTACGTAAGAGACATTACGTGCGCTATGCCATGACATTAACGTACGTAATGAAAAATCCAGAACTAACTGGACTAAAGTACGAAGGCCTTAACGTACGTAAACAAGAACTTATTACGTACGTTAACAAGACCTGCATTACGTACGTAGAGCTCACCTCTTAACGTACGTAAGGGTCCGTTGACTGCAATAGTGAGATCCGATCGGAAGATGCTCGGGACCCACCGGCCGAAAGTTAATTACAAGGAAGGTTCCTACCACCTACCAAGAATTACGTACGTTACCTTATAGGCATAACGTACGTAATGGCCACACGCTAGTGTACGTAAGGCTATACCCTTAGCGTACGCTAAGGCTATGAACTTAGCCAAAAAAAATCCAAACTCTCCAACCAACATTCAAATGACGAAACCAACCCGACGACAAGTATAAATATTCCGATCCCAGAATATTCCAATACAATATACATTGTATTAATCCAAAACAACAACACTTGTACAATTCCAAATGGATACGTACAAATCAACAGTAACACGAAAAAATTATCCCCGAATATTACATGAACAAGATGATGATTAAGAACAAGTATCCGTTGCCACGAATTGATGATTTGTTTGACCAGTTGCAAGGAGCAACAGTATTTTCTAAAATCGATTTGAGATCAGGATACCATCAGCTGAAGATTAAGGAATATGATGTTCCGAAATCAGCATTCAGAACTCGCTACGGACACTATGAGTTTGTAGTGATGCCGTTTGGTCTCACTAACGCACCTGCTGTATTCATGCAATTGATGAATCGAGTATTCATCTAATATTTGGATAAATTTGTGGTCGTGTTCATTGATGACATTCTGGTGTATTCTAAGAGCCCAGAAGAGCATGCACATCATTTACGGATTGTGTTAGACCTGTTGAGAAATGAACAATTGTACTCCAAACTTTCTAAGTGTGAATTCTGGCTAAAGGAAGTAATGTTCCTCGGTCATGTGGTATCAGCTGAAGGAGTCTGAGTAGATCCTCAGAAGATCGAAGCGGTTATGGATTGGAAGCCTCCAAAGAACGTAAAAGAAGTCCGGAGTTTCTTAGGACTTGCTGGATATTATCGTTGATTCGTGGAAGGGTTTTCTAAAATCTCCCGCCCACTTACTCGACTCGTGCAGAAAACTCAAAAGTTTGGTTGGAGTGAATCATGTCATAAAAGCTTTGATGAATTGAAGAAGAGATTGACGACAGCACCGATTTTAACACTTCCACATGGGATTTGAGGATTCATAGTTTACAGTGATGCTTCGAACCAAGGACTGGGATGCGTATTGATGCAGAATGATAAGGTGATCGCTTATGCATCATGACAGCTGAAACCTTATGAAGTGAATTACCCAACACATGATTTGGAGATAGCAGCAATAGTTTTTGCTTTGAAGATCTGGAGACATTACCGGTACGGGACTCACTGTCAGATCTTTACAGATCACAAGAGTCTCAAATACATCTTCAGTCAGAAAGAGTTGAACATGCGGCAAAGAAGATGGTTATAGCTGATTAAAGACTACGACTTGGAGATTCTGTATCATCCAGGCAAAACAAATGTAGTGGCCGATGCACTCAGCCGCAAGCCTATTTCTATCCAAATGCTGGAGACTCTGACCTCCCAGCTCAGCATTCAACGAGAAATGATTCGAGAAGGAATTGAAGTATGGTTACAGAGAGTCCAAGGACAACTGTGCGTAATGGAAATAACTTCATCGTTAACCGAGGAAATCAAATCTAAGCAGGCAGATGATCCTCTGATGATTCGGTTACGTGAAGAAGTGATCAAAGGGAAGGCCCCCGAATTCATAATTCATGATGATGGAGTTTTGAGATTTCAGAACCGACTCTGTGTTCCCGATGTCGATGTTCTAAAACAGACGATTATGAAGGAAGCTCACAGCTCGCCCTATTCTATCCACCCGGGCACCAGTAAGATGTATAATGACTTGAAGCAGAATTTCTGGTGGGGCAACATGAAGAATGATGTAGCGGACTATGTTTCAAAATGCTTGACTTATCAGCAGGTTAAGATCGAGCATCAACGACCTGCCGGAATGTTGAAGCCGCTCCCGATTCCTGAATGGAAGTGGGAGGACATATCGATGGACTTTATTACTAATATGCGGAGAACCAAGACAGGAATGAACATGATTTGGGTGATAGTTGATCATTTAACCAAATCGGCTAATTTTCTAGGCATTAAAGACACGTGGGGACCAGAGAGGTTGGCACGAGTATTTATTTTGGAGATAGTTCGATTGTATGGTACGCCGAAGACCATTATTTCTGATCGAGATGGCCGTTTTGTGTCACATTTTTGGAAAGCAGTTCATAAGGCTTTGGGAACCGAATTGAACTTCAGTACAGCTTATCACCCGCAGACTGATGGACAATCCGAGAAGACTATTCAAACGGTGGAAGATATGCTGAGGGCTTGTGCCTTAGATTGGTCAACTGATTGGGAAGTTCATCTACCGTTGATTGAATTTACCTACAACAGTAGTTGGCATGCTTCCATTAAGATGGCACCGTTTGAGGCATTATACGGGAGGAGATGCAGATCGCCCCTATGTTGGGACGATTCATCAGACTTGATCGGGACAGAACCAGAGTTGATCGTACAGACTCGAGAAAAGATAGCCTTGATTCGTGAAAGGCTGTTGACTGCCCAGAGTCGCCAGAAATCTTACGCAGATATACGCCATCGCCCATTGGAGTTCAGTACGGGAGACCACGTACTTTTAAAAGTTTTTCCTACTCGGGGAATTTTCCGTTATGGAAGGAAGGGAAAGCTGAGTCCGAGATATATCGGACCATTCGAGATCCTTGAGAGAGTTGGAGAGTTGGCATACAGATTGGCATTGCCGCCGTCGTTGAGCCATGCTCATAACGTGTTACACGTATCCCAGTTACGGGGATATATACCGGATCCTAGTCATGTCATTGCTTTCGGTGAGATCGAAGTCGCTCAGGATGGGACGTTTGAAGAAAGACCAGTCAAGATACTTGAGAGTCGAGTTAAACAGTTGAGAAACAAACCAATCGTTTTGGTCAAAGTTCAGGGGTCATGCCATGGAGTGGAAGAAGCCACTTGGGAAACGGAAGATAGCATGAAGTCCAGATATCCAGAGTTATTTTCGTCTTGAGTTTCGGGACGAAACTCCTTTTTAGTAGGAGAGTATGTAATATCCGGATTTATTATTGTGTATTTCATATGTATTATAACCCTATATTATTCGGATTTGTGGTCTTGATAATTGGAGTATGATATTTCTCACATTGGTATATTTGTACATAAGTTTATTGTCATGCAAATTTTCTCATGCAAGCTCGTGATAGCGCACACTAAGAATGTAGCTTAACGTACAACTAGCGCATGCTGCGAATATAGGATTTGCGTGCGCTAGTCAGTCAATTATTGAGATAGGCGGCTAGCACATGCGCCAGCCAGGACATGGGTCCGGATAAGATTCCCGCGGATGAACCTGGACATATTTGGAGTCAACGCTTATTAGCGTGCGCTAAGAATGTATCGTAGCATGCGCTAATTAGCTAAAGTGCAGAAATGTTATAAATGGGACAGGAACCTATTTTTGGCTTACACTTCCTTCGTTTATACTTCATTCTTGAGAGACCAGAGAACAATATATCCTCCTTACACATTTAGAACACATCCACTTAATCATTGGAGATAGTAGTGTTTGATCATTGGAGTGGAGAAACGTATTAATTTGGCAAACAAGCAATCGGAGCCGGATTCTACTTGTTGTCTTGGTGTTTTTCTTCATCTTAAGGTATGTTACACTACTTTCAACCTTGAATTCGTGTTCTTAAGGATATGAGGATTATGCTATCAAGTTATTGAGTTTCATTGGTGAGTTATCCAAACCACATCATGTTTAAGAGATTGAGGTGATTATGCTTTATGTACCTTGGTTAAGAACATCATAATTTGAATCTTGTTTTGATGAACAAGTAGAGGGAGTTTCTGATATTGGTAATCCGAATCTAGGAGGTGTCTTCGTAGTAATCACGGACTTGACTTTAACACCATTATTGTTAGACGAATCTAAGAGATTGATCATGGAAGGATTTATCTTGTAAAGATGAAGTGTTAATCAAACTACAAGATGATAGTTTTGATTGATATAAAGGTATTAATATCGATCGTTAGGCTTTCCGGATTCGCATGAAGAATTGTAATCGAAATGGAATATGATTTTATGATGATATACGTAGCCACCTAGCCAAATGCAATATTGTCTCTTGAGGACTGAACTATGCATTTGCATTCATTTTGCATTGGCATTCTCACTCATGTGGGGGATTGTTGGAAATGGTTTAGTAATTAACCATTTATTAAGAATAAATATTGTTAATTAAATAATTATTATTTAATTAAAATATTTATTGAATGTTAATCTACGTCATGAGTAGATGAACGTGGTATATTTAATATTTCTAAACCGATTTCCGGTGAGTGAGATATTATATGTTAAAGTTGGATGTTGGAGTAGGAACTAACATGATGTTAGTTATCCCACATTGATTGTGGATGGATGTTTTGACTTGTATTTAAAGTCTTTGCCTTTATGGGCTTAATAACAAGTGGGTTGGTGTGTATAGGTGTCCTCGCGCACACACACACACACGCGCGCCGCCGCCGACCGTCCGTCCGGGTCGGGCTCGGGCTCGGGCTCGGGCTCGGGCTCCGGCTCCGGCTCAGTGTTTGGGCTTATCTTTTTGGCCCAAATCCGTAAGTCCACTAGCCTTTTGGTATGGACAAGACTCTTGAGTTGGCTTGACTCTTGAGTTGGCAAGACTCTTCATCCGACCAGCCCTTTGGGCATCTGAAACCGCCAGCCATCATGGCAGGAGTAATGGCTATGAGTCCATTCACATGATCAAGGAGTGCTATATATATGTCATCATTCTATTCATTGCAGACACACGAAAATCAGTGCATTTTAGCATATCATATACAGTTCAGTCTTCATTCCAAATTATCGCAGTGCTCTGGCCGCGATGATGCCGCTCTGCGAGACGTTCAGGTCGTTTTAACCTTTGGGGACGAGCCGCTTCACCGTGAGCACTACCGGGGCGTATTCTCGTCTTGCGGGCAGAAGCTCTAGCTTCGAACGATCCTTTGTAGTTTATTAAAATTGTTTGTTAGTTTCAACTGTAATATTTCCTTTCTGTTCTTTATTTTAGTTAAGTTCAGAATTCTATTTGTAATACACGTGCAAGTATCGAATTATTCCAACACAAAAATGGGTTTCCATCCCAACTGACCGCCGCCTTAAATTCATGTGCCAATCGCTTCATACAAAGGACGAATAGATACGGGGAAATCGAATCTCCTTGCCTAATTCCACGAGAAGGGGTAAACGGTGCCATGGCCTCACCATTCCAAAGAAGGCGTATCTCTGGAGAATACATGCAAAACATGATAAGGGTTATCAACGAGGTAGGAATACTCGTCTTTTCCCAAGTGTCCCGAATAAATGCCCACGAAAGCCTATCATAGGACTTGGAGAAGATGAAATCTATATGGGGAGCTAGAAGATGAAATCTATATGAAACAACCGGAAGGGTTTGTAGTACCTGGGAAAGAGCACATGGTATGCAAACTACAACGGTCTTTATATGGTTTGAAACAAGCACCTCTGCGGTGGCATTTGAAATTTGACGAAGTGATGTTGTCAAATGGTTTCAATATCAATGAGAGTGACAAATGTGTCTATGTTAAGAAAACGGGTGACAATTACGTCATTGTTTGTCTATATATAGATGACATTTTGATAATGGATAGCAACTCTCATGTGATTGGTGAAACGAAACGAATGCTAAGTAAGAATTTTAGCATGAAAGATATGGGTTTGGCCGATACTATTCTTGGAATTAAGATTCTGAAAACGCCTAACGGAATTGCTTTGACACAATCTCATTATGTTGAGAAAGTGTTAAGGAAATTCAAAGCTTTTGATAAACCCATTGCTAAGACTCCTTGGGAACCGAATGTTCATCTAAATTATCATAAGGGTGAACCTGTGGGTCAAGATGAATATGCTAAGATCATTGGGAGTTTGATGTATCTGTCAAATTGTACCCGTCCTGATATAGCATGCTCGGTTCACAAGTTGAGTAGCTACACAGCTAATCCAAGTAAAGAACATTGGAGGGCTCTAGAACGAGTACTGAGTTATTTAAAATATACTCAGAACTTTGCGATTCATTATTCAAGAGAGCCTGCTGTACTTGAAGGGTATTGTGATGCCAATTGGATATCCGAATCGAAAGACTCATTTTCTACGAGTGGATATATGTTCACTATTGGAGGTGGTGCTGTATCTTGGAAGTCCAAGAAACAAACTTGTATTGCTAGGTCTACAATGGAATCTGAATTCATAGCTTTGGATAAAGCTGGTGAAGAAGCTGAATAGCTTAAAAATTTCCTCGAGGATATTCCATGTTGGACGAGACCTGTGTCGTCTGTGTTGATACACTGTGATAGCCAAGCTGCTATTGGACGGGCACAAAATATGTTTTATAACGGTAAGTCTCGACATATTCGTCGACGACATAATGCCGTGAGATATTTGATCTTGAGTGGGATTATCTTAATTGACTATGTAAGGTCAATAGATAATCTGGCGGATCCGCTGACGAAGAGTATTAATCGAGATCAAATGTATAAATTGTTAGAGGGAATGGGTGTTAAATCCACATCCTAAGGATGATTATAGCGGAAACCCAACCTTTTAGATTGGAGGATCCCAAGAGCTTGGTTCAATGGGATAACGAAGTTATAATAAACCGTGTGTTAAAACACTCAAACATACCTATTCTCTAAGAACAGTGAGTGATTGTTTACCTACATGTGGTGAGGTTAAGTCTTATGATTTTTAATGATTCTTGATTATCTCGGAGAGGTCAAGTATAGTAGGACACTTGGGAATAAGAATCACCTATATAAGTGTGAAGTGAGGGCCGCTTCAGTTGATACACTTATGAATCCAAAGGGGTGTCCAAGGCCGAAAAGGACACAAAACGTTAGAACGGAAGGAATTGAGATGATATTGTGTCTATATTATTGTCTCAGTATACACCATGGAGGACTAGTTCAAGGTTTTCATGACCACTATGCCGCCAGTATACTCGATGATGTTGACAATGGATAGGTTCAAGGTCACAAGCCACCTAGCCAAATGCAATATTGTCTCTTGAGGACTGAACTATGCATTTGCATTCATTTTGCATTGGCATTCTCACTCATGTGGGGGATTGTTGGAAATGGTTTAGTAATTAACCATTTATTAAGAATAAATATTGTTAATTAAATAATTATTATTTAATTAAAATATTTATTGAATGTTAATCTACGTCATGAGTAGATGAACGTGGTATATTTAATATTTCTAAACCGATTTCCGGTGAGTGAGATATTATATGTTAAAGTTGGATGTTGGAGTAGGAACTAACATGATGTTAGTTATCCCACATTGATTGTGGATGGATGTTTTGACTTGTATTTAAAGTCTTTGCCTTTATGGGCTTAATAACAAGTGGGTTGGTGTGTATGGGTGTCCTCGCGCACACACACACACACACGCATGCGCCGCCGCCGACCGACCGTCCGTCCGTCCGTCCGGGTCGGGCTCGGGCTCCGGCTCCGGCTCCAGCTCCGTCTCCGTCCAGGCCCAGGACTTGGATCTTGGCAATTGGTGCTTTGGGCTGGTGTTTGGGCTTATCTTTTTGGCCCAAATCCGTAAGTCCACTAGCCTTTTGGTATGGACAAGACTCTTGAGTTGGCTTGACTCTTGAGTTGGCAAGACTCTTCATCCGACCAGCCCTTTGGGCGTCTGAAACCGCCAGCCATCATGGCAGGAGTAATGGCTATGAGTCCCTTCACATGATCAAGGAGTGCTATATATATTTCATCATTCTGTTCATTGCAAACATACGAAATCAGTGCATTTTTAGCATATCATATACAGTTCAGTCTTCATTCCAGTCCAGTTCGCAGGTGCTCGGTCAGTTTGCGGTGCTTCTACTGCCGGGACGTTCAGATCGTTTTAACCTTTGGGGACGAGCTGCTTCACCGTGAGCACTACCGGGGCGTATTCTCGTCTTTCGGGCAGAAGCTCTAGCTTCGGACGATCTTCTGTAGTTTATTAAAAAATTGTTCGTTCGTTTCAAGTGTAATATGTAGGTCACAAGTCGTCCAGGTACAAGTCTAGAGGGGGGTGAATAGACTTGTAGAAACTCTTAAACTCTTTTTCACGAAGAGTGAGTTTCTTCAGCTGATAGGTAAACAAATGACTTGGAGTCGTTTGTTCTTTAATATATGCGGAAGTCAGCTGATGACGAATAGAAAGCAACTAATGAAACACTTAACAATGAATGCAGGAGTTAAATTATGATGCAATAAAACAGTAAAGAACGCAGACGATTATAGTGGTCTCAGAGGTGGGGTAATCCTCTACTAATTCACTTTTCTCCAAACCAGTTGGAGATGAATTCACTATAATTCTCAACCAGTGATAAATATTACAGTGATTCAAACAAAACTACAACAGCTTCCAACCAGTGGAAATCCGTTCTGTTGTACCACACTTGACTGCCTTGCACCTCTTGATCCTCGATCCTCAAATGCCTTTACAGTCTCTAACTTCAACCAGTGAAGTACCCCGAACTCAGTATTATAGACAAGAGTTTTTGTCTTCTCCAACTAAGAGCTTCTTTAAGTATGAACTTTTAGAACCGCTCTTTTCACGATGCTATAGATTGCTTGAATGCTTTGATCGCTTGAAAGTATGTTCGCACCGGTGATTGCTCAGTTTCAAATCTTTGGATATATATAGGTCACGATCTCTGAGCTTTTTCCTTGTAGCCGTTGCAAATCTTTTGAACAAATCCGTCCGTTGGAGGGAGACTTCTTTGTTTAATCTTTCTGAACGTTGCAAGGCTGGATTCCCATTATTTTAATCTATCTTCCGACTGCTAGAAGACTCTGCATGTGATGCACCGAATCTTTTGATTATAAAACGTTTAAAGTCTTCAAGGTGGGTCTGGATAGCTTTTTTAATTCATATCTCTTGCGGGAATCACTCCAATTTGTCTCTTCACGTTGCATGTGACTTTCCGTAATACTTGACTTTTCAACGCATGCTGACGTGGACTTGGAGTACTTGGCTGACTTCGACTAGGCTGATGAGCAGTCAACATCTCTGCAGTCTGGACCTCTCTGATGTTCACTGTTTGTAACTTATCTGATCAGGTGACTTGTCTGAAGTACCTTGGTTGCAGTCTGGTCAAACTTCTCTGATAAATTGTGTTGACCAGAACTACTCTGACTCGACTCGACTGATCCTCTCTGATGGACTTAGCTGTACTCAGTACTTAGCCGATTTTAGCCTAACTAATTTTTGGCCTACAGAAGATACTCATTTGGTTCTTCTTTACATTTTGCCAAGTTTTATACTTAACATATTTGGCCTATGGAAGATACTCATTTGGTTCTTCCTTACATTTTTGCCAAGTTTTATACTTAACATATTTGGCCTATGGAAGATACTCATTTGGTTCTTCCTTACATTTTTGCCAAGTAATAAACATTTGATTTTATATTAATGACATCATCAAAATCTAACAAGTATTCCTAACAAATTCCCCCTATTTTGATGATGGCAAAACTTTAAACAAGTAATCAAATGATCAAGTCTGCACTTAAGTGCAAGACACAAACTAAAGTCAGTCTAGTTTTTGAGACAACTGGGAATTGTCATTCAAAAAGAGTGTTATAAAATTAATTTTACAAGTACATGTCTGAATTTTACAAGAAAATTTTAAGTACATAAAACATTACAAGTAAAAATAAGTAAGAGTTATTTGCCTCTTCCCCGCCTTCGAATAGCCAAGTGTGTCCAAGGGTTTAGCTCCAATTGGTCTTGTTTTGACTGGGGCAATGTTGTCCGGCGATTAATACGCCTCGATAGGCGATCGGCATCACGATCAGAGAAGCCAACCTTGGAAAACATACTCTGGACAAACGCCTAGAGTTCGGCATATTACGGCGACCGTCTTTTGGTACCCATCGATCGTCTTTTGATATCTGACGATCGTCTTTAATGAGCGAACCAGAGGCGATCGTCTCGTGCCACGTATGGATCCAGCATCCGTCAAAGTCGTCGAAGATCGAATCTTGGACGGTGGCCCACGTGCGGGTCTTCAAAGGGTACCGACAGATAGGACCTTTGACCCCAGCTTGTCACCTACCACACCTACCGACAAGGCCGCTGAAAGGTACAAAGTGGGTCCTCCCCGGACAGCTACCCAGGACGCGTGCTGGCCTCCCATTGGCTCGCACAGCTGCCACCATCAGTGGCCCCAGACTTTAAGGGAACAGCCCCACGTGACGGGACGATCGGCCACCTTATTATAATATAGAAAACGGCGGTCGCCCGCGATCGCCTGAGGGGTCCCAACTACCTTGTCCCCTATAAATAGAGAACTCACTGCAGCAGCAAAAGAGAGGCTAATTTACTGTGAATTCAGTGCAAAATACACACAAAAAGAGAATCAAAGACTCTTTTGGCAACCACTTATACATTCATAGTGATATTCATACACATTTATCATATATCCCAAGCAAGAACTCACAGATTTATCTATCTGGTTCTTCCGGCAATCTACGCGCTCTACAGCCTAGATAACTAGAAGTCTTTACACTCCTTGTAATAGATTCTAACATTAATATTTGTACTCGACAGTATATTTATTAATAACATCTCGCGAGAGCATTCAAGCCCGGGATTAACAACCCCGGCAAATCTTGTGTTATCTATTTTCCCACGGAAGTGTTCTCGCATTTGTTTGTTACTCGATCATTCCAGCAATACTATCTCCGGATAATATTTTGGGTAACAACAATTGGCGCTAGAGAAGGGGGCAATCTAAACCTTCATTTTTATTCCTACCGTCTCGGAGAACACTCACTTTTCTCCGGACATACACTTGAAGAAACACTCACTGTTCTTCAATAGAAAAGCCTTCAGAAAAATGACATCTGCAACGACCTCCAAGAGAACCACCCTAAGATCTACCGGAAATCTCATTCCGGCGCAGACCGAATCCCAGCACACGGCGGAAGGCGACCGTGGCGACGCTAGGCTCTCACTCCCACCCCCGAGGGACGGTTCTAGCCTCTCACTCGATCGATTCCTGCATCACGGAGCAGTTGAGGAGGCTATAGCCATCCTCAGGGAGCGACGGAAGGCCTACGACTCGCCCACCATCACTCCATCGACCATCCTCCGGGCAGGCAAGCGGAAGCTTAAGGGGATCTATGTCGAGAAATCGACAGAAAGCCCCGAGCCGCAGGAGAAGGCTCTCGTGAGGCGGGACGATTCCGTCTTCAGCCGCCTAGGGAGCGATCCCTCATGGCGACCCGGGTACTCAGGCCCCAGCCGGGAGACATCGGAATCCGAATCCTTTACCAGGAGTTCGGCATATCCGACTCCCAGGAGACAAGTCGGTCAACGAGCCCCTGCTCGCCCAAGGAAGGAACCCACTGGCAGGGAGCTCGTCATTCACCACGGGGCTAGGGGATCAGTACACGATCGCCTTGGTTCGCGTTCTGAGAGCCAATCGGCGAGCAGTCAGGCGACGGCGATGGCCGCCATGCAACGCCAGCTCGACGAGATGAAGGCGCTCCTAGAAACTGGGCCAGGTGCCAGGAGATCGATCGCTGGGCTAAATGAACCACTCGCGGTTCAAATCGAGATCGCCCCAATTCAACCAAAGATCGCTCCCCCACAAATGCCTCTGTATGAGGGGAGGTCAGATCCGGAGACCCACTTGGGCAAATTCCGGATCTACATGATCGGATGCGGAGCATCAGATGCGACGAAATGTCGAATGTTCCCGTTAACTCTGGGCGATCTCGCCCAGAGGTGGTACATCTCACTACCATCTCGCTCAATCAATTGCTTTGAGAAGCTGGCGAACGACTTCACATCGTACTTCGCCGCCAAAGTCGCTCGCCTGGAAGGTCCCCACCGCATGATGAAAATCAGGCAGGGGAAAAACGAATCAGATGAGGATTACATCGACCGGGTAGACGAGATAGTCCTCACCGGTGAGCCCATCAGCGACGAGCTCGCTCTCCACGCAGTCCTGAGCGGATTCCACGGACGCTCGCCCATGTTCAGGCACCTCACAAAGGATATTCCCCCGACCTATACGGTCTTCCGCGTCAGAGCCACCGATTTTCTAGCCAGGCAGAGGATGCTCTCCCTCCGTTTGGGCGAGGAACCCTCCGAAGAAGGGAAGACACCTTCCCATGTCCATAAGAAGGCGGTCGCTAAGCCCAGAAAGGCGGTCGCAAAGCCGCCTGATGAGTTCAAAGCCTTCGAGGATGTGGAGGTCCACCTTTTCCACAACCTCAACTTATCTCCGGCCCACATCTTCAACGCAATCAAAGGTCGCGAGTAGCTCTACAAACCAAAGCCGATAAGGGACCACGGTCACCTAGATCGCAGCAAATTCTGTGCATACCACAAGAGTCCCGGCCACAACACCAGCCAATGTCGCGACCTCCTCAGACAGCTCTGGAGACTATTTGAGGAAGGTAAACTGGACAGCTTGGTCACCAAGCCAGAACCTAGGACGGAGAGAACCGGAGGGCGCGATCGCCGACAAAACGAAAGAACTCCTCCCAATCCGGTCGCCAGAATCGAGCGTGAGCTGGAGTACTCTGATGAGTCGGTCCCTCCGATCAACCCTGGCGGTCGAATCAACATGCTTCAAGCAGGAGGTTGAAACCTCGGGGGCCTTTCCCCGGTTTCCACCATGTCAAACAGGAAGCGAAAGGCCGAGCTGAGGGAGTTCGCTGGGGTCCATGTCGTGGTACCTCCGGAGCCGACCATTTCTAAAGACGCACTCATCACCTTCTTCAACAGGGACAGGGAGGGAGTGCAGTGCCCCAAAGAGGATGCACTGGTGATCTCCGCCTGAATCCTTGGGAAGACGGTCGATTGCGTGCTGGTCGACAATGGGAGTTTCTGCAACATCATATTCAAATCCGCCCTAGACCAACTCGACAACTTAATCAAATTCATCAAGCCGTTCGACACCGTGCTCCAAGGGTTCGGCGACAACACAGTCCAAGCCTACGGGAGGATCAAGCTCTTCGTCGGCTAATATGCTTTTATGATCCCAAGGTTAGGATTACTAGGAACCTAAGTTTTGTAATCATAGATAGGCCCAGCATCTATAATGGGTTCCTAGGTCGCCCTTTTTTAGAAACCTTTGAGGCGGTCGCTTCGTCTTTCTTTTACTGTATCAAATTCCCCACTGTCGATGGGACGGTCGGTACTGTAAAAGTGATACGAATTATGCGAATTCACTATCGATACAGCGGAAGGCTTTTTGACGAGCGGAAGCTATCGACAAGAAAGCTGCTGAATCGTGACAATACCACATAAAGAATAATATCGACGAGTGATGCAGATTTAATTCGATACAGCAACAAGATAGGAATTTGGCCAACTGGAAAATGACTCGAAACAGGTCACCTCCAAACAGCGACACTCGAAACAGCACGTTTCGAATGGAAGCAAAGTTAAAACAGGAAACAAGTTCAAAGGATCGAACGACACTTTATACGAAATATTGAACAAGTATAAAACTGTATCGAAAAATAAACAGAATATCGAAACAAGGTATAAACAGATGTTTTATCAAATTAGACCTATAATTTGATAAAGTGATTTCTCCTCAAGACCTATTGAGAATCAATCATATTAGTATTCGAAACGCGTCGAATAAAAACTAAGTTTTGATGAAAAGCATTCACCAGGGAAAAACACAAAGTGTTCTTAATTCTCCAACATTTAATAATTCTCCATTACAACTCTACTGCCACTATTTATAGGCAAAAGTGGCCTGACAAAATAACTTAAACTATTACAAGCTGTTCTTTAAAATAATGATAGGATAATAAAAGGTTCTTCAGGTCACTTGTTGACAAAAGTAAAAGCTGGGTCTTTGTCTCCAAGTTGTTTGCTGACAGCCGCCCTTTTTGCCAAGAATCCTGCTGCTTTATAAGAGAAAGCTGAACATCCTTTTATTTGTTTAGTTGCCACTTGATCCTTTTTCCCTCCCCAAGATGCTATTTGTCTTTTGTTTAAGTTACTCCAATTCCGACTATCAAGGTAACTCCGTGCCTCGTTTCTGTTTTCTCGCCTAAGTAGGTTGTAGTGCGGTGAGGTGTTTTACGTCAATTCTTACTTCATCTTCTTCGCTTGGAGTAGTCGGCCGTATCATTCCCTCCTTTAAAAGGAATTGTCCTCAATTCCGCAATCCGTCGTCGTCAAGGTAAGGGGATAGATCACCTACGTTGAAAGTAGCATGCACTCCGTAATCACCCTAAGTTCCAACTTGTAAGCATTGTCATTCACCTTCGCAATTATTTTAAATGGTCCTCACTCGTGGCATTAGCTTGTTCTTACGCTTACTCAGGAATCGTTCCTTCCTCAAATGTAACCAAACTAAATCTCCAACCTCGAATAGTCTCGGCTTTCTTTGCTTATTCGACTTCCTTTTGTATGCCTCGTTTATTTCCTTGATTCGATCCCGCACCTGCTCGTGCAATTTCATCATTGATTTTAGTTTTGACTCCGCATCCTTATGCACCAATTCGTTGCTTGGTAGTGGAATTAGATCTAGCGGCATGTAAGGATTCAACCTGTAAACTACTTCAAATGGAGAGTGTGCCGTGGCATGAGTAGGAGATCGATTATAAGCAAACTCCGCATGTGCCAGTTTCAGATCCCAGTCCTTTTGTGTTTTGCTCACCAAGCCTCGCAACAGCGTCCCCAGTGTTCGATTCGTTACTTCAGTTTGTCCGTCGGCTTGAGGATGATGCGAAGTACTAAACAAAAGCTTGGTTCCCACCTTCCTCCATAATATGTTCCAAAGTAGCTTAGAAACTTCGAGTCCCGGTCCGAGACAGTAGTCTTCGGAACTCCATGTAATCGCACTACCTCTCGGAAATACAGGTCAGCAACATTACTCGCATCATCGGTTTTGTGACAAGGAACAAAATGAGCCATCTTTGAAAAATGATCGACGACTACCATAATCGCATCCTTGCCTCGTTGGGTTCGAGGTAAAGCCACAATGAAATCCATTGATACATCTTCCCATGGCCTCTCCGGAATCGGTAAAGGTGTGTATATTCCTGGTTTGAACACACTCTTCGCAATATGGCATGTCACACACTTACTGATTATATTATGGACATCCCCCTGCATCCTTGGCCAATAAAAATGTTCTTTAAGCACATCCAATGTCTTGGCTGAACCAAAGTGGCCAGCCAATCCCCCTCCGTGAGCCTCCCGAACCAGCAGTTCTCGAATCGTGTGCCTGGGTAAGCAAAGACGATTCCCCCTAAAAAGAAAGCCCTCCTGTATCGAAAATTCTCCCATCAGGCCAGGTTTTCACAGGGCGAAGGTCTCGCCAAAATCCGCATCATCTTCGTAATACTCCTTTACTGTATCGAATCCAAGCAAACGAACATCAAGAGTGGTGAGTAAGGCATAACGCCTAGACAATGCATCTACCACAATATTGCTCTTGCCATCCTTATACTTTGATGAGAAGTGAAATGATTGTAAGAATTCCACCCACTTCGCATGCCTGGTGTTGCTACCCAAAATATTATCCGGAGATAGATATTGCTGGAATGGATGGGATAGCAAACAAATGCAAGAGCACTTCCGTGAGAAAGATAAATAACACAAGATTTGCCGGGGTTGTTAGTCCCGGGCTTGAATGCTCTCGCGAGATATTATTAATACCAATATTCGGGGATACAAGTACTAATGTAAGAATACAATTACAATGAGTGTAAAGATTCTTGTTATCTTAGCTAGTGAGCGTGTAGATTTCCGGAAGAACCAGATTTGATGCTCTGTGAGTTCTTGTAACAAAGGAGATGAACAGTCGCGGCGGTGAGAGATCGACCGTCTCTCACGGCGAGTATTTAGCTGGATGCTTGGGCTCCTGGGCTTATGAATCCCTTGGAATCTGTCTAGTGGATACTTGCTGCTTCTGCCGATCATCTTCTGGACGGGAGATTTAGAGAGAGAAGTCCTGAGATGGATTCCGGTGAGATAGCCGGGAGCTTGATGATATGTATGTTCTTCAGTATTTCCGTGAATGTATCGGAATGTGAGAGAATGAGTTCTGAGCGTAAGTCAGAATGAATTCGGAACCTTTTCCAGTGGGAGGAGGTTCTCTATTTATAGGGCTTGATACGCCGGCGATCGCTTTTTCGCATTATAATAATCGGGCGATCGTCTTTAGCACATGGGCTGTCCCTCAAAGTCTGCAGGAGTTGCCGGCCAATCAGACGGTCCAATGGGGAGCTTACACGCGTCCTGAGTTGCTGTCACGGGCGGTCCCACTGACAACTTTCGGCGCGCCTGCCGGTAGGTGAGGTAGGTGACAGGCTGTGGTCAAAGGTCTTGTCTGTCAGCAAAAGATCTCATCTGTTTGCGAAGATCTTGTCAGCGCCTTTGGTGGATCTGCACGTGGGTGCTTTCCTGAGATCCAGTCCTTGATAGCTTTGACGGGCGATCACCTCTGCTCGGGGCGCAGGTCGCCCGTACTAAGCCGGACGCTAGAGTCAATCGCCAGATGCCGAAGGGCGATCGCCTTGGGAGTCGATCGCTAGGTACCTGATGGTGGTCTGATATCTTCGACTGGGCGAGCTAGCCATAGTTTGACTGGAGTTGACTTGGTTGCTCGGCCTTACAGTCGATCGCCTGTCGGGATGAATAAATCGTGACACAACACCTGGGACTTAACTTGTGCTGTCCGTTAATATACTTCAAGGACTCATGGTCCGAATGTATGATGAAATGCTTTGGTCGAAGATAGTGACTCCAATGATCTAGAGCCCTCACAATAGCATAAAACTCCTTGTCGTACGTACAATAATTGAGACGTGCACCATTTAACTTCTCTGAAAAATAAGCAATAGGTCGCTTTTCCTGAACGAGAACCACTCCAATGCCCACTCCGCTAGCATCACATTCTACCTCAAACGGTTGCGAAAAATCGGGTAATGCTAAGATTGGTGCTTCGCACAACTTCGCCTTCAACTTTGCAAATGACCCCTGAGCAGCCCGACTCCAATTAAACGTGCCCTTCTTCAAACATTCGGTTATTGGGCTTGCAATGGTACTAAAGTCTCGAATGAATCTTCGGTAAAATGAAGCTAGTCCATGGAACGATCTAACCTCCGTCACTGTAGTGGGAACCGGCCAGGACTTAATTGCTTCGATCTTCGCTTGATCGACCGACACTCCATTCTTTGAAACAATATAGCCAAGAAAGACTATACTTTCGACCAAAGATGAGCATTTCTCCTTTTTTCCATACAGCTTCTGGCCTCTAAGGGTTTCGAAGACTTGCCTCAAGTGTTCGAAATGTTCTTGCAACGATCGGCTGTAGATCAAAATATCATCTAAGTATACAACCACAAATTTCCCTAAAAATGGCTTAAGTACCTCATTCATCAAGTGCATGAAAGTACTCGGTGCATTTGTAAGACCGAATGGCATAACAGTCCATTCATATAGCCCGTGTTTAGTTTTGAAGGCTGTCTTCCACTCATCTCCTTCCCGCATCCGAATTTGGTGATAACCACTTCGTAGATCAACTTTTGAAAAGATCACTGATCCGTGTAATTCGTCCAACATGTTATCAAGTCTCGGAATCAGAAATCGATACTTGATGGTTATATTATTCACGGCTCGACTATCAATACACATTCTCCAAGATCCGTCTTTCTTAGGAACCAGTAATACTGGAACCGCACAAGGACTTAGGCTTTCTCGAACATATCCACGTTCCATTAATTCTTCGATTTGATTTTGTAATTCCTTTGTCTCCTCGGGATTACATCTATAGGCAGCTTTGTTAGGGAGCGACACACCCGGTATGAGGTCGATCTGATGTTCAATCCCACGAATAGGTGGCAAACCCGATGGTAATTCGTCGGGAAAAACATCCGCAAATTCGTGCAATAAGGCATCCATCCTTTCGTTTCGTACAACCATGTTACCATCCCGTGCCTCCTTCAGAACCAATAAGTACACGCATTTGCCATTATTAATAGCATGTTCCCCCTCCTGTTCGCTAGCAAACATGGACAGTTTTGGCTTTTCACTCCTACTAGAACTCATAGCTTGAGGTGACATTGGTTTAAGCACAATCTTCTTGCCCTTATCCCGTAACTCGTACTCATTGCTTCTTCCTCGGTGTAAAACGTCCCTATCAAACATCCATGGTATTCCCAACAGTACATGGCATGCATCCATCGGCAGTACATCACATAATACGTTGTCTTCATATGAACCCATGGCTAGTCCAATCCTTACTTGTTTAGTCACCCTTATCTTGCTCCCATCATCGATCCAATGCAAAGTGTAAGGTTTCGGGCGAGCCGTAGTGGTCAGCCCGAGTTTAGTCACCATCTCGCTGGAAGCGACGTTGGTGCAACTCCCTCCATCAACGATCAAACTACACCATTTATTTCCAACTTGACACTTCGTGTGAAATATTTGATTCCGCTGTTCCGAATCATTCGAAACAGCTTTGGCTTGTAGCGTCCGCAGAACTAAAGCCGTGTCATATCTTGGAGCATCGTAAGACTCGCATTCTTCTCCTTCTTCATCCTTCATGTCGAAATCAAATACGTCACCCAGTCTTTCTTCCTCGACCAATAACTCATCTCGGATCGTGACAGCTTCCCTTAGTGTCACCACTCGTTTGTTTGGACAAGCATTTTGATAATGCCCGAACCCTTGACATTTGAAACATCTCACTTTAGCCAAACTCGTCTCCTTCGGTACGTAGGGTACAGTCGCCTTAGCCGGATTCGCAACAGAATGGAGTCGATGCAGTTGCCTTAACAATGAACTAGATCCGACGCTGGGTTTCCAAATTTGATCGAAACTCGGGTTTGTCTGACTTCATCCGGTTCCGAGCTTCTAACTTCACACATAACCCGCATAATGTATCAAGTCCTCGTATGGATACAGCCACCGAGTTAGCTATGCTTCGATTTAAGCCACGCAAGAATCGCGACATCTTCTGCTCCTCATTCTCCTCTATCTCTCCCATTAAGGTTAGATTCTCAAACTCCTCAATGTATTCACTGACATTCAACTTTCCTTGCATGAGATCTGCAATCTTTCTGTATAAGGATAACCGGTGTGATGTTGGCACATATCGTTTAAGAAGTTTTCTTTTTAAAGAATCCCACGAACGGATCTTTTCCTTCCCCGCACGAGTTCTTCGTGTTTTTACTCCTTCGTACCAAAGTGAAGCTCCTTTCCCCAACTTGAGAATTGCATACTTACACCTTTTCTCATCGTCGAGGTCTTTAAACTCGAACATACGATCAATTTTTCGTTCCCATTCCAGGTAAACTTCAGGATCTGTTCCACCAACGAACTCTGGAAGTTCGTTCACCTTGAATTCTTCGACATGGCGTGAGGGTCGTTCATAGTCACCACGCCTAGGTTGCCAACACTGGTCGCGTTGTTCTGGTACGTCACGCAATGCGTCACGAAGTTTTGCCAAGAAATCAGCGTCGTTGAGATCCATAATGCCAAAGATCAAGAACTTGGGGCTCCGATACCACTTATGATACGAATTATGCGAATTCGCTATCGATACAGCGGAAGGCTTTTTGACGAGCGGAAGCTATCGACAAGAAACTGTCGGGAACTGGTGACAACAGCTCGCTACAGCAACAATACTGACGAGTGATGCAGACGGTAATTTGATACAGCAACAAGATAGGAATTTGGCCAACTAGAAAATGACTCGAAACAGGTCACCTCCAAACAGCGACACTCGAAACAGCACGTTTCGAATGGAAGCAAAGTTAAAACAGGAAACAAGTTCAAAGGATCGAACGACACTTTATACGAAATATTGAACAAGTATAAAACTGTATCGAAAAATAAACAGAATATCGAAACAAGGTATAAACACATGTTTTATCAAATTAGACCTATAATTTGATAAAGTGATTTCTCCTCAAGACCTATTGAGAATCAATCAGATTAGTATTCGAAGCGCGTCGAATAAAAACCAAGTTTTGATGAAAAGCATTCACCAGGGAAAAACACAAAGTGTTCTTAATTCTCCAACATTCAATAATTCTCCATTACAACTCTACTGCCACTATTTATAGGAAAAAGTGGCCTGACAAAATAACTTAAACTATTACAAGCTGTTCTTTAAAATAATAAAAGGATAATAAAAGGTTCTTCAGGTCACTTGTTGACAAAAGTAAAAGCTGGGTCTTTGTCTCCAAGTTGTTTGTTGACAGCCGCCCTTTTTGCCAAGAATCCTGCTGCTTTATAAGAGAAAGCTGAACATCCTTTTATTTGTTTAGTTGCCACTTGATCCTTTTTCCCTCCCCAAGATGCTATTTGTCTTTTGTTTAAGTTACTCCAATTCCGACTATCAAGGTAACTCCGTGCCTCGTTTCTGTTTTCTCACCTAAGTAGGTTGTAGTGCGGTCGAGGTGTTTTACGTCAATTCTTACTTCATCTTCTTCGCTTGGAGTAGTCGGCTTCGTATCAAAAAGGAGATCAGCTAATGGCAAAAAGATGTTTGAATTACTCCTATGTCGTTACTGCTTTCAATACGTCCCATGTTATATATAACATTGAAACGATTGACGATCAACCCATGGAGATCGACGAGCCGAGCACATCATACCAACCCGACTCAGGGGACGCCATCTCGGTTCGGTTAACGGACGACATCGAGCCAAGGATCGGTTTCGAGCCAAGTCTCGACATCGATCCAAGAATCGAGTCCGGAAATCGTTCCAAACGTGAGGCGACCATCCCCGTCGAAGAGTTGGAGAGTATAACGATAGATCCGGATCATCCAGAATGGGAAGTACAGATCGGCGCGAGCATCGGCCGCAAACTAAAAGGGGATCTGATCAATTTGCTATGCAAGAACATCGGAGTCTTTGCCTGGTCGCATCAAGATATGGTCGGCATAAGTCATGAGCACGCTTGCCACTATCTAAAGATCGACCCGGCAATGAAGCCTGTTCACCAAAAACGTAGGAAATTCGGTCCCAAAAAATACGCGGCGCTCGACGTAGAAGTCCAAAAATTACTCAACAACAAATTAATCGGGGTAGCTACAGACGAACCACAATGGGTCGCCAACGCGGTACTCGTCAAAAAGCCAACCGGTTCCTGGAGGTTATGCATCGACTTCACCGACCTCAACGCGGCATGTCCAAAAGATCACTTTTCGATGCCTCATATTGATCACTTGGTCGATAGCACATCAAGTTGCGAAATGATGTCGTTTATGGATGCCTTCCCCGGATATCATCAAATCCCAATGGCGGAGAAAGACATAAAACACACATCTTTCCACATGAAAAAAGACATATACTTTTGGGTCCGAATGCCGTTCGGCTAGAAAAACGCAGGGGCGACCTACCAGCGACTAGTCAACAGAATGTTCGCTAATCAGATCGGCAAGACCATGGAGGTCTACATTGACGATATCGTAGTCAAAAGCCTCAAGAAGGAGGATCATCTCAACGATCTCGCCGAGACGTTCGCCATCCTCGAGAAGTTCAACATGAAACTGAACCCCAAGAAATGCAACTTCGGAGTAGGCTCCGGGAAATTCCTGGGGCACATCGTGAGCCAAAGGGGGATCGAGGCGAACCCCACCAAGATTCAGGCGATCCTCAACATGCAGGAGCCGTGAAACATCAAGCAGGTGCAACGCCTCACATGTTGTCTAGCCGCCCTCAACCGTTTCATATCACGGCTCGGCGATAAAAGCAAGCCTTTCTTCGCAACCATCAAGAACAAGAGGTTAGCATGGACGAAGGAAAGCCAGATAGCGTTCGCCAAAATAAAGGAATATCTATCTAACCCCCAGATCCTGGCAAAGCCGATCCCCGGTGAGAAACTATTCCTTTACCTGGCAGCCTCGGAGGTCGCACTAAGTGCCATTCTGGTGCGAGCGGAGGGACAAGCCCACTTGCCGATCTACTATGTTAGTCAAGCACTCCAAGACGCTGAAACACGCTATACACCATTGGAGAAGATTGCCTACGCCCTTGTCATGAGTGTCCGTAAACTAAGGGCTTATTTCTTCGAACATCAAGTGGAAGTCCTGAAAACTCTACCTCTAAGACAAGTCCTACATCGACCAGACACCAACGGGCGACTCCTCAAGTGGTCGCTGGAGATCGCCCAATACAGTATCACTTACGCCCCTCGCACGGTGATCAAGGGCCAAGCTCTGGCTGACTTCATAGTGGAACTGACATTCCCTCACAGTCCAACCCAGGTCGGCCGCCTGCCTGGAAGTTATATGTGGATGGCTCGGCGACCAATTCGAGAGCAGGGGCAGGGATTGTTCTCATCAGTCCCGACGGACAAAGTTTCACTAACGCAGTGCGTTTCAGCTTTCGTTCGACCAACAATGAAGCCGAATACGAAGCCTTGGTAGGCGGGCTCGATCTGGCCCTCGCCCTAGATGTTCGTCGCCTCCATATCTTCATGGACTCCCTTTTGGTCGTGAACCAAGTTAAGGGAGAATACGAGGCGCGCGGCGAACAGATGGTCAAATACCAAGAGCTGGTCGCCGAAATGTGCACAAAATTTGAAGAATTGCTAATCGAACAAGTCCCGAGAGAGCACAACTCCCAGGCCGATGCACTTTCCAAGCTAGCATCATCGGATGGGGCAGCCGATTTCTCCAATATACAAATCACAAAGTCAGCAAGGCCGGCGATCGACAGAAGCCTGGTTACCACGGTCGCCATCGCCGAGGAGAACTGGATGACTCCGTTCATCAAATACTTAAAGGACGGAATGGTCCTTGATGACCGTGTTAAAGCTCGCCAACTCCAGCTTCGTGCGACCAGATATACCCTATTGGACGACCGGCTTTACAAGCGAGCCTTCAGCCTTCCCCTCCTCAAGTGTATTACACCAGAGGAAGGTCGGCTCGTTTTAGCTGAGATTCATGACGGGATTTGTGGAAACCATGCGGGCGGGCGAGCTCTCATCCATAAGACAACCAGACAAGGGTTTTTCTGGCCATCACTTCAGAAGGATGCAATCGCCTATGCCAGATCGTGTCATAGGTGTCAGATAATGGGCCCAACATTAAACTATCCCCCGAACAGCTCACCTCCATGTATAGCCCTTGGCCATTTGCGCAATGGGGCATCGACCTTATAGGTCCCTTGCCGACGGCTCCAGGGGGCTGTAAGTTCGCCATCATAGGGGTCGACTATTTCACCAAATGGGCTGAGGCCGAACCGCTCAACAAGATCGGCCAAGAGCAAGTGATCAAGTTTATATGGAGAAACGTCGTATGCCGATTCGGGTCGCCTGTGCCATCATCTCCGACAACGGAAAGCAGTTCGACGGCTTAGAAGTCATGCAATTCTGTGAGAAATGGGGAATCAAAAGATTGTTTTCAGCACCCTATCACCCTCAGACGAACGAACAGGTAGAGGCTGTGGACAAGATCCTCAAACACACAATTAAAGCGCGACTCGAATCCAGGCAAGGACGATGGGCGAGCGAGCTCCCAGATGTTTGTGGTCCTACCGAACGACGACCCATAATTCAACCGGCGAAACCCCATTCGTCCTCGCCTTGAGCGAAGCGGTGATTCCTTCGGAGATCGCCGTCCTCAGCCATCGAACCGAACAGGAGATGACGACCGACAACGATGTGGCCCGACGAATCGACCTAGACATGCTCGAAGAACGACGGCTGACCTCTGAAATGAAGAACACAATCCACAAAAGGAGAGCCGAGAAGTTCTTCAATTCAAAGGTCAAAGAAAGAAGATTTCAAGTGGGCGATCTCGTCCTCAAGAAGATTCAAACCCACACAGGCGTTTTTGGTCCGAACTGGGAAGGACCTTTTAGGATATCTAAATGGCTAACTAAAGGAGCCTACGAACTGGAACATCCTGACGGTACTCCGAATCAATATGCCTGGAACGTCGTGCATCTGAAAAAATACTACCAGTGAAAAATTTGTATTCAATTTCAATGATGTATAAGGAATATAATGAGATTTTTTCCTATCCCATCTATTCTGGCGATCGCCCCACCAGGCATATCGCATACTGCCGACGATCGTTAATCATGACGATCCGAGGTATAATCAATGCAGCCATGGTCCTGGAGGTCGATGGAACCGATAGCTTCGCCCATGCAAGGTTCTTTTGGGCTGAGATCGCCCGCCCTTCGTTTAAATACGAGGTCGGCGTAGCCGAAGGACCCTCCAAAATAATCAGTAGACACGATCGCACGTCCTCAAGGTACATCATCTAACATGATGAACCCGGACAATGCGACGTGCCACTACCCCCATCTCAACGTACACCGTCGAGGGTCGCCATCTTCATGGCGGGCCGAGGTGGAAGCAGAGCTAACAAGCCGCGGACGTGGAGTCGAATAAACCGACGACGCCCCGTGCAAGGACTCCTCCAAACCAAGATCGCCCGCCCTTCGTTTTAACACAAGGCGGGCGTAACCTAACGGAGGACCCTCACAAAAAATGAGTCGCGGGATATACAGTATCCCTCGCACACAAAGACACGATTGGGGAGGTCGGTCCATCGAACACCCCAACCGTGCATGATTCTTCAGAATCGGCAAAACTGAAGATAGCTCGCCAGACAAACTAGTTTTTGTTTCCTTACTTACAATAAGTAAACAAAAACAAGGGGGCAGAGATGGGTCGAGCTAATCCCAAATGTGATCGGACAGCAAGGAACCACGCCCGATCGGCTTCGCTCAAACATACGCAGGACGATCGCCATTATTCAACAATAATTACAAGTAAGAATTCCGATTCAAAACATATCAATACATTCAACACTCTGACAATCGGTCGGATGAACAAGACGTCGAATGCAATCATACACATACTTGTAAAAATTCGCATACAAACATTCAAAGGCGATCGTACATAAAAAGACACAGTGCGAACAAGGAATGTTTCATTCATTATCAAAAGGATTCCATACAAAGAGAAAGCAAAAATTATAAGATACAAGGGAAACAAAAATATCTCTCAAGGCCCCGCCGGCTGGTCATCGCCCTCAGGTTGCGGATCGTCTTGGGCCCCCCCATCGGCCTCGGGATGAATGAGTTTACTAGTATACCAACTCAAGTCGATCCCGAAGTCAACAAAGTCAAGAATCGACAAGGAGAACTCCGGGTGCAGAGGGTGATCGAGGGCATCGACTCTGGCTCCTTTTCTTCTTCTGCCTTCTCTTCCTCTTTCTCCTATTCCTCCTCCTTTTCTTCTACCTTCTATTCCTCTTTATCCTTTTCTTCTTCAATATTTTCCTTTTCTTTTTCCTCATCCTTTTCTTTTTATTTTTCTTTTTCAGATCCTTCATCTCCTCTATCATCATCATCCTCATCATTATCATCATCATTATTGTTATCATCATTGCCATCTTTTTCTCCTTCATCATCATTCTCCTTTTCATCATCATCATCCTCCTTCTCTCCTTCATCTTGTTCTACTTCTTCTCATTCTTCTTCTTCTTCATTCAACTCTTCTGTCTTCTCTACTTCCTCAGGTTGATTTTTAACTAAGATCTTTTCTTCTTCTCTGCTATCCTCCTGCTCGTCTTCTTCATCATCCAAAACAACAACTTCTTTATTTTCTTCTCCATCTACCTCCTCAATCCTAATTTCCTTTTCAACTACCTCCTCAACAACTTTCTCATAAGATCCGTCAAAAATACTAAGCATAATGCAGTGGATGAACTGGTCCATGTTGGTTTTAAAATTGGACATGAACCAGTCCTCCTGAAGGATCAAAATTGTGTCTGGTGTTTTACAAAAATCTATCAGCACATCCTCCGTGGCTTGGGGATAGTCCCAACCACAAGTGTCAATAAAAGATTGAAGTTTGACAAAAGATAGGGATTTCAAAAATTTCCATTCTTCAAAAATTTCAAGGAAAGATTGTTTTAAGGCTAGAGGTTTAACAAGTTGTAGTTGTTCGATGGATAGATTGAAAGTATTATTTTCTAAGAGGTTAAAGATACAGTTGGCTTCAGGGATAGAAATTATTAGACCTGCTTCTTCTTCCTCGTAGATGTAGGCTAGGGGGTGAGTACAGCCACAATCTGAGTCTCGTGGGTGCCTGGGCAGGTGGTCTTCCAGTGAGTTGGTGACTGGGCCGTAGGGCAGCAAGATGATCGATCGCTCTTCCCCACTAAATCGCAGTCTCCTTGGCCTCTTGGGAGAGGGTTCTCGTGACGACCGCATGATAGAAGGTCCTTCGTGGACCGGTCCCCTTCTCTTAAATCGGATCGCTATGGGAGTGTCGTCGGACTCGGTGTCCGACTCGATTGCAGCTGGGATGTCACCGCAGTCGGTCCGACTCTCTTGACGAATAATATCTCTGTATGGCCTTGTGTCGTAGGTCCTTCAAGATCTGGCCGCTCTCCTTGTGCTTCCCAATTTTCTCCTTCTCTTGGTCCAGATGACCAAGTCTTTTGTTGGGATGGAAGGGGTGTTTCCTTCGCCATGCCTGTCTTTTCCGGATCCAACTCACTGCGTTCCAAACGCCACTTTGTCTTAAATCTCTTCTCATCAACAAGCCATTCGGCTTTGTTGACCTCTCGAACGAGTTGCCTGAATATGTAATCGCCTACCAATTTCTTCTTCCTGAATTAGTGCTCCCAGCACCATAAATTTTGCCGACGACAGTTGATCATAACTGCCGGCCATCCCCATGATTATTTTGTTGGTTATGTCCAACGCGAAACGATAAACTCTCTTAATCTCATTCCTCTTGGCAGTGAGTTTCAGTTTTTCCGGCAAGTTCTCCACTTTAATCTTTTTCCAGATTTCGGCAGAAGACTGCTTGAGAGCTTCGACGGCTATGCCGCGGTGCTTCATACCGAAAATAGTACGGATCGACTCTCGAGATATGTCGACCTGATTTCCTCCGACCGTGCTCCGAATTCCATCTTGAATTATACAGGCTTCGCGATAGAATGCGATAACATCCTCCTTGTACAGATGTTGGGGATTGATGTCTAGGAATGGGTAGATCCCATTGAGCTTCATCGCGCGGATTAGGTTAAACACATCGTAATCCTCCATATTAGCTTCCAATAAGCCTTCAAAATCGACGACCATCGAGAAAATAATCTGGTCCTTGACCGCCTTCAGGTTGACACCTTCGAAGTAGGATGCCATTTCTGCAAACAAAAGATTTTAGTGTATTCGGTGTTCAAGGAATTTTTGCTCTGAAAAATCTAGGGTTTCTGGTAAGCGTAAAGGGTAAAGTAAAGTGTTTTCTTTCCTTATAAAGAAGATGAAAAGACGTATGGATTAATTTATAATATATTTGAAACAGTGGTACGCCTTTTGAGATTCTTTTGAATTTCAAATTTGAATCGGTGGTCATTTTAAAATTTGACGGTTGGTTTTGATTGGCCACCGTGGAGGTCGATTTAATAAGCGATTGACGTGTGTATTAAAAACGCCACTTGTGAAACGAAAATATATATTTAAGTGCCATTTGTTAACCAAAATTAATATAATAATATTATAAATATGGCAGATAATAATTAAATATTCAAAGGTCGGTTTAGAAAACTTAGCTGGTCTGATTGGTTGACTGTTGACCGCTCTGCATCAGGTGAGTTGACTTCTCGCCTGATATTCTGATCAGCTAGGTTGCTTTGTCCGTCATTCGTCTTCTTCCCTGCATCAGCTAGGATCTGATTCTTCAGCTGGGTCCGTCCTTCCTCTGAAATGCTTGACTTGCTTGATGCTAGATTCCCAATCTAGTAATCCAAGATCTCTGCTCAGCTCCAAAAATCTTTCTTCTGGCAAGGGTTTGGTAAAGATGTCAGCTATCTGGTAGTCTGTGCTGACTCTTTTAACTCTAACCCTTTTGTTAAGCACATGGTCTCTGATGAAGTGGTGCTTAACATCAATGTGCTTCGTCCTTGAGTGCAAAACTGGATTGTTGGTTATTGCAATAGCACTATTGTTGTCACACCAGATAGGAACTTCATTTGCAATGATATTATAATCCCTTAACTGCTGTCTAATCTATAAAATCTGTGCACAACAGCTACCTGCAGCTAGATATTCTGACTCTGTAGTGGAGATAGAGTTAGAAACCTGCTTCTTGCTAAACCAGGATATCAGTCTGGTTTCTAGGAATTGGCACGTTCCACTAGTGCTCTTCCTGTTGATTTTGCATCCTGCGAAATCTGCATCTGAGTATCCTGACAGCTCGAAATTATCATCCTTTCTTACATTGATTGTAGACTTAAGGTATTTTATTATCCTCTTGGCTACATCTAGGTGTGATTGCTTTGGCTTGGACTGGAATCGCGCACAAACTCCTACGGCATAGGATATGTCTGGCCTGCTTGCAGTGAGGTACAGAAGAGATCCAATGAGTCCTCTGTAGTAGGTTGAGTCCACTGATATGCCTGCCTCGTCTGCATCCAGGTGAGTACTTGTGCTCATAGGAATTCTTGCTGGCTTGGCTGATTCCATTCCATATCTCTTGATCAGATCTTTGGTATACTTAGCTTGGTTGATGAAAATTCCTTTTTCCATCTGCTTGACTTGTAGTCCGAGAAAGAAGTTAAGCTTTCCCATCATACTCATCTCAAATTCTCCTTGCATGAGGTTGGAGAATTTCTCGCATAGCTCTGGATTGGTTGATCCAAATATGATGTCATCCACATATATCTGGACTATTAATGTGGCCTTCGTGCTCTACTCTGAATAGGGTTTTGTCCACCTTCCCTTTGCAAAAACCATTTTTCTCAAGAAACATAGACAATGTTTCATACCACGCTCTGGGTGCTTGCTTAAGTCCATAGAGAGCTTTTAACAGCTTATAGACTTTGTCTCCTTTGACAAAACCTGGGGGTTGCTCTACATAGACTTCTTCTTCTAGGATTCCATTTAGAAAAGCACTCTTTACATCCATCTGATATACTTCAAAATCCTTGAATGCAGCATATGCGAGAAATAGTCTGATGGCCTCTAATCTTGCAACAGGTGCATAGGTTTCATCAAAATCTATTCCTTCACACTGTGCATAACCTTTTGCTACAAGTCTGGCCTTATTCCTAACAACAGTTCCGTCTTCATCACTCTTATTTTTGTACACCCATTTGGTGCCAATAACTTTCTTATGATCAGGGCTGTCTGTTAGTTCCCAAACTTTGTTTCTCTCCATCTGTTCTAATTCCTCTTGCATGGCATTTATCCAAGAGTAATCTTCTAGGGCTTGTTCTGTAGTTTTAGGTTCTATTTGTGACATAAATCATGAGAACATAGTCATTCCTGCCGGTAGGGTTGACTGTCTTGTCTTAACTCTATCAGTCAACTTTCCGATGATTTGCTGGATTGGGTGATCTTTGAGCCACTTGGGGATGTCGTCCTCTTCTGGGTTTGTTCCCCCCGTTGGATTGCTCTGGTGGATTTCTGCATCAACTGGGTTCTGGTCTGCAACTGGATCAGCTACCGTCTTGTCATATGCAGGCTGGATCTGATCTACAGGTCAGTCTTTATCAGCTACGGATGGATCTTCTTCAGCAGCAACTGGATCAGATAGGTTTGGTGATCCTGTCTGATCTGCAGTTGGGTCTTCAGCAGCTACAGTTGGGTCATCAGGCTAGTCTGCAGGTGAGTCCACCATTCCAGTGTCATGTACAATGACTTCTTCAAGGGTCGCTGATTTGAGCTTGTTCTCAATTAGCTCAACTTGCTTCCTGTACTCAACGGTAGATTCATCAAAAACAACATGGGGTGTTTCCTCCACAACTAAGGTTCTTTTATTAAAAACTCTATATGCCTTGCTTCTTTATGAATATCCCATAAAGAGACCGTCATCAGTTTTAGCATCAAAGGCATTTAGTTGTGTTTTACCGTTGTTGTGGATGAAACACTTACAACCAAAAACATGAAAGTAAGCAAAGAGGAGTTCTATTATTCCAAACCTCATAGGAGTTTTGCCATGTCTCCCTACTATCATACTCCTGCAGGTGTGACAGTCAGTGTTGACAGCTTTCACCTGAACCTTGGGGTGTCCGCTTCGCAATCATGGACCTTGCCGCTTCCTTCAGTTTCGTTTCTTCTTTCAAAGAACACCATTCTCACGGGCGTCCTGGCTGCAGAGAGCTCATGCTGGATCCCATTCTGATCGCTGTAATCAGTTATCGCCTTGTTGAGAAACTCTCCTCCTCTATCTGATCTGATCTTGATGATGGATAGGTATTTCTCATTCTGGATCCTTCTCATCAGCTCAGGTAGCTTGGTCAAGGTTTCACTCTTCTTATATAGGAAGATAATCCAAGTGTACCTTGAATAATCATCTACTATTACAAGTGCATGCTTTTGGCTGCTAAGAGTCCTTGGCTTGATAGGACCAAATAGATCCATGTGGAGTAGATCTAAGATCCTTGTTGTGAGAGTTGTAGGCTGGACTGGATTGAACGATGCTCTGGTCTGCTTTCCTTTATGACATGCATCACAAAGCGCTTCCTTCTTGAATACTTCATTTGTAAGTCCTCTGACCAGCTTCTGAGAACTGATCTTGTTGATGGCTTTAAAGTTCAGGTGACATAGTCTTTTGTACCACAGCCATCCGTTCTCAGCTACTGTCTTGGATAGAAAACAGGAGTTAGGTGTTCCTGTGTTCCAATCAATCATATAGACATCTCTCCTTCTGAAACCTTGTAGCTTTACTTCTCCAGATAAGATGTCTATCACCATACACTTCCAGATGGTGAAGACTACTAGGTTCTTCTCGTCACAGAACTGGCTTATGCTCAGGAGGTTGTACTTGAGCCCTTTGACATAATGAACTTTGGATATCACAATATTTCCTCGATGCAGCTCTCCAAAGCCTTTTGTTTGTCCTCTAGAGCTATCTCCAAAAGTTACATCGGGACCTCTTTCTTTGGTGTAATTGGACAGCATTTTCTTGTTCCCGGTCATATGCCTCGAGCATCCAGAATTTACAAACCATTCTTCACCTCCAAAATTTGAGCTTGTGGAGATGTGGTTGTAGTCCTTCCACCTTTTCTGCAATCAGACAAGCAGAGATTTAGGTACCCAAATCTGTGTGGGTCCTTTGGGGTTAGCTGGTTTCCTGGAGAATTGATTTCTCCTTGGATTGTAAAAGTTGTTATTATTATTATAACCCTCATAAGGTATGTAAGTTCGAGGTCTGAATCTCCTGTTGGGATTGTATACTGGATATTCCTCAAAATTTTGATAGCGTGGGCCATGTCTAAATCTTGGCTGAGACCATTTATTGAATCTTTGAGGTCTCCACACTTATTCATTTTGGAAATTGGGATAACCTTGAGGTTTCCATATGCCCCTCCCATTTTGAAATCTATTTTTAGGGAGTTGTTGGTAATAGTGGGCATGTTGTCTGGGCTGCTGCTTTTGCCTGGGCCATTGCCTAGTCGCCTCTCTAGGTGGCTGCCTTGTGTAACCTGACTGCAGCCTAGACATGTGACTTGGTTGTTGCCTGTTTTTAAATATCGGTTTATATGTAGGCTCAACAGTCGAGACAATTGTTTCTCCCTTGATAAACTTTCTTTTAGAATTAGAGGGAGTGTGAGGATCATATCCAAGGCCTGATTTGGAATATAGTGGCCTTTTATTGATACACAATTCTTCCAGGGTTGAAGACGCCTTCAGGGAGGTTATTTCCTGCGCCTGAGTCTTATTTACCTGTGTCAGCTTAGTAACTCAGCTTTGGCATGAGCAAGTGCAGCTGATTTTTCTTTAAGTAAAATGGTTAGTCTGTTTATCCCAGCTGTATTAACATCAGCCTGGTTTTTAAAGTCAGCTGCAGTTATCTCAACCTTATTCAGATCTAGGCTGAGTTTTTCGAAATCATTTTTCAGCTGCCTATTCTCATCTTGGTACCGAGTCTTCTCTCACGACATAGCTTTGGTGTGCAGATTTGAGTGTCTCAAAATCTTTAAATAACTGATTTACCGATTCGTGCAGATCCATATCTTGTGACATGGCTGAGCTATTATTTGAATCGGTGGGTTTAGAAGTTACCTCTTCATCAGATAGGTTTGCCATCAGGCAGTCATACTCTTCATCTTCATCAGAAAAGAATTCGTTGCTTGATTCGACATGCTCCTGGTCTTCTCCGATGAGGGCCTTTCTTCTATCTTCTTTTCTGTCCACCTCCTTCTTGCTTTCGTCCTTATTGAGCTCAGGATAGTCCATTTGGATGTGTCCGGTCTTGTGACAATTGTAGCACTCTACTTTCCAGCTTCCAACTTTCTGGTTCCTTCTTGGATTCTCCTTATAATTTTTCTTGTATTTGGAGTAGTTCTTTCTAAAGTTGCTGAACCTTTGCATTATAAATGCCATTTCTTCTTCAAAATCTAGTGGATTTGGAGGTTTTACATCAGATAGGCTCTTGGCAGGGGACTCGGCTGCAAATGTTATTCCCTTCTCTGCAGGCTCAGTTGAGGATGAACTTGGAAGCTCGAACTCATAAGCCTTCAGATCAGAGAACATCTCTTGGATCTTTGTCTTATTCAGGTCCTTGGACTCTCTCATGGCCACGGCCTTCATGCTCCATTCAGGGTTGAGAGATCTGAGAACCTTCAGTGCCATTTCCCTGTTGCCATAGGTTTTGCCGAGGGAGTTTATCTCATTAATAATCTCAGTGAACCTTCTGTCCACTTGATCTATGGATTCGCCGTTCTTCATTTTGAAATTGTCAAACTTTTGAATGGCGATTGACAATTTATTTTCTTTGATTAGCTCCATTCCTTCACACATTAAAGCTAATGTGTCCCAGATTTCCTTGGCATTCTTGCAGTTCTTGATCTTGACCATGGTGGATTTGTCAAGAGTCTGATATAATACATCTCTGGCCCGGTTATCAAGATTGCGCCTTTCTTTCTTCTGAGTCGCCTGTCCTCTTCTTAGGAATCTTCTCTCGCTTCCCCGCTGCGATCTCCTCTCGCCGTGTTGTCCTTCTCGAAGATGAATGGACCATCCTCTATGATGCACCACATGTCGTCATGAATCGAAGATAAGTGTGCTCGCATCCTTATCTTCCATGTATCATACTCACAACCGAAAACACAGGAGTCTAGAATGCATGTGTTCCATTATAAAATGAGAGTAAAGATATATATCTGATATAGATCTGGTTCGTGAAATAAATGAACCAACCTCTCCGATACCACTTGTAGGTCACAAGTCGTCCAGGTACAAGTCTAGAGGGGGGGTGAATAGACTTGTAGAAACTCTTAAACTCTTTTTCACGAAGAGTGAGTTTCTTCAGCTGATAGGTAAACAAATGACTTGGAGTCGTTTGTTCTTTAATATATGCGAAGTCACCGATGACGAATAGAAAGCAACTAATGAAACACTTAACAATGAATGCAAGAAGTTAAAGTATGATGCAATAAAACAAGAAAGAACGCAGCGATTGTAGTGGTCTCAGAGGTGGGGTAATCCTCTACTAATCCACTTTTCTCCAAACTAGTTGCAGATGAATTCACTATAATTCTCAACCAAAGGATAAATATTACAGTTGATTCAAACAAAACTACAACAGACTTCCAACCAAAGGAAAATCCGTGCCATTGTACCACACTTGATCGCCTTGCACCTCTTGATCCTCGATCCTGATGCCTTTACGCCTCTAACTTCAACCAAGAAGTACCCCGAACTCAGTATTATAGACAAGAGTTTTTGTCTTCTCCAACTAAGAGCTTCTTTAAGTATGAACTTTTAGAACCGCTCTTTTCACGATGCTATAGATTGCTTTTTGATTGCTTGAATGCTTTGATCGCTTGAATGTATGTTCGCACCGGTGATTGCTCAGTTTCAAATCTTCGGATATATATAGGTCACGATCTCTGAGCTTTTTCCTTGTAGTCGTTGCAAATCTTTTGAACAAATCCGTCCGTTGGAGGGAGACTTATTTGTTTAATCTTTCTGAACGTTGCAAGGCTGGATTCCCATTATTTTAATCTATCTTCCGACCGTTGTGAAGACTCTGCATGTGATGCACCAAATCTTTTGATTATAAAACGTTTAAAGTCTTCAAGGTGTGTCTGGATAGCTTTTTTAATTCATATCTCTTGCGGGAATCACTCCAATTTGTCTCTTCACGTTGCATGTGACTTTCCGTAATACTTGAATTTTCAACGCATGCTGACGTGGACTTGGAGTACTTGGCTGACTTCGACTAGGCTGATGAGCAGTTAACATCTCTGCAGTCTGGATCTCTCTGATGTTCACTGTTTGTAACTTATCTGATCAGGTGACTTGTCTGAAGTACCTTGGCTGCAGTCTGGTCAAACTTCTCTGATAAATTGTGTTGACCAGAACTACTCTGACTCGACTCGACTGATCCTCTCTGATGGACTTAGCTGTACTCAGTACTTAGTCGATTTTAGCCTAACTAATTTTTGGCCTACAGAAGATACTTATTTGGTTCTTCTTTATATTTTGCCAAGTTTTATACTTAACATATTTGGCCTATGAAAGATACTCATTTGGTTCTTCCTTACATTTTTGCCAAGTTTTATACTTAATATATTTGGCATATGGAAGATACTCATTTGGTTCTTTCTTACATTTTTGCCAAGTAATAAACATTTGATTTTATATTAATGACATCATCAAAATCTAACAAGTATTCCTAACATAATATTTTCTTTCTGTTCTTTGTTATAGTTCAGTTCAGAATATTATTTGTAATACACGTGCAAGTATCGAATTATTCCAACAAAAATATAGGAATCGGATGATATATTTTTTGTTAAAAACTGAACATAAGTAATTTAGCAATTAATCTGGCTCAAGTATTGTTTTATCAGTGACTTGGCTCAATTATGAACCACTTTCTCGTATTGTGGTCTACAGTTGTCACTTGCAGCGGTTTATGGGAAATTTGCCCCCCTTTGGAGACTCTCCCAGCCTAGATGGCAAGGTTTTCTGTTGGGTTAGATCCAATATTGGTTTAAATGCCCTTGTCGCGACGCTGCTTCATTGATCTGGAACAATATATATATTATATATGAATATATTATTTTTTTAAATATATATGAATATATAATTTTTTTAAATATATCCTTTTATGTTATTTATGTAACGATCATTGACGGTTTCAAAGTTTGATTCATGTTAGCCGACCCCAAATCATTTTGGGACGAAGACTTAGATGATGTTGTTGTTATGCTTTTTCCTAAAGTAATTAATTCCTTTTGTCAAGTCCCCGAAACAAACATTATACATGGTAAATTGTGTTGTCCCCATTTGATCCACTTTATAGATTTAGTAGAAATAGTTTGTTTTGTCCTTTGGCATATAGTAATATTTTTTTATGTCCCAAGTTTAGTAACAATTCTTTTGATACCCAAATTGTCGAAATTGACCTTTACTCGAATAAAATTCGAGTCATATATTATAATTTCGAGTAATATAATTTTGAGTCAACTTCAAAAAAAACAATATCGAGGAAGGTTGAAAATATGGGTTACCGGAGTCCGAAATTTCGGGTTACACGAGTCCAATTCGTGTCACCCGAATACAATTCGGGACATGTAAATAAAAAAAAGTCTCCCGAATTCATTCGGGAGATGTAAGAAAAAAAAAATCGGGTTACACGAGTCCAATTCGTGTCACCCGAATACAATTCGTGTCACACGAATTTTTTTTATACATCTCCCGAATGAATTCGGAGACCTCTTTTTTTTATACATCTCACGTGTGGGGCATCGTCCAGTGCCACCCGAAAATGAAACTGCCCATTCGTGACAAACAGTCTGGTGGGGCAGTTACCCGAAATGACATTAAAAAAATCTTATAACAACAGTCTCGTGGGGAAACAGTCAAATTGCCCAATGTTGCCCGAAATAAAATTGCCCATTCGTGACAAACGTGTGATGAGTGAGTTTTTTTTGTTTTTTCCCCCTCCAAAGCCAAACATCATGTGCAGTGCAGTGTTGCCCGAAGCTGAATTCGGGTAACTCGAATCAGATTCTGATTACTCGAATATATATTCGAGTTACCCGAATTTAGATTCGAGTTACCCGAATTTAGATTCGAGTTACCCGATTTTGTTACGGCTAACTCGTATTTTGTTCGGTAACCCGAATTCGGGTAATTCGATTGTCTAATTGTGTTACCCGATTGTCAACCTTTCTCAATATTGTACATTTTTTAAAGTTGACTCGAAATTATGTTACTCGAAATTATAACAAATGACTCGAATTTATACGAGTAAAGGTCAATTTCGACAATTTGGGTATCAAAAGAGTTGTTACTAAATTTGGGACAAAAAAGAATATTACTATATGGAGAAGGGCCAAACAAGTTTTCTCCCGTTGGTGCAACTTTCTATAAGCTAGCTTCATGATAAGCACATATAGATACTTAAGAATTAGCACATATACTTCAGTTGTTTCATGTAAAAAAAAATGTGGTTATTGGTAAGTTTTTGTTGTTTGGATGAGAATGTATTTTTTCCAAATTTTGAAAGTTATTCTCTATTATGCTGTGTTGTCTCCATGGTTATCAAGTCGCAGACTAGTCGATCGATCGGATCCACAGGAGCAGTTCCTTCCAACTTTGGTAACCTTTGAGCGACTGGGTCACTCGACTAGAACAAAGATGGAATATCGACTAGACGCCCTGACTCATTGACTAGTCGGCGACTAGACGCCGACTGATTGACTAGTTGGCGACTAGTCGACTACTTGACACCCATATCTGAAGTTATATGATAGATTATGTGTGTTGAACCTTGTGTTGAACTTAATATGTTATTTTTGGTACATACTAAGTTATATCAAGTTATTTTATTACATGTTATAGTATATGTCATCACATGTATATATATATATATATATTATTTATTATTTTTTACTTACCGATTAGTCAACAAACTAATCAACCATTAGTCAACTAATTGCTCAGTCGGACCTCTGTCAATTCGAGTGAACTTGACAACCATGGTTGTCCCTTATGATGCTATTTCTGCTTCAAAAATCACAGAGTATAGGGATAATCTTCCATAGGAGACTTGTAGCAAATACATTAATCATGCCTTGTTTCATGATTCCAAGACTTTGTAATGTGATTGAGCTGAAATTTCTAGAGCATTATTAGTACTATACGGGTAGTTATTGGCAACTGCATTAGGAAAATGTTTCACGAGTTCTTATGGAATCAAATGAATGAGAAAAGTTTATTTTTGTATATCCAAATTTTAACTTTTAATTTTTTATATCCTTTTCCTGCATAACTAGCAACATGTAACTCATTGCTCCCAAATCTGCTTCAGTTTCTCCATTTCTTGTCTGCTGTTGTATATAGAAACCTCATTTCATTATGATGTGTAAGCTCCATCATGGGTGCAGCTGGCATATTATTACCTACTAGTTTACACATACTCGGACATGAATACGGCGATACGGAAAAATCTAAAAATATAAGACACGGACACGGCATATATATATATATATATATATATATCAAAACGTGGATAACGCATTTAAGTTTGAATAGGTCGGGAAGAGTCAGACACCATTTGAGAGACGTCTTGTAGGAACTAGAAGTTGGATGGTAGATCTAGGCGGTTGCTGGTTTTTCACAGTTTTCTTATGGGATGTTGCTAAACATACCAAGGAAAAAAAAAAAAAGAACAAGACACATAATCTGACAGTCTGGACCGCAGCTTTACAGCATTTGTCTTTTTTTTCTTGGGGGGAGTTATACAGACCCCCCCTATATTACTAACCAAACCCTCCCTAGGGAGGGTTTGTCCCTTTTTTTTTCTTTTTTTTATTCTTTTGTTTTTTTGATGTGTGTTATGTTTTTTTTAGTATTTATTTATTATGTGTTTTTTTGTAATGTTTTTTTTAGTATTTATTTGTTATGTTTTTTGTATTCATCTAATGTATTTCTATTTAATTAAACAACAACAACAATAACACGTTAAACATTAACACATTAAACAACTACAACAACTGTTATTATTCAACTAAACAACAACAACAACAACATGAGTAGAGTTATATTAAATACCAAACTTTTCTTACATACCAAGGGACTCATCCCCACCATCCATCCAAAAAGAAATCAATGGTTGAGATTAAAACCATTTAATATTTCACACATTTTTTATAATTTAAATATCTCTTAAACCGTTAATCGTTAAGCGAAAATAATTACACCATCGCGACGAGCATTTAATTATCTTTCTATAGACGGGCACTTTGATATACTTTCGACAAAAAAAAAATCGTTTTTTTTCGTGGCCGAAAAAATCATATGTGATATATCATATATGATATTACATATCACATATGATATACCATATATGATATTACATATCATATATGATACGTAATATCATATATGATATATCACATGTGATTTTTTCACACGAAAAAAACATGAAAAAAGTGGAAAAAAAAATTTGTCGAAAATATATCAGAGTGTCTATCGATAGAAAGATAATTAAATGCTCGTCGTAACAGTATATTTTTTTTGACTTAACGATTAACGGTTTGAAAGATATTGATATTTGAAAAAAAATGATGAAAGTGGGTTTTTTAAATTGTTGGGATTAATCTCATCCATTAGATCAAATAAAGATGGAGGGAAGATGGAGGGTGGAGATTAGTCTCTTGGTATGTATGAAAAGTTTGGTCCTCAAATGATCTTAAATCCAACAACATTAACACATTATTTAAAAACAACACCATCAAATATAGTGCATTTACTATGTTTGTGCTCTTACATAAAATAAAATATACACATTATAAACTAAAATAAACTTCATTAATTAAAAAAAACACATTACATAAAAAAACACATTACATTATCTCGCCCTAACCCCAAAATATGCATGTCAAATCCATAATTTTTGATCCGCAACCGCTTCCAACATAAGAGTTGGTATTTATGATCACGCCTTTGAATTGAGCTTGTAAGGCCTTTGGACAATTTTTCCAATCCCAATGCATACAATCAATACTCCCGAGCATTCCTGAGTTTATGTTTTTCTTCATGCAATGCATATATTTTTCAATGTCATTGGGAAGTCTCGACGCTCCCATTGTGGGTGAGTATTGGGGAGTGGTGAATTTTCATCCAAATCACATAAATGTAGTGAAGATACTGCCGCCCCACACGGGCAATCACATGGGGGCCACTAATAACAAAATCGATCACTCGAGCTATATTTTGCACCCAATCGCTAGTTGCTCAGAGAATCGAACACCTAAAATACATTACAACTTTTATAAAAAATTAATCGAACCATACAGTGACCACCCGTACTAAATATAACAAAAAAATAATCGAACCAAATAAAAAAATATTTTTATTTGTTACAACTTTTTTTAAAATAACTTTTTGTTACAATTTTTTTTAAAAAAAATACTTTTTTTGTTATAATTTTTTTTTTGTCTTTGAAAATAAAAAAGAAAATATATATATATATATATATATATATTGTGTAGGGGGGTAGGGAGGGTTTTCATAGGGGGGGTCTGTATAACAGACCCCTTTTTTCTTTAGCAACGATAAAAGGGCACGGCAACCAAGAATAGAAAAGGAAGATTTCCGGCCAACAAAAAGGGAAGATTTCGGCCGAAGAAAAATTAACCGCTGCTTTTAATTTTCATGTTTAATCAATACTATTTCATGCTTTTAAGTAAGTTTAAAATTGTACCTATTTATTTAAAATTTAATTTTGTAATATATTTTTGATTTGATTTTATTGAATTATTTTTGTGTTATTTAGCAGATCTATTTATGCTTGTTTGTTTATTTTATTTTATTTTATTTCAATTCACCAACCAAACACCCCTTTATTATTATTATTATTATCTTTTTTATTATTATTATAGTAATTATTGTTATTATTCGTGTTACTAATTTTATTTTCAATAAATATTGAACTCAGTAAATACAATCAATTCATTTGTTCCATGTGGGTTCGACCCTTTTGGTTTTGATTACAAGGCCACATGGAGATAAAAACTTACAGTATTTTCCATAAATCGCCAAACGAGATCGAGTCTTCAAGCGAAGAACAAATAAAAGCAGAGAGGCACTCAAACATCTCCCGTTTTCTCTCGAAACATCACCCATCGAGTCGAAAAATCAGTCGAAAGTGATTTCTCGAGGTGAAACGAGTAGAAATTAACGTCCTACGATGGAACGAGTCGAAAATAAAGTGTGGGGTCGAAATGGATAGAAAATTCATTGTGTGACGAAACAAGTCGAAAATAGACAGTAATGTGGTACTTTTTATGAGGCACAATAATTTATTGAAATATGTGTAATTTGAGTATAAAGATAAATAATATTTAAACGGAAATTTATTTTGAGAATTAGAAAAAAGTAAAACATCTCACTTTAAATGGAAATGAGTGAGTAATATGCTAAGACTAAAAATAAAAAATCAAGTTTTAGAATTACAATCCAAAAGACTAAAATATCCTTTGGAGGAAGCTAGATATTTTACCGTCAACATTTGTGCAAAATGATGATATGAGTTGTGACGGTGAACTAGAACATTTTAAAGAAAACTTTTACAAGCAGTCCAAAGTTGAGAAAAAAAATTTGTTAAGAAAGCTAAAGGATATCATGGGCCGAACTACAACCGACATTCAAGTATCTCGAGTACAAAAAAATACTCGTGGACGACCACGCTTAAAGAAACCACAACAAAAATGGGATGTCGATCCCATTCATCAAGATTCTCGTAGATCTTGTTCAATCATGCCAAATATTGTTGGGTCAGATTCGATTAAGGAACCAGCGAGACATAGTTCATACGTGATGGACCTGAACGAGGTTCCAGATGAGTTCGAGAGTTCGTATAACTCTTATATTCTAGAAAAAATTCCAAAAAATTTTCGTCCTTACATCACGCAGGTAAATGATGTAGAGGGAGATGGAAATTGTGGGTTTAGAGCGGTGGCTACGTTCTTGGGATTAAGTCAACATCAGTGTTTTCAAATTCAGATGGAATTATTAAACGAGTTAGTTATGCACTATAACATATATACAAAGACATATTCGGAGCTGCTGATATAGCACGACTGCAGTACACATTGAGTCTCCAATGATTTACTAATTGCTTCACGGTTTGACATTGTTGTTATTTTTTTAAGCGAGTCATCCAGTACGTTGTGCTTACCACTTTGGTCTAGTCCGCCACGATCACGACGACATAATATAGGTGCGATGACATTGGTCGGTAACCACTACGTCCAAGTAGAATTACAGGAAAATTCTCCATTACCTCTTAACCATCCGCAATGGTTTCGTTACAATTATGATCCGGCATGGGCCTTCCCGTATATAAATCGGCAAAATTTGTATAATGAATTTTTGCACTCCATGTCATGAAAGAATTAATTTTTTTCTTGTATTATCATAATTGTACTTCTCTACTTTTTTGTATTATTTAATAAACATGATGTATAATATTTGTCTATTTAAATAATACATTTTTACACAAATTTTTTGGTATTATCATAATTCTATCTATTTTTAAAAATAACAAAAAAAAAGTAAAAAAACTAACAAAAAAAAAAGTAAAAAACTAACAAAAAAAAAAAAAGCTGCCACAAAATGCCAGCAAAGGGAGGGAGAAGGGGGGACAGCAGGGGGTGGATGGGAGGGAGGGGTAAAAGCCCAAAAAAAAAAAAAAAAAAAAAAATGATTAAATTGGTATACTTAGTAATTGGGGTTGGTATATTTAACCAACCCCTTTCTTATGTCGTCCTTAACGAATGGTCATAAAAAAAATAAAAAAAAAAAAAAAAAAAAAATAGATTATTATGTGGTCAGGATATATAAAAGTATAGGATAAGTACAAAACTACTCTTGAGGTTTGTGATATTAAGAAAAAAAAGATGAAGCTAATAATGCCCGGGACCATGTCTGTCCCTGCTGTGTCCAGATCCGTGTCCGACCCTAATAGCACATGGGATGCGGCACAGGTGTTTCCAAGCCGTGTCTGACACGGCCACATCTCCTGTTTTAGGAGTGACGGTGCATCCTATATTACCTAAAACCTTGTTCCCACTTGGTGCAATTATGATTCTAGTTGGCTGATTGCCACCAATTTGCGACAAACACGAAATCATCATCAAAATGAAACTAAGATTTGCCATTGTTGAGTAATTAATTCGGAATTCACCAAGTGTGTTGGTGTGATGAGGTTGGTGACCAATTAGGGTGGGACTAAACACTTTATATGGGTTCGGATATGGGTTCTGTATAACAGACCCCTTTTTGGGGGGAGTTATACAGACCCCCCCTATATTACTAACCAAACCCTCCCTAGGGAGGGTTTGTCCCTTTTTTTTTTCTTTTTTTTATTCTTTTGTTTTTTTGATGTGTGTTATGTTTTTTTTAGTATTTATTTATTATGTGTTTTTTTGTAATGTTTTTTTTAGTGTTTATTTGTTATGTTTTTTGTATTCATCTAATGTATTTCTATTTAATTAAACAACAACAACAATAACACGTTAAACATTAACACATTAAACAACTACAACAACTGTTATTATTCAACTAAACAACAACAACAACAACATGAGTAGAGTTATATTAAATACCAAACTTTTCTTACATACCAAGGGACTCATCCCCACCATCCATCCAAAAAGAAATCAATGGTTGAGATTAAAACCATTTAATATTTCACACATTTTTTATAATTTAAATATCTCTTAAACCGTTAATCGTTAAGCGAAAATAATTACACCATCGCGACGAGCATTTAATTATCTTTCTATAGACGGGCACTTTGATATACTTTCGACAAAAAAAAATCGTTTTTTCGTAGAAAAAAATCATATGTGATATATCATATATGATATTACATATCACATATGATATACCATATATGATATTACATATCATATATGATACGTAATATCATATATGATATATCACATGTGATTTTTTCGCCACGAAAAAAACATGAAAAAGTGAAAAAAAAATTTGTGAAAATATATCGAGTGCCTATCGATAGAAAGATAATTAAATGCTCGTCATAATAAGATATTTTTTTGACTTAACGATTAACTATTGAAAGATATTGATATTTGAAAAAATGATGAAAGTGGGTTTTTAAATTGTTGGGATTAATCTCATCCATTAGATCAAATAAAGATGGAGGAAGATGGAGGGTGAGATTAGTCTCTTGATGTATTTAAAAGTTTGGTCTCAAATGATCTTAAATCCAACAACATTAACACATTATTTAAAAACAACACCATCAAATATAGTGCATTTACTATGTTTGTGCTCTTACATAAAATAAAATATACACATTATAAACTAAAATAAACTTCATTAATTAAAAACACATTACATAAAAAAACACATTACATTATCTCGCCTAACCCCAAAATATGCATGTCAAATCCATAATTTTTGATCCGCAACCGCTTCCAACATAAGAGTTGGGTATTTATGATCACGCCTTTTGAATTGAGCTTGTAAGGCCTTTGGACAATTTTTCCAATCCCAATGCATACAATCAATACTCCCGGCATTCCTGGAGTTTATGTTTTTCTTCATGCAATGCATATATTTTTCAATGTCATTGGGAAGTCCAGACGCCTCCTATCAGGGTGAGTTGGGGAGTGGTGAATTTTCATCCAATCACATAAATGTAGTGAAGCACGATCGTCGCCCCACACGGCAATCACATGGGGGCCACTAATAACAAAATCGATCACTCGAGCTATATTTTGCACCCAATCGCTTAGTTGCTCAGGAGAACCGAACACCTAAAATACATTACAACTTTTATAAAAATTAATCGAACCATACAGTGACCAATTCGTACTAAATATAACAAAAATAATCGAACCAAATAAAAAAATATTTTTATTTGTTACAACTTTTAAAATAACTTTTGTTACAATTTTTTTAAAAAATACTTTTTTTGTTACAATTTTTTTTTGTCTTTGAAACTAAAAAAGAAAATAAAAAAATATATATATATATATATATATATATATTTATATAGTGTGTAGGGGGGTTGGGAGGGTTTTAATAGGGGTCTCAGATAATGCACTCTTTTTCTTTAGCAACGATAAAAGGGCACGGCAACCAAGAATAGAAAAGGAAGATTTCCGGCCAACAAAAAGGGAAGATTTCGGCCGAAGAAAAATTAACCGCTGCTTTTAATTTTCATGTTTAATCAATACTATTTCATGCTTTTAAGTAAGTTTAAAATTGTACCTATTTATTTATAATTTAATTTTGTAATATATTTTTGATTTGATTTTATTGAATTATTTTTGTGTTATTTAGCAGATCTATTTATGCTTGTTTGTTTATTTTATTTTATTTTATTTCAATTCACCAACCAAACACCCCTTTATTATTATTATTATTATCTTTTTTATTATTATTATAGTAATTATTATTATTATTCGTGTTACTAATTTTATTTTCAATAAATATTGAACTCAGTAAATACAATCAATTCATTTGTTCCATGTGGGTTCGACCCTTTTGGTTTTGATTACAAAGCCACATGGAGATAAAAACTTACAGTATTTTCCATAAATCGCCAAACGAGATCGAGTCTTCAAGCGAAGAACAAATAAAAGCAGAGAGGCACTCAAACATCTCCCGTTTTCTCTCGAAACATCACCCATCGAGTCGAAAAATCAGTCGAAAGTGATTTCTCGAGGTGAAACGAGTAGAAATTAACGTCCTACGATGGAACGAGTCGAAAATAAAGTGTGGGGTCGAAATGGATAGAAAATTCATTGTGTGACGAAACAAGTCGAAAATAGACAGTAATGTGGTACTTTTTATGAGGCACAATAATTTATTGAAATATGTGTAATTTGAGTATAAAGATAAATAATATTTAAACGGAAATTTATTTTGAGAATTAGAAAAAAGTAAAACATCTCACTTTAAATGGAAATGAGTGAGTAATATGCTAAGACTAAAAATAAAAAATCAAGTTTTAGAATTACAATCCAAAAGACTAAAATATCCTTGGGAGGAAGCTAGATATTTTACCGTCAACATTTGTGCAAAATGATGATATGAGTTGTGACGGTGAACTAGAACATTTTAAAGAAAACTTTTACAAGCAGTCCAAAGTTGAGAAAAAAAATTTGTTAAGAAAGCTAAAGGATATCATGGGCCGAACTACAGCCGACATTCAAGTATCTCGAGTACAAAAAAATACTCGTGGATGACCACGCTTAAAGAAACCACAACAAAAATGGGATGTCGATCCCATTCATCAAGATTCTCGTAGATCTTGTTCAATCATGCCAAATATTGTTGGGTCAGATTCGATTAAGGAACCAGCGAGACATAGTTCATACGTGATGGACCTGAACGAGGTTCCAGATGAGTTCGAGAGTTCGTATAACTCTTATATTCTAGAAAAAATTCCAAAAATTTTTCGTCCTTACATCACGCAGGTAAATGATGTAGAGGGAGATGGAAATTGTGGGGTGCAGCACAGCATGGTTGTGTACTGCACCAGATCCCCTTCCACTTTATATAGAGCAAGGATCAAATCATCAAAGACCCTAGTACTATTTTTATGCTGATATCTATACTTCTACTAAAAGAGGGTCCCGACACATGTCACTATATAAATTTTTTTATTTTATATTTTAAATATAGCTTATACATAGAGATATATTCTTAAATTTCCAAAAAAAAAATTCTAAATATGTGTTGTGGGAGTTTTATTCCACAACTTACACTCATCTACCAATAAAAAAAGTCTTCCTTTATTTTTTTTTATCTTAAAATTTTAAATATTTATAATTTTTTATATCAAGTTTATTTTTAATGAAAAATATATCAAATTAATTTTTGTTTCACAATTTTCAACTAGACATCCATATGAATATAATAAATTTGATGGATATACAATAATGACCGATTTCACAAAACAATTATATTAGAAAAATCTGAATATTAGTTTTCAGTAAAATTAATTGATGCAAAATAAAAATATATTGACTCATTTTTATAAATTAGATTTCAGACTCATATTGCTTATACAAAAAATAAATTATGACATTTATTTAATTATAATAATTAAAAATAATAAAAACATTGTTTGAATATTCCACCACCACATGTGAATGTGGAGAAAAAGAAGCCACGTGAAATTGAGCTCCCTTTGCAGAAGAGAATACACCAACAATAACTAGTGTGTGCAAAACAGTGCGTGTAATAACTAGACCTAAGAACACGGCGGCCTAAACGCAGCCTCAGAAAATGGCATGCCAAATTTGGGCTGGGCCAAATGGGCTGGGCCAAAGGTTTTGGGCCAAAATATTTGGCCAGTGGCCTCGGCGTGGCCTGCCTCGCCCGCGGCCGACTCTTTTTTTTGAAATATTATTTCGAATAAATATAGAAATATTTTTCGATCCGTAATTATTATATTATTCACTATACTATCACAATCAATTAAATAAATGTACAATTATTTTTATTTGATAATTATATTATTTACTACACTACCACAATCAAAAGACAAATATATAAATATTTTTATTTGACCATCATTTCATTTATCACTACTACTTTCTTATAAAAATCATAAAATAATATTATTATTGATATGAGATACTACAAAGAAATCACAAAGTCCGATAAAAAATAAAACTACATCAATAATTAACATATAGATGTAATCTAATCTAACAAATAAGGAAATATTTTAAATATTATAATTACATATAACATAAATATATATAAAAAAAGCCAAGGCGGCCATGGGCGCCGGCCTCAACGGCGGGCAAATCTGGCCAAAAAGGCCGATTTTTTTGGCCGAAAATATGAAGCCCAATGCCCACTAAAACGGGCGGTGGCTGCCCATGGCCCAGGCCTATTTTGCAGTCTAGTAATAACCAACTGGCTTAGCCCCCACCACATGAGTTTGGGGTCGAGGTCAGGGGTTCTATTCCTCTTGCCTTCATTTCAAAAAATTTTCCCGGAGCATATATGCTCTAATTAAGCCTTTGACAGGATTTCATACTGAATATCATCCGTGTGTGTTCGATTCGGGTGGAGGACTTCATGTTCTCTTTACCTGGGAGGATCTGGTTGTACGTCAGCAGAACCCGACAAGACACTGATCAGTTCGTGCACATCCCGCGATTTAACTTGGTGGCAGTAATGAGAAAACGGAGCTGTTACCCTCAGATATAGTTAGGTGTAAGCCTAGAAACTGAGTTAAAAATAAAAAAAAAAACAGTGCGTGTAATGAGAGAAAACTGGAGAGTATTGTATTGAGAGAAAAAAAGGAGAGAAAAAATAGTGTATTTCCTATCTCCTCTTTAGAGGCGTTTTTTTTTTTTTTTTTTCCCATTTTAGGTTAATTCCTTGAGATATTTATATTTCGAGAGATATTTTTTCGAGAGTTTGTGATAGCCTAATTATTTAGGACTATATCTTTTTTAACGTCAAACCATAAAAAATAACAAGTTATATATTCTTATTGATAAGTGTATAAGGGGGTGTATTCAATATACAAAAAGTCTTTAAAAATCTTGAGATATTCAATAATGATTTTATAATATCTTTTAAATTCTTGATATATACAAAAGTCCACGGATTTTAAAAGATTCTACAAGTTCATGGAGTTTGATAGATTTATACCAATTTTTTAAATCTGAAAATTATTCTCAAATAATATATATGACACAAAAACTCATTAAAATTTATGCAATGAATAAAAAAATTGAGAAATAAATCTAAAATGATGAAAAATAAACATTAGGAAAATAAGTTTATTTTAAAATTATAATTTGAAAGTAAGAAACAATAAAATCTGAATAAATTAAAGTATGAAAAGTAAGTTCTATGAAAAATAAGTTTTGGTTTTTTTGTGTTATTTAATTAATTTTTGTATTTTATTTTCACAATTATTATTTTTATTTTTTAGACTTATAGATTTATTAGATTGACATTATTGATAATAATGAATAAGAGTTTAAACATATATTTGTGAATTTTAGAGTCCATCAATTTTTTAAAATTCATAAAAGTTTATCTCTTAAAATTCAATGGACTCTATGAAGTTTGACACTCCATATAAATTCATAGATTTTAAAAAATTTGTACAAATCAATTAACATACAAATTGGATACTCTCCCCTAAGTTTTTGATACCAAATTTTTTAAAAGACATTATTACCCTTAAGTCTACCACTAAAAGATAAAAAAAGATAAAAAGTTCGTATGAAATGGACATTGGAAGGGGAAAGAAATACTAAATTCTTTCATGATCTCTTCAAGAAGAATAGGAGTAAGATTCATAATATTCATCACGGATAACATCCTCACGGCTTTGGATGTTGTTCATGACATTTCTAGATCTAATATGAACACCATTATTAATCGTTGGATCAGTTTGATTAAACAATGTGTTAGTTCGGCTTGGTTCTCCATTGTAATTAATGGTTGCTCGGTCGGCTATTTTAAATCCGGGAGAGGCCTCGAGAGATTTTGTTACTCCTGTCCGTACTTCATCCAACTGGTCCTATCAGGCTTCTGAAGCCAGAGGTAAGTACAGTCGAGGAGGAGCAGCGAGTTCAGATTTGGGTCTTCCTCGAGTCGATGAGATCGAGGAGATAGATGATTTGGAGGATAGCGATGTTGGGTACACTTAAGATGTAGCCTTGATTTATGTATTCCTTTCTTTGATTTTCGGATTAATGTTTAACTTAATTTCTATTATGGTATTGTGGTTGTGAACCATTTATTGTTGATCTATCTTGTAACGATATTATTTGATAATCTTGAGATTTGGGGTTATTTGGTCCGTTTTTCTTTCCTTTTGGTATTGTACCCAAGATTTCGTGATAATTTAGGCAATTTTTCATTGTGATTCGAGACGTCAAGTCGTGAGGACTTGGGCGTGCGATTGATATGGTCCCGAGGACTATGACTGTGTTGTTATTATCTTTGCATGGTGGGTTAGTGTTTGCATGGGCGTCCGATACAGATGAGAACGGGAGAGTGTATACCGATGAGTATAGACATGTACAGTGGGCGGCTCCCGCGGGATGTGTACGCCGGTGTTACGAGTCATGCGGCTGGCACGACTTTCGGGCTGGTCTCTAGTGGAGGAGTCATGATTCGACTGATCTCGTACTTGGTTGAGTGTTTTTATCACTTGGTTTTCACCATGTTCAGCCAGATGAGACACGGGCACCCGAGGGGTTGGCCCAGTTACCCAGGCGAAGTTGTTCGCATTGAGGACTATTCCTGGAGATGTTGTTTTCAGATCGTGATGGATAGTTCGTACCCCGAGTGTGTACCCTTAGTTTCGGGGACGAAACTCGTTTTAAGTGGGGAGTATGTAATATCCGGGGGTAATTTTTTTTCGTTTTACTATTGTGTTGTACGTATTCATTTGGAATTATATAATTGGTGTTGTATTTGACTGATACAATGTATATTGTATTGAGATATTTCGGAATCGAAATATTTATACTTATCGTCGGTATTGTGTTGCCGATCGGATGTTGCTTGGTCAGTTTTGAGTTTGATTTTGGCTAAGTATATTGGACCTAACGTACGCTAAATGCATAGCATTGTGTATGTTAATGGTGGCCGATTACGTACGTTAAACCATGTTACACAGGGTATCTGATCGCATCTGACTTTCGGCGTGTGGGGCCGAACGTGATTGGATCATGTTGGCCTTTCGAGGCAGCCAAGTCAACGAGCATTACGTACCTAATACTTATGCTATAGCGTACGTAATGCATGTTTCATTTTGAGGCAGTAGTTTTTGGGATAACGTAGCGTACGCTACGTAAAGGTGATAGCGTACGTAATAGTTCTTACGTATGTTAAGGAGGGAGGATATCGGCCGTAATGCGATGTTCAGATTATAAAAACATGTTTCGTCTTTCATTTTCTCACGATCCATTTTCGATTTCTCTCTCTAGAAATCATCCCTCTGCACCTCTTAGTTTATTCCAGCCTCTTCCAACTTGTTTTGGAGCTTCATAACTTGGATTGAAGCTTAGGAACTTGGAGTTTGGAGTGTTTCTTGATGGTTTGAGGTTGTTCTTCATTTCTTCAAGAGGTATGTGTTTAATCTTGTGTTTATCTCGAGACTATGTTGTTGTTCTTGTTGATTACTTCGTGTGTTGATTAATGGTTGGAGAATAGCATGATTCTTGATGAGTTTTTATAACTTATGATGAAGAACATGATGATTATGTCTTGATGAGGAGTTATTCGCAATGTTTAAGAATACTTGAAGGTTATAATCATGTCTAGGAAGAGCTATGTTAAGATTGTTATATGATTAACATAACTTTGAGATGATTATTGTTGTTGTTTGTGTTCTTGGGAGATTCTAACCATTTTAGTATATAATTATGATGAATTATGTGATAATTGTCATAATCGTGAAATGGTTGATTTAATATCGTTGATTAATCTAAATTCATGATGAATTGGTGGTTGATTATTGTTCAGACATCATGTTAGTAGAGTTGATGATGATCTTAAGGTCATAGTGGTGATATTGGTGAGGTTATCATTTTGGGATGATTAATATGATGTTGTTCTTAATGATTCTTGTTGAATTGCTTTCACAAGTGTTAAGAACATTTGATCATATTGATCATTGAGGTGTCGGAGGATGTTAGAATTCATAGTTGAGGACTATGATATTCGTTTGTGTGGTTTGTTCGATTCGTGATTGAATCGGAGTTATCTCTTGTGTTGTTTTCGATCGACATTGTGTTATTGAATGAATTGTATTTCATTCAAGCTTGTTCGAGTGCTTGTGATTGTCGGAGGATGTCGTTCGTCATTCGTGGGAGGATTTCATCGCCTTCGGTTTGAGGCAAGTTTTATACTTGTACTAGTCAATGAGATAAATGTCATCATAAATGTGTATGAATATGCTGTATCATTTCGAGACGTAGTCTCTTCATGATCTGTTGGTGTCAGAGAATTGTTAGATACAAAACCCTTCGGTAATTATGCCAACATTGTTGATTGATCATCTTGTTGTTATTATTGTTCGTTAATGGACGGTTCAAGGCATTGAGATACTTGCTAGATTATGTTGTTGTCGATAGCCGGGTTGCCGTATTGATGTATCAATGGTTATTGTTGATTGATATTCCATTGAGATATCGTTGTGATCATTGTTATTGATATTGATGTTTTTCTGTTGATGTCGTGTTGGCTGATTGAAGGCGTTGACGTATTTAATTATCATCTCTATTTCCGGTGGTCGATTAAAAGCACCGGGACATCTATTCTAATTGTATCGTTATTTATCGATTGGTCGTTCTAAGGTAATCGATGTATTGAATTGGGACTGTCGAGGACATTTCACATCCGTTGAGTCGTTGTTATCGATTGGCCGTTCTAAGGTAATCGGTGTATTGAATTGGGACTGTCAAGGACATTTCCCATCTGTAATATCATTGTTATCGATTAGCCATTCTAAAGGTAATCGAGGTATTAAATTGGGACCACCGAGGACGGTGCCCATCCGTGAGTTATTGTTTTCGTGTTGGTCGACACAAGGCAGCACACTATCGTTCTTGTGAGTTCGGTAATCTTGTGATTGTTACCGTACGTGATTAATGGTTTTGGAAGTTAGTCTCGGCTAGTGCTCGATAGGTAAGTTTGGGGCTTGAACCTTCGCGGTTGGTTTCCTAACACCTACAGTTGAGTAGGTCACGGTCACTGGGTGATCTCATTATGGGTAAGTCTGGGGCTTTAACCTTTGCGGTTGATTTCCCAGCACCTCTAATTCAGCAAGTCACGGTCATTTAATGGCCTCATTGTGATACGGCTTCGTGTCGTGGCTTCGACCCTCATTGTGATACGGATTCGTGCCATGGCTTCGGCCCTCATTGTGATACGACTTTGTGTCGTGGCTTCGGCCCTCATTGTGATATGGCTTCGTGTCGCGGCTTCGTCCCTCATTGCGATACGACTTCGTGTCGTGGATTCGGCCCTCATTGTGATACAGCTTCATGCCGTGGTTTCGGCCCTTATTGTGATACGGCTTCGTACCGTGGCTTCGGCCCTCATTATGATACGGCTTCATGCCATGGCTTCGGCCCTCATTGTGATACGGCTTCGTGTCGTGGCTTCGGCTTTGATTGTGATACGCCTTCGTGTCGTGGCTTCGGCCCTCATGTGATACAGCTTCGGGCTGTTTGGCTTCGGGATATTATGATGATTTGCAGCTTCAATTTAGTGGCTTTCAGGCCATTGTGACAGGTGCAGCTTCGGCTAAGGGCTTTTAGGCCATGTCTGATGTATTGGTGTTCCTGTTGAGAGTCGGGCATTGTGATTCGTATCTATTTCAGCTTTGGTTTGGTTTACCTTCGGGTAATTCGTTGTTGTGTTCTATATTGATGATTCGTCGTTGGGCACTTGTGTTCTAACCTGCTGAGCAGGTATTGATCGTATGCCGTGGGCATAGTGTTTCACGAATGCTCTATTCTTATGTTTGTTTGTGAGCGTCTCGTATTATCATTGTTGTACCGTTTATTTTGCCTTTGGATGCATATCATGTTGTACATGTATTTGATATTCATTATCTGGATGACTGACCCCGTGGGGGCGGAACATGTTCTCATGTTTCAGGTGTTTGCGAGGAGAGAGTTGAGACAGAGGGGCATGATTGTAATATCCGGATTTATTATTGTGTATTTCATCTGTATTCGAACCCTGTATTATTCGAATTTGTGGTCTTGATAATTGGAGTATGATATTTCTCACATTGGTATCTTTATAGATAAGTTTATCGTCATGAAAAATTTCTCATGCAAGCTCGTGATAGCGCACGCTAAGAATGTAGCTTAATGCACGCTATCGGCTACAACTAGCGCACGCTACGAATGTAGGATTTGCGTGTGCTAGTCAGTCAATTATTGAGCTAGGCAGCTAGCACATGCGCCAGCAGGGACATGGGTCCGGATAAGATTCTCGCGGACAAACCTGGACAAATTTGGAGTCAACGCTTATTAGCGTGCGCTAAGAATGTATGGTAGCGTGCGCTAAGAATGTATGGTAGCGTGCGCTAATTAGCTAAAGTGCAGAAATGTTATAAATGGGACAGCAACCTATTTTTGGCTTACACTTCCTTCGTTTATACTTCGTCCTTGAGAGACCAGAGAACAATATATCCTCCTTACACACTTAGAACACATCCACTTGATCATTGGAGATTGTATGTCACTTGTGTTTGATCATTGGAGTGGAGAAACGTATTGATTTGGCAAACAAGCAACCGGAGCCGGATTCTACTTGTTGTCTCGGTGTTTTTCTTCATCTTAAGGTATGTTACACTACTTTCAACCTTGAATTCGTGTTCTTAAGGATATGAGGATTATGCTATCAAGTTATTGAGTTTCATTGGTGAGTTATCCAAACCACATCATGTTTAAGAGATTGAGGTGATTATGCTTTATGTACCTTGGTTAAGAACATCATAATTTGAATCTTGTTTTGATGAACAAGTAGAGGGAGTTTCTGATATTGGTAATCCGAATCTATAAGGTGTCTTCATATTAATCACGGACTTGACTTTAACACCATTATTGTTAGACGAATCTAAGAGATTGATCATGGAAGGATTTATCTTGTAAAGATGAAGTGTTAATCAAACTACAACATGATAGTTTTGATTGATATAAAGGTATTAATATCGATCGTTAGGCTTTTCGGATTCGCATGAAGAATTGTAATCGAAATGGAATATGATTTTATGATGATATACGTATTCTTGAATTTGAAATCGTTGTTATCCGTAAGATCATTCATAAAACCGTATGAGAATGATATGCATGGAGATGACATGTATTAACACTGAAGATTTCATGAGTTTCATCACCATTAGATCAAGTCTGCTGCCCAGTAGTGTACTGCCCTACACGTTTAGCGCACGCTAAGCTATGTGGATTAACGTGCGCTATCGGGTATGTTTTGCGTACACCACGATTAGAACTTAGCGTACATTAAGTCATCAAGCGAGTCAGTCGGCTGATCAGTGAGGTACTGACTGTGCATGGTTAGCGTACGCTAGGCTGTGTGATATTGCGTGTGCTAACGAGTAGCCTTAACGTACGCTACATAGGATGCGTAGCGTGCGTTAAGCAATCTAGACAGATTTCTTTTAAGAACTTCCGACCGTATTTTGGATTGATAGATGTTCGTTCGACGTGAGATAAATTCTATATTATTTCTTTTGTTAAGGTTCGAGCTTGCTACGTGATTGATCGAAGGAGCGACCTTCGAGTGTTTCGTTTTTCGTGGAAGTATTGTTCTCTTCTTAGAATCGAGGCAAGTACCTTAATTGTATTATATATTGATGTTATACATATTGTTGTGCATATATGTCATTGTTGTATGTCCACCAAGTGTTGGTCCGACGGGATCATCTTGGGATCTATGCTAGCGTGCGTTGGATCATTGGACGGGTTTTTCCGCCACGTGTTGGTCTGACGGGATCATCTTGGGGTCTAGACAGTGAACGCTGAATAATTGGAATTACCATGTGTATGTTGTGATATCATGTTGTGATTATCATGTGTGTGTGTGTTATTATTATTATTCTTCGTGAGATGTTGAATAATATGTTGTGTCCCAGACATGGGAAATCGAGGTGACCGATGGTTGCAAGAGGTGGCGAAGATGAAACCATAAATTCGATGGATTTTCTGAGACTCCCACATGGGACCATTGGTTGAAGGAATTGGAAAAAAAAATTGCTGGGATTAATTGCCCAGACGACCGGAGAACCTCTATCGCTCAATACTTTCTGATAGGGGAAGCGTCCGAATGGTGGGAAGCCATCCGACCTGCAGATCATGATGCTGATTGGACAGAATTTAAATTGATGATGGAAGCTCAGTACTGCCCTCGTCCTGTGAGGGAAGCCAAAGTTCGGGAGTTTTTCTCCGCTCAGCCGTCAGACGAAACTGTATCCCAGACAATTAAGACATTTAACCAGCAGCTGGCATTTGTTCGACATCTGGTCAGAACAGATGCAGAAATAATGGTCCATTTTGATATGAGGATGAAACCCGAAATCCAGAGGTACATGTCCGGTTTTGAATGTACCACTCTCCGTCAATACCAGGATAAGGCATTGGCGTACAAAATCAAGGAAGTTGCAATGGAGAAGTTTACGGAGTCCAAGAAGCAGAAAGTCTCTGGTACCTTTACAGAGCACAAGAGCAGCGGGCCCCGCAAAGCCCAGTCATCCTTTCATTCTTTCAAGAAACCTCTGCACCCATCCAAGAGTGGAAAGAACTGCAGCGAATCGATCCACGGCGATGTGACAAGGAAGTGCTTTAATTGTGGCGAATGATATCATGGTAAACTTGATATTAACCGAATTCTTTCCGGTTTTTAACCAACAACTTGAGGTTTCGAACTGACAACCTCTAATTTTCACTGCAATCTGCTCGAGTGCCGACGTTGAGCCACTTCTAGGTGTCGGATCCGCCTCTTTGAGTCCGCCACCGCCAGTAATCAGAAACAGATGAAATTAATCAGCAATTCATCTTAGAGGATGAGTCTAATATGGTTGTCCCTTAGAAATTGATTGTCGGAGATGTTGGAAATCATAAATTGGTTGAGGGTAGACCGTCCATTTGTAGGGACAAGGACCCTCCGCCACTTCTTATTTCGGTTCTGGGCGCTAGTTCTTTTCAGCCCGCTTCTTCACAAAATCAGTCCCAAGCTGCACTAAAGGTGTCTGAGGAAAGTCCCAGCCGAGAATTTCCTACTGTGAAGCCTGGTTCCAGCAGGATGTTTGCTGACCAGCGTTGTTCGCGAACCTCCTAAAACACGTCCAGAACTCAGCTATGCTGCTGTTGTCAGAAAATTGAAGGAATCAGATGAGACTCCCAATTCTAAAGGTACAACCATTGACCAGAGTATGCATTGTGTTGGTTCAAAACCCTCCCTGAACAAAAGCTTTCATGATGGTGTGGGCACTAATAGTTTTGGTCAGATCATAGAAATTGAGGGGCGTAAAGTCGTTTCATTTTCGGAAAAATAAATCGAAGAGCTAGCAGCCCCCTTTCAGTTTGCTTTGGTGGGAAAATTCTTGCATGGTTTTCTGACGATGAAAACTCTTAAATCCATAATGGGAAACCTTAATCTCAAAGGATTTTTCTCGGTCTCCCTTCTCGAACAGAAACATATTTTGTTCCGGCTTTCATGTGAAGAAGACTATACTCGACTTTGGAGCCGCCGAGTTTGGTTTATGGCTGGATTTCCGATGCGTGCCCTCAAGTGGACACCTGATTTTGATCCTCTAGTCGAGGCCCCATTTGCTCCGGTTTGGGTGTTATTTCCGTACCTCCCTGTCCACTTATTCGATCAACGAATTCTTTTTCAAATTGCTTCCGTGTTAGGGAAACCACTTCGAATTGATAGTGCCACTGTCGAATTAACTCGTGCATCTACCCCGCGTGTATGTATTGAAATTGATGTAACTAAACCCCGTTTGCCAGAAATTGAAATTAGGCTCTGTGGAAAAATTAAGATGCAACAAGTGGAATATAAAAATATTCCTAGCTACTGCTCCTTTTGCAAGCATCTCGGACACAACATGAAGAGCTGCAAATCCTTCAACAAAGCATCTGTCTCAGAGGTTAACTCTGAAACCCGTCCCGACCAGCCATCTGTCCCGGCCAACACCAGGCCATCTTCAACAATGGCTATCGAGCGTCAAGGTCCAGATCAGGCCACTGATTTCTCCAAGTCCAGGGAACTTATAGAGGTTCCTGAATCAGTCATACAGCAACCGATCTGTTCAGGCCGCCCAGCCAGTCCAGCCTTGAGGTTACCCCCGGAGTTCGATGACGACTCGGTTTTTTGATTGAATCGGCATCGTCTAACGCTCGAGCGGTCGATTGTTCAAAAGATTAGAGATGATATCTTTCAATCATATGAAATCTTACCCGCCAACAACATGGAAGAATGTTTCGAGGCAAATGATCGAGCATGGAAACCAGAAAAAGAAATTATAAACATGGAAGAATATTTAGAGGCAAATGTTCGAGCAAGAGGTCCACAAAATGAAATCATTGGCACATCCGAAGAGGTTGAGGGTTACATTAAAGTCGTGAGCAAAAATAAAAAGAAAAAAGTCAAGGAGAAGAAAAACCCGAACTAATGGGTTTCTGTGTTGTAATCGGGATTTCTTTGGATTTCCTAATTTTTCTTTTGTTAGTATTGGTCGTTGTTGTTACCCAAAATATTATCCGAAGATAATGTTGCTGGAATGATCGAGTAACCAACAAGTGCGGGAGCACGTCCGTGAGAAATTAAATGACACAAGATTTGCCGGGGTTGTTAATCCCGGGCTTGAATGCTCTCGCTAGATTTTATTAATAAGTATACGGTTGAGTACAAATATTAATGTTAGAATCTATCACAAAGAGTGTAAAGGATTCTAGTTTTCTAAGCTGTGGAGCGTATAGAATGCCGGAAGAATCAGATATGGAGTTCTGTGAATTCTTGCTATGGATGTTCTAACTGTGAGAATGTCTTTCTCTTTTCTCTCTCTTGTTTGCTGTGTATTTCGCAGTCCTTGTTCTGTGTTATGGACCTTCTATTTATAGCAGACCAAGCTCCTGGGGGCCCTCCTGCGATCGCAGCCGATCGTAGTTATTTATATTATAATAAGACGGCCGATCGTCTCGTCGCGTGGGGCTTTTCCCTTAAAGTCCGCGGTAGTTACTGACAGTTGGTTGTACGGTCTGACGGGGAACTCGCATGCGCCCTGAGCCGCTGTCACCCACCTTTTCAAGACTGTTGGTAGGTGAAGTAGGTGACAGACTGTGAGCACAGTCTTGTCTGTCGATTTTCGCAGTCTGCGCCCTGTTGGTAGGTGAAGTAGGTGACAGCAAGGCACCGATCTTGTCTGTCGGCACCTTTTGAGATTCGCACGCGGGTCGGCCCGAGATTTGGGCTTTGGTGACTTCTGACGGATCTCAGATTAATACGTGGCACGAGACGATCGCCAATCGACAAAGGACGATCGCCTAATCAACAAAAGACGATCGCCAATCAACAAAAGGCGATCGCCGTGGGTGCCGAGTTCAGGGTGTTTGCCCCGAGCATATCCCTCATGGTAGACTTCCCGACCGCTATGACGATCGCCTTCGAGGCGTGTTTAAATGCCGCACAACAATAGCCCCCCAGCTCGGCACGATGTTGAAAACACGGGGTGAGGTGGCACTTTTGGCGATCGCTAATGTTTTAGACGACCGGTCGATCTGATTTCAAATTTGGACGATCTCCCTTTGCGCTGGGAGCGGCGGGAAAAGAGACGTGGGCTCGCGAAACCGTGCAAGGACACGCGTCGCGTTTCTATTGAGGGAGTCCGACGGTTCGTCAGACTTTGTCGATTGGCGTGCCCTCGAAAAGACGCGTACGCGGGACACGAGGGCCGCATTTATTGCGTCCTGGCTGTCGGTTGCGTCCCAGCCCTCAGACTTTTGCCTATTTGCCCAGAGACCCCGGCCTCCATCTATAAAAGGGGCTAGGGCTACTCCATTTTCATCTTTTACGCGTCCTTGTCTTCCTGCTGAAGCTCTGCAAAAATTTCCGTAGCTTGCTGTGCCGACCGTCTTCCTTTCTTTAGGTAAGAAACCCAATTTTTCCCTTTCCCTTAACTTTTTGAGAATATGTCGGGAGGATCTAAGGCCTTCGAGGTCGGAAACACTTCTGCCGCCGCGGCTTCGCCGGACCGGGAGGAAATTCCTGTGGGAATCCCCGTGGAAACGGCCGCAGAGGCTATTCGTGCGGGGATTCCACCCGCAGAGCTTGAGGAGCTTTTCAATGAGGCCGTAGTGGCGGGCTCTGCGGCGGCGGAGGAGCGAGATGCGTCGCCGGTGGAGGAAGACGAACTGATACGTTTGTCTTGGGAAAGGATGGCCGTCCCGGCTTATAGGGCTTTTGCTAGACTTATGGAGGGGATTGCCGCCTGTCCGAGTTTGATTTGAAGCTTACTCCGCCGCTTATCCCTATGTACATGTGAAGCGGACGGAGTTTCGGCCACAACCGTCTCAATGGTCCCTTGGTCGATTCGGAGTTCGGCGACTGGAAGGACATGACCTACTGGAGGGCCAAATATCATATTCCCTCCGATGTGTCATTGCACGTGCCCGCCGAGAACGAACGTGCCGACCGGCCTCCCGAGGGTATGGTCGCCATCAACGAATGACCACAGGCCTGCGGTTTCCTTGCCGTTCGCTTCAGATCTGCTAATCGCCCGGAATTTGGCGCCTCTTCTTGGGACGCCAACGCCTAGCCGCAGATTATCAAGACACTGACGTTATTTGGCGGTCACAGTTGTTTCGCCCGCCTTCGCGGGAGAGATGACTTATCTTTTTAAGCCGACCGTGCAGAAAGGGTCGATCGGCGGGTACCATATCCAAGGTCGCCAGGTAGGGTGGTTATCGGGGTGCCGAGCAAGACCCGAGGCGACCTGAAAAAGTGGTCTTTGGGTTGGTGGTGCCTGGAGGTCGGCATCGAGCGAACCACGGAGGAGGAGTTGGATATCCCTACCAATTTTCGGAGAGGAATCAAGTAAGGGTTTCCTTTCTCCCTTCGTTTGGATACTCCTTGGGTGATCTAATTTTGTTTCCCTTTTGCGGGATCCCTTGTTCCGTCGGCCGACGATCTTCCTTTTGATTTCTCGATCGTCTGGGAGCGGATTCGCGCGTGCCGATCTCCTATAAAGACGTTCGATCGATCGGCCACGAGTCTCACCGGTTGGGAGCTCGACTGTTTCGCTATCCTCGCCACCTGAAAGCACCCAGTATGACTTTCTATCCACTCTTTTCGCGAGGCGATCGTCTCCAAGAGGTCGCCATGTTTACGTAAGTGTCTAACTTGTTTTAGTTTCTCCTTTGGCGTAGACTTATTTTCCCCGGATCACCGAGCTACCACGGAGATCGCCATGTCTAACCCCGGTTTTCTCGGTCGGCTTCATATGGGAAAGAAAGCGGTCGCGTTGCCGCGACGTCGTCTCGCCCTGCCCCTGTGGTGAAGCCCGTTGCGGTGCTGGCCGCCGAACCGGAAACTCAAGGTGAGGAACGGCTCAGCAACCGCAAGAGGCGAGGCCGAGGCGTCCCTTCCGTTACCGAGGCGGATTTAACTATACCGAGCCGCCGATCGCCGCTCCCCGTTTCTTGCTCCGATGGCGGAGGGGCTGGTCCCGCATCCGGGCGTCCAGCTCCGTGTCGCCTTCGGCTACTTGAAAAGGGCGGCGATCGCCGACGCCGAGACTCCTCGGGAAAGCCCTTTTTCGGCCGTGACCCAGAGTGGTCAACAGTGAGAATGTTTTGAACTTTCCGAGCTAAGCGTTACGAGTAAGTCTTAGGCTAACTCTTTTGGTTTCCTTGGTTTGCGCCGCAGGTTCGTCCGCCGATCCGGACGTTTCTCCTATGGTGCCGACTTTCTGCCGAGCAAGGCTCCGCAACAACCTCTCGATATCCCCGCTACGTTCGCTGTGCCACCACCTCTTTGCCCAAGGCTTGGACGACCGACCTCGATGCGATCGCTCGTCGGCGATCCGAGATGCCATGCAGCGGCCGTTGCCACAGCTCTTCGTGACGGCGGCGATGGCCGTCCAAGCCGCAAGGGACTTTGAGGGGCGACCCTCCACCGCTCATCTCCATCGCGACCTCGAGGCCGCCGAATGTAAATATCGAGGATGCCAACAGATCCGGCTATGGAGAAGGAGTACGAGGAGACGGCCAAAAGGGCCAAGCAGGATGTGGATAGATTGATGCATGAGCTGAGCCGCTCCAAGGAGGCTGCCGATCGGTCCCGTGACGAGGAGCGCGAAGCCCGCCAGAAGCTCGCGGCGTCGCAGGAGGAGGCGACCGGACTGAAGGCGATGGTTGACCGGCTTAGCGGTGAGCTGGACGCGGCAAGGAAAGAGCTGGAGAAGTCCCAGGGCGAGAATGCCGCCAAAGTTGCCGAGTTGGCGGAGGCTGAGAAGACGGCCGCGGAGTTGAAGGGCCAACTGAAGGCGATCGAGACCGATCCCTACCAAAGTGTGGCGCTCGCCGGCGAGTTTGCCTATTACTTGGCATATGCTGACGCCGTCCGAGCCGCAAAAGAGGCAGGGATCGAGATCGGTCCCTTGATGGAGAGCTTCAAGTCCTACGCCCTCGCGCATCCTTTGCACCCGGAGTTCTCCTTGCCGATCCTTGATTTGGCCGACTTCGGGATCGACTTGAGTTGGTACACGGGTAAACTCATTCATCCCGAGGCGGAAGCCGATCCGCAAGCCGAGGGCGAAGATCAGCAAGCGGAGCCTTGAGAGGCATTTTGTTTTCCTCCAGCACTATGTACTTTTCGTTTTCCTTTTGTAATGCCTTCGGGCCCCGTCACGTACTAAACTTGCGTCATGAATAAAGTGTTCTTCTTTTCATACGATCGCCTTTGAATGTTTGCGTGCAACTTTACAAATATGTGTATGATTGCTTTCGACGTTTTGTTCATCCGATCGATTGTCTGAGTGTTGAACGTATCGATATGTTTTGAATCGGAATTCTTACTTGTAGTTTTTTGTTGGACGACTTCGATCGTCCTGCGCGTATTTGAGCGGATGTGTTTGAGTGAGGCCGATCGTGTGTGGTTCCTTTTGTTCGATCGTGTTTGGGATTAGCTCGACCCATCTTCGCCCCTTGTTTTTGTTTACTTATTGTAAGTAAGGAAACAAAAACTAGGTCGTCCGGCTGGCTATCTTGACTTCGCTTGCCTCGACGAATTATGTATGGTTGGGGTGTTCGATGGATCGGCCTCCTTATCGAGTCTTTGTGTGCGAGGATGTTGTGTATCCCGCGACTCACTTTTGTGAGGGTCCTCCGATAGACTACGCCGCCTTGTGTTAAAACGAAGGTGGGCGATCTTGGTCTGGAGGAAACCTTGCGCGGGCGTCGTCGGTTTATTCGACTCCACGCCCGCGGCTTGTCACTGCTTCCACCTCGGCTCGCCATGAAGATGGCGACCCTCGGCGGTGTACGTTGAGACGGGGTGGTGGCACGTCGCATTGTCCGGTTCACCAAGTTAGATGATGGACCATTGAGGGAGGGCGATCGTGTCCACCGATTAGTTTTGGAGGGTCCTTCGGCTCGCCGGCCTCGTATCCAAACGAAGGGCGGGCGATCTAAGCTCGAAGGAACCTTGCTCGGGCGAAGCCGTTGGTTCCATCGACCTCCAAAGGCCATGGCCGTATTGTTTTCTACCTCGGATTGTCATTCTTGAACGACGATCCTCGACGGTATGTAACATGCTTGTGGGGCGATCGCTGAATAGATGGGATAGAGAACAAAAATATTTCATTATGTTCCATGTACATTTGGCTTGAAAATGAATACAAAGTTATCATTGATAGTATTTCTTCGGATGTACGGCGTTCGGGGATACCGGTCCGAGTACCGTCGGGTGTTCCACTCGTAGGCTCCCTTAGTCACCATTTCGATATTCGAAGGGGCCTTCCCAACTTGGTCCAAAGACACCTGTGTGGGTTTGGATCTTTTTGAGGACGAGATCGCCCACTTGAAACCGCCTTTCCCGACCTTCGAATTGAAGAACTTTTCGGATCTCCTTTTGTGGATAGTGTTCTTCATCTCCGAGGTCGATCGACGTTCTTCGAGCATGTCGAGGTCGATCCGCCGGCCACATCATTATCGATCGTCATCTCTTGCTCGGTTCGATGGCCGAGGACGGCGATCTCCGAGGGAATCACCGCCTGCATTCAAAGCGAGGTCGAATGGGGTTTCGCCCGTTGAATTGCGGGTCGTTGTTCGGTAAGACCACAAAACGTCTGGGAGCTCGCTCGCCCATCGTCCTAGCCTGGATTCGAGTCGTGCTTTAATTGTGTGTTTGAGGATCTTGTTCACTGCCTCTACCTGCCCGTTCGTCTGAGGGTGATAGGGAGCCGAGAACAACCTTTTGATTCCCCACTTATCACAGAATTGCATGACTTCTAAGCCGTCGAACTGCTTTCCATTGTCGGAGATGATGGCCTGGGGTAGACCGAACCGGCATATGATGTTTCTCCAGATAAACTTGATCACTTGCTCCTGGCCGATCTTGTTTAGCGGTTCGGCCTCTGCCCATTTTGTGAAATAGTCGACCCCGACGATGGCGAACTTACAACCTCCTGGAGCCGTCGGTAGGGGACCTATAAGGTCGATGCCCCATTGAGCGAACGGCCATGGGCTGTACATTGAGGTGAGCTGCTCGGGGGAGATTTTAATACTTGGTCCCATTATCAGGCATCTATGACACGACTGGCATAGGCGATCGCATCCTTCAAGTGACGGCCGGAAAAACCTTGCTCGGTTGTCTTATGGATGAGAGCTCGCCCACCAGCCGTGATTTCCACAGATTCCGTCGTGGATCTCGGCTAAAACGAGCCGTCCTTCCTCCTGTAATACACTTGAGGAGGGGGAGGCCGAAAGCTTCGCTTGTAAAGACGATCGTCCAAAGGGTGTATCCGGTCGCTGAGCCGGAGTTGGCGAGCTTTGATACGGTCGTCGGGACCGTCCCGTCCTTTAAGTATGTGATGAACGGAGTCATCCATTTTCTTCGAACGGCAACGGTGGCCACCGTGTTTCTTTCGATTGCCGCCTTTCCGACTTTGTAATTTGGATATTAGAGAAATCGCCGCCCCATCCGACGATGCTAGCTTGGATAGGGCATCGGCACGAGAGTTGTGCTCTCTCGGGACTTGTTCGATTTGTACTTCTTCGAATTTCGTGCACATCTCGGCGACCGGCTCTTGGTATTTGATCATCTGTCGCCACGTGCCTCATATTCTCCCTTGACTTGGTTCACCACCGTGAGGGAGTCCATGAAGATATGGAGGCGACGAACGTCCTGTGGCGAGAGCCGAGTCGAGCCCGCCTACCAAGGCCTCGTATTCGGCTTCATTGTTGGTCGCTCGAAATCCGAAACGCACGGCATTTGTGAAGCTTTGTCCGTTGGGGCTAATGAGGACGATCCCTGCCCCTGATCGCGAGTTGGTCGCCGAACCGTCAACGTACAGCTTCCAGGCAGGTCGACCGACATGGGTCGGACCGTGAGGGAATGTTAACTCCACCACGAAGTCCGCCAGAGCTTGGCCCTTGATCGCCGTGCGAGGAGCGTATGTGATGCCGTATTGGGCGATCTCTAGTGACCATTTGAGGAGTCGCCCGTTGGTGTCCGGTCGATGTAGAACTTGCCTTAGAGGGAGGGTTGTCAAAACCTCCACTTGATGGTCGAAAAATAGGCTCTTAGCTTACGGACACTCATGACTAGAGCGTAGGCGATCTTCTCCAAAGGTGTATAGCGTGTTTCAGCGTCGTGGAGCGCTTGACTGACATAGTAGATCGGCAGATGGACTAGCCCCTCCGCTCGCACCAAGACCGCACTCAGCGCGACCTCCGAGGCCGCTAGGTAAAGGAATAATTTCTCCCCGGGGATCGGCTTTGCCAGGATCTGGGGATTGGATAAATATTCCTTTATTTTGGCGAACGCCAGCTGACTCTCCCTCGTCCATGCGAACTTTTTGTTTTTGATGGTCGCGAAGAAAGGCTTGCTTTTATCGCCGAGCCGAGATATGAAACGGTTGAGGGCGGCCAGACAACCTGTGAGGCGTTGTACCTGCTTGATGTTCCGAGGTTCCTGCATGTCGAGGATCGCCTGTATCTTGGTGGGATTCGCCTCGATCCCCCTCTGGCTGACAATGTGCCCCAGGAATTTCCCGGAGCCCACCCCAAAGTTGCATTTCTTGGGGTTCAGCTTCATGTTGAACTTTTCGAGAATGGCGAATGTCTCGGCGAGATCATTGAGGTGATCTTCCTTCTTGAGGCTTTTGACCACGATATCGTCGATGTAGACCTCCATGGTCTTGCCGATCTGATTAGCGAACATCCTGTTGACTGTGCGCTGGTAGGTCGCCCCCGCATTCTTCAAGCCGAACGGCATCCGGACCCAAAAGTATATGTCTTTTTCCGTGTGGAAAGATGTGTGTTTTATGTCTTTCTCCGCCATTGGGATTTGATGATATCCGGCGAAGGCATCCATAAACGACATCATTTCGCAGCCTGCAGTACTATCGACCAAGTGGTCAATATGAGGCATCGGAAAGTGATCTTTTGGACAAGCCGCGTTGAGGTCGGTAAAGTCAATGCATAACCTCCAGGAGCCAGTCGGCTTCTTGACGAGGACCGCGTTAGCGACCCATTGTGGGTCGTCCGTAGCTACCCCGATTAACCTGTTGTCGAGCAACTTTTGGACCTCTATGTCGAGCGCCGCGTATTTTTCGGGGCCGAATTTCCTACGTTTTTGATGAACAGGCTTCATCGCCGGGTCGATCTTCAGATAATGGCAAGCGTGCTCGGGACTTATGCCGACCATATCTTGATGCGACCAGGCGAAGACTCCGATGTTCTTACGTAGTAAATTTACCAGATCTCCTTTCAGTGCGAGGTCGATGCTTGCGCCGATCTGCACTTCCCGTTCTGGTCGAGCCGGATCTAAGGCTATACTCTCCAACTCTTCGATGGGGACGGTCGCTTCTTGCTTGGAACGATTTCCGGACTCGATCCTTGGATCGACGTCGAGACTCGGCTCGAAACCGATCCTTGGCTCGATGTCGTCCGTTAACTGATCCGAGATGCCGTCCTCTGAGTTGGGTTGATACGATGTGTTTGGTTCGTCGATCTCCATGGGTCGATCGTCGATCGTTTCAACGTTACACATATCGGGGGAAGTATTGAAAAGCGATGGCGACACAGAGTAATTTAAACATCTTCTTGCCATTAGCTGGTCCCCCTTTACAGTACCGACCGTCCCATCGGCAGTGGGGAATTTGATACAATAAAAGAAGGACGAAGCGACCGCCTCAAAGGTTTCTAAGAATGGACGACCTAGGAACCCATTATAGATGCTGGGTCTATCTATTATTACAAAATTTAGGTTCCTAGTGATCCTAACCTTGGGATCGTAAATGCATATCACCGACGAGAGCTTGATCCTCCCATAGGCTTGACAAGTCTTTGTCGCCGAATCCTTGGAGCACGGTGTCAAATGGCTTGATGAATTTGGTCGTTTCCGAGCCGATCCAGAGTGTTTTGAATATAATATTGCGAAGCTCCGTTGTCGACCAAAGACGCGGTCGACCGCCTTCCCGTGATACGAGCAGAGATCACCAACGCATCCTCTTTGGGGCATTGTACCCCCTCCCTGTCTTTATTGGAGAAGGTGATGAGCGCGTTTCTAGCGATGGTCGGCCTGGGGCACCACAATATGGACTCGGCGAATGCCCTCGCCCGGCCTTCCGCTTCTGTTTGACGCGGTGGAAACCGGGAAAGGCCCCGAGGCTCCCACCTCCCGCTTGGAGCATATTAATCCGACCGCCGGGGTTGATCGGAGGAATCGATTCATCGGAATGCTCGCTCGTGTTCGATCTGGCGGCCGGATTGGGAGGCGTCCTTTCGGTCGACGGCGCTCGCGCCTCCGGTCCTCTCTGGTCGAGGTTACGGCTTGGTGACCGGGTTGTCTAATTTGCCTTCTTGAGCAGTCGCGAGTTGCACGAGGAGGTCGCGGCATTGGCCGGTGTTGTGGCGGGACTTTTGTGATAGGCAGAACTTGCTACGGTCTAGATGACCGTGGTCCCTTATTGGCTTCGGTTTGGAAAGCCACTCCCGCCCCTTAATTGCGTTGAAGATGTGGGTGGAGACAAGTTGAGGTTGTGGAGGAGGTGAACCTCTACATCACCGAAAGCTTTGAATTCGCCAGCGGCTTTGCGACCGCCTTTCGGGCTTGGCGACCGCCTTCTTCGAACATGGGATGGCATCTTCCCCTCTCCTGGGTTCCTCATCTAAGCGGGGAGAGCATCCTCTGCCCGGCCAGAAATCGGCGGCTCGACGCGGAAAACCGAGTAGGTCGGGGATATCCTTTGTGAGATGCCCGAACATGGGTGAGTGGCCGTAGAATCCCCCAGATCGAATAGAGGCGAGCTCGTCGCTAATGGGTTCACCGGTGAGGACTATCTCGTCCACCCGGCCGATGTAATTCGCATCCGGCTCGTCCTTCCCCGCTTGATTTTCATCATGCGGTGGGGACTTGTGGCGGCGACTTTGGCGGCGAAGTACGACGTAAAGTCGTTCGCCAACTTCTCGAAGCAATTGATTGAGCGAGGAGGCAGCGAGATGTACCACCTGTGGGCGAGGTCGCCCAGAGTTAGCGGGAACATCCGACACTTCGTCGCATCTGATGCTCCGCATCCGGTCATGTAGATCCGGAATTTGCTCAAGTGGGTCTCTGGGTCCGATCTTCCCTCATATAGAGGTGTCTGTGGGGGAGCGATTGTTGGTTGAACCGAGGCGAGCTCGATCTGGACCGCGAGTGGTTCACTTGGTCCAGAGATCGGTCTCCTGGCGCCTGCCCCAGTGTCTAGTAGCGCCTTCATTTCGTCGAGCTGGCGCTGCATTGCGGCCATCGCCGTGGCCTGACAGCTCGCTGATTGGCTACCGGAGCGCGAGCCGAGGCGATCATGTACCGATCCCCTGCCCCCATGGTGGATGACGAGTTCTCTGCCCGCAGACTCATTTCTCGGGCGAGTGGGGGCCTGTCGACCGGCCTGTCTTCTGGGAGTCGGGTATGCCGAACTCCTGGTGAAGGATTCGGACTCCGATGCCTCCCGACTCGGGCCCGACTGTCCGGGTCGCCACGAGGGATCACTCCCTAGGCGGCTGAAGACGGAGTCCTCCCGCCTAACGAGAGCCTTCGACTGCGGCTCTGGGTTTTCTGTTGATTTCTCAACATATATCTCCTTGAGCTTCCGCTTTCCAGCTCGGCGGATGGTTGACGGAGTGATGGTGGGCGAGTCGCATGCAATTCGTCGCTCCCTGAGCACGGCTATGGCCTCCTCAATCTGTTCCGCGGTCTGGAACTGATCGAGTGAGAGACTAGGGCCGTCCCTTGGGGGCGGGAGTGAGGATCTAGCGTCGCCGCGGTCGCCGTCCGCCGCGGGCTGGGATTCTGTCCGTGTCGGAATGATATTTCCGGCGGATCTCAGGGTGGCTCTCTTGGAAGTTGTAGCAGACGTCATTTTTCTGGAGGTTTGTTTCTTTTGAAGAACAGTGAGTGTTTCTTCAAGTGTGAGTCCGGAGAACAATGAGTGTTCTACGAGACGATCGGAATAAAAGTGAAGGTGAGGCCCCTTCTTCTAGCGCCAATTGTTGTTACCCAAAATATTATCCGAAGATAATGTTGCTGGAATGATCGAGTAACCAACAAGTGCGGGAGCACGTCCGTGAGAAATTAAATGACACAAGATTTGTCGGGGTTGTTAATCCCGGGCTTGAATGCTCTCGCTAGATTTTATTAATAAGTATACGGTTGAGTACAAATATTAATGTTAGAATCTATCACAAAGAGTGTAAAGGATTCTAGTTTTCTAAGCTGTGGAGCGTATAGAATGCCGGAAGAATCAGATATGGAGTTCTGTGAATTCTTGCTATGGATGTTCTAACTGTGAGAATGTCTTTCTCTTTTCTCTCTCTTGTTTGCTGTGTATTTCGCAGTCCTTGTTCTGTGTTATGGAGCTTCTATTTATAGCAGACCAAGCTCCTGGGGGCCCTCCTGCGATCGCAGCCGATCGTAGTTATTTATATTATAATAAGACGGCCGATCGTCTCGTCGCGTGGGGCTTTTCCCTTAAAGTCCGCGGTAGTTCTTGACCGATTGGTTATGCGGTCTGACGGGAACTCGCATACGCCCTGAGCCGCTGTCACCCACCTTTTCGGCGGTACTGTTGGTAGGTGAAGTAGGTGACAGGCTGTGAGCACAGTCTTGTCTGTCAAGACTTTTCGCAGTCTGCGGCCCTGTTGGTAGGTGAAGTAGGTGACAGGCGGTGGGCACCGATCTTGTCTGTCAAGACCTTTTGAGATCTCGCACGCGGGTCCCGAGATTTGGGCTTTGGTGACTTCTGACGGATCTCAGATTAATACGTGGCACGAGACGATCGCCAATCGACAAAGGACGATCGCCTAATCAACAAAAGACGATCGCCAATCAACAAAAGGCGATCGCCGTGGGTGCCGAGTTCAGGGTGTTTGCCCCGAGCATATCCCTCATGGTAGACTTCCCGACCGCTATGACGATCGCCTTCGAGGCGTGTTTAAATGCCGCACAACAGTCGTGTTAGGGACTTGACCCCCTGAATAACAGTAGTTTTCTACTTTATTGTTCGTTAAAATTGGCTTTGTAAGGGAATAGGCCCCCCTAACCTTGTTTGTTATATTATAATTTTTTTTTTAAAAAAAAAACTGTGGCCGAACAGGACATTATCGACGAGATTGCTCATTCCCTACCGTAAGTTGTTTTGACTGTAGATGAGAGGGACATCGTGCGGTGTTCTGTGAGGAGGCTGCGAAAGCTTTTAGAGCTCGTACATCACAGCCAGCCCAGAAAGAATCGAGTATTTAGCAGACGCAACAGAGTGTACAGATGCCTCAGAATTTTGGCCGCGGACGAGGCAGAGGACAGTTTGACCGAAAGGGTACATCGAGTGTCGGATCTGTTCCCCCACGTCTGTACGAGATGAGGAGAACAAACGATCAGGATGCTGTTGTCGCATCAAGTACCGTTCAGATCCTTTCCCAACCAGTTAGCGTTTTATTCGATACAGGAGCTACGCATTCATTTATATCCTTATCTTGTGTAAATCGTTTGAATGTTTCTGGTTTTCATAACTGTGAAACTTATGTGATTGGTTTACCGAGTGGTGAGAGGATTGTTGGAAACTTAAAAACTAGAGATTTCCCTGTATCATTTGGAGGCAGAGAGTGGCTCTCAAATCTGATTGTGATAGAAATGCAAGGAGACGACCTGATACTCGTAGACGATTGGCTTAATCGATATAGAGCTATTGTAAACTACCGAAGGAGGAATATCTCGCTAATCGCTGACAATGGTTCCGAAGTATTGTTTGAAGGATGGAAACCAGGAAGCTCAGGAAAGTTGATCAAGGCGATGAAAGGTGCCAAATTGTTGAAACAGGGCTGTACCGGATACTGGTTCTATGCAATGAAGAAAGAAGACGAAATTGTGGAACTTTCATCCATTCCTGTTGTGAACGAATTTCCAGATGTATTTCCTGACGAGTTACCTGGACTACCTCCACGACGGGGTGTAGAATTCACCATTGAGCTGGAACCCGGAGCTACACCAATTTCTAAGGCGCTGTATCGTATGGCACCTACTGAGATGTATGAACTGAAAAAGCAGCTGGAGGAGTTACTGGACAAAGGCTATCCAGCCAAGCATTTCGCCCTGGGGAGCGCCAGTTCTTTTTGTCCGGAAGAAGGATGGATCGCTTCGATTGTGTATTGACTATCGAGAGATGAACTGTAACACCCCCAAATCCCATTGGGTCATTACAGTGCCGTAGACCCCACACCAGGAGATCCACCAGGCGAAACATGACTAAAATACAACAAACTGACCAAAAAGGGGACATCCAACATAATATTCCGATATGGAATTTCAATGGCAACAGTGGGCCTACATGGCCTAAATAAAATACAACGACATCCACGAGCCTAGCTCGGATGATACAAATGACAACGACTGAACAAAACTGGAGTACTCCAACTGTCTGACTGACATGAACAGCAAAACATCTCGGACTAGTATCGCTCGAATGCCTCGTCGCCACGTCATGCCCATGTGTCTCAACTCTCTCCTCGCAAACACCTAAAACATGAAAACATGTTCCGCCCCCACGTGGTCAGTCATCCAGATAATGATTATCAAATACATGTACAACATGATATGCATCCAAAGGGCAGAATGAATAGTATAGTAATGGTAATACGAGATGCTCATAAACCAAAGTAAGAATCGAGCATTCGTGGAATACTATGCCCACGGCATACGATCAATACTTGTTCAACAGGTTAGAACACAAGTGCCCAACGTCGAATCATCAATACAGAACACAACAATACATCACCCGAAGGTAACCCAAGCCAAACACTGAAATAGATATGAATCACAATGCCCGAAGGCTCCAACAGGAATACCGATACATCACAATGGCCTAACAGCCGAACGGCCCGAAGCTGTTTATCATCATAATACCCTGAATGTCACGCAGCCGAAGTTGTCAATCACCACAATGGCCCGAAGCCAAAACAGCCTGAAGCTGTATCAATGAGGGCCGAAGCCACGGCACGAAGCCGTATCACAATGAGGGCCGAAGCCACGGCACGAAGACGTATCACAATGAGGGCCGAAGCCACGGCACGAAGCCGTATCACAATGAGGGCCGAAGCCACGGCATGAAGCCGTATCACAATGAGGGCCGAAGCCACGGCATGAAGCCGTATCACAATGAGGGCCGAAGCCACGGCACGAAACCGTATCACAATGAGGGCCGAAGCCACGGCACGAAGCCGTATCACAATGAGGTCATCCAATGACCGTGACCTGCTGAATTGCAGGTGCTGGGAAACCAACCGCGAGGGTTCAAGCCCCAGACTTACCCATAATGAGATCACCCAGTGACCGTGACCTACTGAACTGTAGGTGTTGGGAAACCAACCACGAAGGTTCAAGCCCCAAGCTTACCCATCGAGCACTAGCCGAGACTAGCCTCCAAAACATAATTAATCACAACAGTAATGATCCCAAGATTACCAAATTCACAAGAATAATAGCGTGCTGCCTTGAGTCGGCCAACACGACAACAACAACTCATGGATGGGCACCGTCCACGGCGGTCCCAATTCAAATACCTCGACTGCCTTGGAATGGCCAATTCACAACAACTCAATGGGTGGAACTATCCTTGACCGTCCCAATTCAATACATCGATTACCTTAGAACGGTCAATCGATAACGATGACACAACGGATGGGAATTATCTTCGATAATCTCAATTAAATACATCGATTACCTTAGAACGGTTAATCGATAACCAATGATGCAACGGATGGGAATTATCTTCGATAACCCCAATTCAATACATCGATTACCTTAGAACGGTTAATCGATAACCAATGATACAACGGATGGGAATTATCTTCGATAATCCCAATTCAATACATCGATTACCTTAGAATGGTTAATCGATAACCAATGATACAACGGATGGGAATTATCTTCGATAATCCCAATTAAATACATCGATTACCTTAGAACGGTCAATCGATAACCAATGATACGGTAGAATAGATGTCCCGGCATCTTAAACCGACCACCGAAACAAATATGATAAACGAATATATCAAATGCCTTCAATCGGCCAATGCAACATCATAGCAACAGTTCCAATTCGATAATAACGATTCAACGATACCTCAGAACGACATTAACGTCAACAATAATAATCGATACATCGATGCCGCGAACCGGCTATCGACAACAAGAATCTCAATGCCTTAATCCGGCCGTTAACGAATAACAATCACATCTGGCATAATCACCGAAGGGTATTGCATCAAACAATTCCCGAATATCAATAAATCACGAAGAGACTAAGTCTCGAAATGATACAATACATTCATACACATATATGATAACATTAATCTCATTGACCAGTACAAGTATAAAACTTGCCTCAAACCGAAGGCGAGAAAGTCCTTCCACGATCAACGTCCTGGCACGAAACGACGAACGGCGCCTCCCGACGATCACAAACACTCGAACAACCTTGAATGAAAATGATTCATTCAAAAATACAAAATCAATAGAAAACAACGACAATGACAAAGCCTGATTCAAACACGAATCGATCACACCGCACGAACGAATATCATAGTTCTCACTATGAATTCTAACATCCTCCAACACCTCGATGATCAATTAACATGATCATCACGTTCTTAACACTTGTGAAATCCATACAACATGATTCACTTAAGAACAATCATCAAAACAATCATCTCAAAATGATAATATCACCAATATCATCAAATTGATCCTCCTACAATGATAATATTATCAATATTATCATTATCACCCCAAGAACATCATCAACTCAATAATCATGATGTTTGAAACAAAAATCCTTCATCAATACATCATGAATTCGGATTAAACAACAAGATTCACTCAACCATTTCCAAATTATGATAATCACCCCTTAAATTATCATAAATCCTTACTAAAATGGTTAAAATCTTTCAAGAACACCACCAACAACAATAATCATCTCAAGGCTATGTTAATCATATAACAATCTTAATATAATCCTTCCTAGACATGATTAAAAACCTCCAAACAATCTAAAACATCAAGAACATAATCCAACTCAAGTGATACTATCATGTTCTTCATCAAAAGTTTATCAAAACCATGAAGAATCATGATATACTCCATTAATCAAACAATACCCGAAGAAAACAACAACAAAAACTTGAAATTCACTTGAAAAACAAGAGATTGAGGGAACTTGCCAAAGAAGAACAAGAAGAAGCCTCCAAACACCAAAGGAGCACCAACAAGCTTCCAACTTCAAGCTTCAATCCAAGCTAGGATGATCAAGATCGAGTTGGAAGGTGCTAAACATCAATAACAGGTCCAAACGGACGATTCTAGGGAGAGAAATTGTGTTTTGGTTCGTGAGGAAATGAAATACGAAGTCAACATAAATAGACTGACAAACTCATTACGTACGTTATACACTACGGTTAACGTACGTAAGAGACATTACGTGCGCTATGCCATGACATTAACGTACGTAATGAAAAATCCAGAACTAACTGGACTAAAGTACGAAGGCCTTAACGGACGTAAACAAGAACTTATTACGTACGTTAACAAGACCTGCATTACGTACGTAGAGCTCACCTCTTAACGTACGTAAGGGTCCGTTGACTGCAATAGTGAGATCCGATCGGAAGATGCTCGGGACCCACCGGCCGAAAGTTAATTACAAGGAAGGTTCCTACCACCTACCAAGAATTACGTACGTTACCTTATAGGCATAACGTACGTAATGGACACACGCTAGCGTACGTAAGGCTATACCCTTAGCGTACGCTAAGGCTATGAACTTAGCCAAAAAAAATCCAAACTCTCCAACCAACATTCAAATGACGAAACCAACCCGACGACAAGTATAAATATTCCGATCCCAGAATATTCCAATACAATATACATTGTATTAATCCAAAACAACAACACTTGTACAATTCCAAATGGATACGTACAAATCAACAGTAACACGAAAAAATTATCCCCGAATATTACATGAACAAGATGATGATTAAGAACAAGTATCCGTTGCCACGAATTGATGATTTGTTTGACCAGTTGCAAGGAGCAACAGTATTTTCTAAAATCGATTTGAGATCAGGATACCATCAGCGGAGGATTAAGGAATATGATGTTCCGAAATCAGCATTCAGAACTCGCTACGGACACTATGAGTTTGTAGTGATGCCGTTTGGTCTCACTAACGCACCTGCTGTATTCATGCAATTGATGAATCGAGTATTCATCGAATATTTGGATAAATTTGTGGTCGTGTTCATTGATGACATTCTGGTGTATTCTAAGAGCCCAGAAGAGCATGCACAGCATTTACGGATTGTGTTAGACCTGTGGAGAAATGAACAATTGTACTCCAAACTTTCTAAGTGTGAATTCTGGCTAAAGGAAGTAATGTTCCTCGGTCATGTGGTATCAGCTGAAGGAGTCTGAGTAGATCCTCAGAAGATCGAAGCGGTTATGGATTGGAAGCCTCCAAAGAACGTAAAAGAAGTCCGGAGTTTCTTAGGACTTGCTGGATATTATCGTCGATTCGTGGAAGGGTTTTCTAAAATCTCCCGCCCACTTACTCGACTCATGCAGAAAACTCAAAAGTTTGGTTGGAGTGAATCATGTCAGAAAAGCTTTGATGAATTGAAGAAGAGTGTTGGGATAAGTAATTTTGTTTTGATAATTGCCAAACAACAAAACTTGATACAACAAGCCCTGTATCGAAAGCCAGTTGAAGTTGTCAATCCTGTATCGAAGACCTTCTCATAGCGCCAGCATACAGCAAGTTCTCGCGCCACCAAAATACAGCAACAAAGTCTAAAGTTAAAAGCCAAGTATGGAAGTTATCTCGAAACCTCAATACAGTTATCTTCCATACAGCACCAGACTACTCCAATATACCTACAGCACAAGTGGATACAGCAGTCACATCGAAACAGGACTGAAGACCGTTTGGAAAGGAATCTTTGATATTTACTAAAGTCAAGTACCGTTCGATAAAGAAGTATTTAAATACTCAAGGATAAAGTATTTAAATACTGAAGCTGTCAGAGATCTTCAAATCCCGCAATATCCGGATCCTGGTCTATTCAAGTCAACTATCAAATCTTGCCCAACGGATCTATATCAACGGATATATCCAAAGAATGCTATATATATCCCCAGAATTTGAAGATCAACAAGTAGAAGAAGCATTCAAGAGAAGCAATCAATATACGAAAATCAGTCACCAAGTGAAGAAGCTATTATCATATACATCAGAGCAAAACATATCTCCAGAAGCTTTCTGCAAATCAGATCTAAAGAGATATACAGTGCTCAACATCAAGAACAAACCATCATCACTCAAGAACTCCATATTCAAAGTCACTGCTCTTACCCTGCTACCTACATTTTACCTTTGTGTAAAAACTGAGCTCTGTGTGAACTCAACAAGTTATTCTGACCTGTGTGGGACGAATAAGGACGAAGCTTTGGAACTGTGTGTGAAGAAGCTAGTCAAGAAGGAAGCTTTAACCAATCTCTGTGAACGGTTGAAAGCGACATTCTTTGTATCAATCTGTGTGAACGATACAAGGAGAGGTTTGATTATAGATACATAGTTGTGTACGCAGTATTTATAACAAACGTTTTACTCCTGTGTGGAGGACCAGTGGACGTAGAGGGGTTTACCTCGAACCACTTAAATACTGTGTTATTTACCTTTCGCCACATCGTTTTCATAACTGTGATTTATTCAAGTATACACTGCAAAACCCTGTACGCACCAAGCTAACAGGAGATCAAACCGAGTTGCTGTATCGACTGCAACTTACTGTATTAGAGACTTCCGCTACGCACTCAGACTCAAAAACCATACAGCCTGTTGCTTAAACATTTCTCAGGCTGTATCGAGTATATACTTGAGAAAGGGGACCAACAATTGGTATCGGAGCAGTTGATTCTAAAAAGAATCAGTCGCATTTTTAACTGAATCAGATCCTTAAAAACATTTATTTTCGAAAACAGTCTTTGTAATTACCATCTTCTAATATGGATACCTTTATGTCTAATAAGATATCTATGTTTCACATTAACGAGTTTGATGACTGGAGAAACAGGATGAAGAACAAACTCTAAGCCTTCATTGGAGAATCAAAAGCTCCGCCCGCATCAACAAAGACCGAAGAATATCTTCAGGTGGTCACTGATAGTGACTCGTCAGATGATGAGCTAGAAGATAGAGCCTATGTGTGCTCTATGGCCGAAGTTAAAGAAGAAAATGAAGACGGCGATGATGATGAGGTAAGCTCCACCTCAACTATTCCTATAAATGCATCTCATACCTTTGAAAATATGCTGAATGAATTTAATAACATTCAAACGGCCCATGAGATATTGAAAAGAGAAAACACCCAGCTTGAAATTTCCAACTTAGAGTCAAGGAAGAAAAGCGACTTCTGTCAAGGATAATTACGAAATATGTCAGTTGATTGCGAAAACAGCAAAGTCAATTTAGAAAAACTCATGGAGAGCAATCATCAACTTGCTCACGATCTAAATAAGACCAAGTCTCATCTTGAAAGCAAGACAAATGATTTGGCTCTACTCGAAGCCAAAGTAAAATCTCTCGAGAAACGTGAAGGAGAATTAGAGACAATCTTGAAATCTTTCGAGAAATCCTCTAAAAGAATGGAAGAGATCCTAAGCACTGGGCAACATGCTCATGATAAACGTGGCTTAGGGTACAACTCGTTCTCCAACAAAGAAAAATCTAGTACGGTATTCGTCAGGAGTGAGGAATCCATTCCTGTATCGAAGGAAGTTCAGAGTCCTATGAAGGAACCCGTTGCACCGCGAACTGCAAAAGCTGCCATTCCACCCCCGCAACTCTACTATTCGAGACAGTGGAACCAACAGCCACTCAGACCTGTAAGGCGTACTCCACAGCATGCTCCACAAGCATATTATAAGCGCCAGCAGTCATTCAGGAGGAAGGCTGTATCCAACCACCAAAGGCCCGTACAACAGTACTCTCAGCACAGCGCACCTAGACATTGGATACAAGAGCCCCGTTATCCCTCGAGACAGCAAGTGCCCGTTCAGTATCAGCAAAAGAATTGGGAATCCAACTGGAGACCCAGGAGGCAATATGCAAGATCCAAGAAAATGGCTCCACCTCCAAGACGACAATCGTACTGGAATAATAACTATAATTCTCGATTTTTCATGCATTATAATTATCATGATTACAACGACTACGTGCCTGCCCCACGTAGATATCGATATAATGGACCAAAAGTAGCCTACAACAAACAAATTGTTGCCCGGCAAATTTGGGTACCGAAAGGCACTATCACACCAGGACCCAAATTTACTTGATACCTATGCGTCGACACGAATCAGAAACGCTACAGCCAGAAATCCCTGTAAGTTTTTATGTTCTTACTCATTAAGTGAGGGGAATGTCAGAAGACCCAAGAATACAGTATCCAACGTTAATTATTTGTACACTCAGAATCGTCAATACAGCACTGTAGCGAACAAAGAACTAAGAATCCTACAGCTGACGTGTGCAATAATTAAGGGGGAATACAGTACGACCCATGAATACAGCATTAATCCTAACATTAATTGAATCCTGTATGTACCTTTTGAGGGGGAACGCTATATTATCCGAGGATACAGTTTGTTGTTTAAAACAAATTTTATCGTATTATTACTGTAAGAACTCGTGCAACGAGCAGTTCATAGGTTCAGTTGTACTCAACTAGATCAAATGTAAGATTGTGCCTGTGCGCCAATCATAAAGTTAAGATGTAATACACTTCCCTATTAGATGCTATCATTTTAGAACTTGCCTGCGAGCAGTTCACATTTCTTTTAGACTAAGTGTCAAGACCGAGATCATTTGACAAGATCAAGAAGTCTGCTCAAGACATTATCAGTGGAGATAAATATCTCCTGTATCGAAGTCTTCTCATAGTACCAACAATTGGTATCGAAAAAGAAGGGGAAATTGTTTTTAGAAGCTTTGGCATGGTCAAGGAATTTTGGAAAGAAGGTTTGGAAATTATCAAAAAGGGGAAAATTGTTGGGATAAGTAATTTTGTTTTGATAATTGCCAAACAACAAAGCTTGATACAACAAGCCCTGTATCGAAAGCCAGTTGAAGTTGTCAATCCTGTATCGAAGACCTTCTCATAGCGCCAGCATACAGCAAGTTCTCGCGCCACCAAAATACAGCAACAAAGTCTAAAGTTAAAAGCCAAGTATGGAAGTTATCTCGAAACCTCAATACAGTTATCTTCCATACAAGACTGAGACTACTCCAATATACCTACAAAGACAAGTGGATACAGAAATACATCGAAACAGGATCAAGACCGTTTGGAAAGGAATCTTTGATATTTACTAAAGTCAAGTACCGTTCGATAAAGAAGTATTTAAATACTCAAGGATAAAGTATTTAAATACTGAAGCTGTCAGAGATCTTCAAATCCCGCAATATCCGGATCCTGGTCTATTCAAGTCAACTATCAAATCTTGCCCAACGGATCTATATCAACGGATATATCCAAAGAATGCTATATATATCCCCAGAATTTGAAGATCAACAAGTAGAAGAAGCATTCAAGAGAAGCAATCAATATACGAAAATCAGTCACCAAGTGAAGAAGCTATTATCATATACATCAGAGCAAAACATATCTCCAGAAGCTTTCTGCAAATCAGATCTAAAGAGATATACAGTGCTCAACATCAAGAACAGCCATCATCAGCTCAAGAACTCCATATTCAAAGCTGCTGTTCTTACCCGGTTACCTACATTTTACCTTTGTGTAAAAACTGAGCTCTGTGTGAACTCAACAAGTTATTCTGACCTGTGTGGGACGAATAAGGACGAAGCTTTGGAACTGTGTGTGAAGAAGCTAGTCAAGAAGGAAGCTTTAACCAATCTCTGCGAACGGTTGAAAGCGACATTCTTTGTATCAATCTGTGTGAACGATACAAGGGGTTTGATTATAGATACATAGTTGTGTACGCAGTATTTATAACAAACGTTTTACTCCTGTGTGGAGGACCAGTGGACGTAGAGGGGTTTACCTCGAACCACTTAAATACTGTGTTATTTACCTTTCGCCATATCGTTTTCATAACCGTGATTTATTCAAGTATACATCGCAAAACCCCGTACGCACCAAGCTAACGGGAGATCAAACCAGGATTCTTTGTATCGACTGCAACTTACTGTATTAGAGACTTCCGCTACGCACTCAGACTCGAAAACCATACAGCCTGTTGCTTAAACATTTCCCAGGCTGTATCGAGTATATACTTGAGAAAGGGGACCAACAAAGAGATTGACGACAGTACCGATTTTAACACTTCCACATGGGATTGGAGGATTCATAGTTTACAGTGATGCTTCGAACCAAGGACTGGGATGCGTATTGATGCAGAATGATAAGGTGATCGCTTATGCGTCACGACAGCTGAAACCTTATGAAGTGAATTACCCAACACATGATTTGGAGCTAGCAGCAATAGTTTTTGCTTTGAAGATCTGGAGACATTACCGGTACGGGACTCACTGTCAGATCCTTACAGATCACAAGAGTCTCAAATACATCTTCAGTCAGAAAGAGTTGAACATGCGGCAAAGAAGATGGTTATAGCTGATTAAAGACTACGACTTGGAGATTCTGTATCATCCAGGCAAAACAAATGTAGTGGCCGATGCACTCAGCCGCAAGCCTATTTCTATCCAAATGCTGGAGACTCTGACCTCCCAGCTCAGCATTCAACGAAAAATGATTCGAGAAGGAATTGAAGTATGGTTACAGAGAGTCCAAGGACAACTGTGCGTAATGGAAATAACTTCATCGTTAACCGAGGAAATCAAATCTAAGCAGGCAGATGATCCTCTGATGATTCGGTTACGTGATGAAGTGATCAAAGGGAAGGCCCCCGGATTCGTAATTCATGATGATGGAGTTTTGAGATTTCAGAACCGACTCTGTGTTCCCGATGTCGATGTTCTGAAACAGACGATTATGAAGAAAGCTCACAGCTCGCCCTATTCTATCCACCCGGGCACCAGTAAGATGTATAATGACTTGAAGCAGAATTTCTGGTGGGGCAACATGAAGAATGATGTAGCGGACTATGTTTCGAAATGCTTGACTTATCAGCAGGTTAAGATCGAGCATCAACGACCTGCCGGAATGTTGAAGCCGCTCCCGATTCCTGAATGGAAGTGGGAGGACATATCGATGGACTTTATTACTAATATGCCGAGAACCAAGACAGGAATGAACATGATTTGGGTGATAGTTGATCGTTTAACCAAATCGGCTCATTTTCTAGGCATTAAAGACACGTGGAGACCAGAGAGGTTGGCACGAGTATTTATTTTGGAGATAGTTCGATTGTATGGTACGCCGAAGACCATTATTTCTGATCGAGATGGCCGTTTTGTGTCACATTTTTGGAAAGCAGTTCATAAGGCTTTGGGAACCGAATTGAACTTCAGTACAGTTTATCACCCGCAGACTGATGGACAATCCGAGAAGACTATTCAAACGGTGGAAGATATGCTGAGGGCTTGTGCCTTAGATTGGTCAACTGATTGGGAAGTTCATCTACCGTTGATTGAATTTACCTACAACAGTAGTTGGCATGCTTCCATTAAGATGGCACCGTTTGAGGCATTATACGGGAGGAGATGCAGATCGCCCCTATGTTGGGACGATTCATCAGACTTGATCGGGACAGAACCAGAGTTGATCGTACAGACTCGAGAAAAGATAGCCTTGATTCGTGAAAGGCTGTTGACTGCCCAGAGTCGCCAGAAATCTTACGCAGATATACGCCATCGCCCATTGGAGTTCAGTACGGGAGACCACGTACTTTTAAAAGTTTTTCCTACTCGGGGAATTTTCCGTTATGGAAGGAAGGGAAAGCTGAGTCCGAGATATATCGGACCATTCGAGATCCTTGAGAGAGTTGGAGAGTTGGCATACAGATTGGCATTGCCGCCGTCGTTGAGCCATGCTCATAACGTGTTACACGTATCCCAGTTACGGGGATATATACCGGATCCTAGTCATGTCATTGCTTTCGGTGAGATCGAAGTCGCTCAGGATGGGACGTTTGAAGAAAGACCAGTCAAGATACTTGAGAGTCGAGTTAAGCAGTTGAGAAACAAACCAATCGTTTGGGTCAAAGTTCAGGGGTCACGCCATGGAGTGGAAGAAGCCACTTGGGAAACGGAAGATAGCATGAAGTCCAGATATCCAGAGTTATTTTCGTCTTGAGTTTCGGGACGAAACTCCTTTTTAGTAGGAGAGTATGTAATATCCGGATTTATTATTGTGTATTTCATCTGTATTATAACCCTATATTATTCGGATTTGTGGTCTTGATAATTGGAGTATGATATTTCTCACATTGGTATCTTTGTACATAAGTTTATCGTCATGCAAATTTTCTCATGCAAGCTCGTGATAGCGAACGCTAAGAATGTAGCTTAACGTACAACTAGCGCATGCTGCGAATATATGATTTGCGTGCGCTAGTCAGTCAATTATTGAGATAGGCGGCTAGCACATGCGCCAGCCAGGACATGGGTCCGGATAAGATTCCCGCGGATGAACCTGGACAGATTTGGAGTCAACGCTTATTAGCGTGCGCTAAGAATGTATCGTAGCATGCGCTAATTAGCTAAAGTGCAGAAATGTTATAAATGGGACAGGAACCTATTTTTGGCTTACACTTCCTTCGTTTATACTTCATTCTTGAGAGACCAGAGAACAATATATCCTCCTTACACATTTAGAATACATCCACTTGATCATTGGAGATAGTAGTGTTTGATCATTGGAGTGGAGAAACGTATTAATTTGGCAAACAAGCAATCGGAGCCGGATTCTACTTGTTGTCTCGGTGTTTTTCTTCATCTTAAGGTATGTTACACTACTTTCAACCTTGAATTCGTGTTCTTAAGGATATGAGGATTATGCTATCAAGTTATTGAGTTTCATTGGTGAGTTATCCAAACCACATCATGTTTAAGAGATTGAGGTGATTATGCTTTATGTACCTTGGTTAAGAACATCATAATTTGAATCTTGTTTTGATGAACAAGTAGAGGGAGTTTCTGATATTGGTAATCCGAATCTAGGAGGTGTCTTCGTAGTAATCACGGACTTGACTTTAACACCATTATTGTTAGACGAATCTAAGAGATTGATCATGGAAGGATTTATCTTGTAAAGATGAAGTGTTAATCAAACTACAAGATGATAGTTTTGATTGATATAAAGGTATTAATATCGATCGTTAGGCTTTCCGGATTCGCATGAAGAATTGTAATCGAAATGGAATATGATTTTATGATGATATATGTATTCTTGAATTTGAAGTCGTTGTTATCCATAAGATCATTCATAAAACAGTATGAGCATGATATGCATGGAGATGACATGTATTAACAGTGAAGATTTCATGAGTTTCATCACCATTAGATCAAGTCTGCTGTCGAGTAGTGTACTGCCCTACACGTTTAGCGCACGCTAAGCTATGTGGATTAACGCACGCTATCGGGTATGTTTAGCGTATGCCACGATTAGAACTTAGCGTACGTTAAGTCATCAGGCGAGTCAGTCAGCTGATCAGTGAGGTACTGACTGTGCAAGGTTAGCGTACGCTAGGCTGTGTGATATTGCGTGCGCTAACGAGTAGCCTTAACGTATGCTACATAGGATGCGTAGCGTGCGTTAAGCAATCCAGATAGATTTCTTTTAAGAACTTCCGACCGTATTGTGGATTGATAGATGTTCGTTCGACGTGAGATAAATTCTATATTATTTCTTTTGTTAAAGTTTGAGCTTGCTACGTGATTGATCGAGGGAGCGACCTTCGAGTGTTTCTTTTTTCGTGGAAGTATTGTTCTTGTCTTCGAATCGAGGCAAGTACCTTAATTGTATTATATATTGATGTTATACATATTATTGTGCATATATGTCGTTGTTGTATGTCCACCACGTGTTGGTCCGATGGGATCATCTTGGGATCTATGCTAGCATGCGCTGGATCATTGGACGGGTTTTTCCACCACGTGTTGGTCCGACGGGATCATCTTGGGGCCTAGGCAGTGAACGCTGGATCATTGGAATTACCATGTGTATGTTGTGATATCATGTTGTGATTTTCATGTGTGTGTGTTATTATTATTATTCTTCGTGAGATGTTGAATAATATGTTGTGGTACTTATACTAGCATCGTTGTGCTAACCCCTTCGGGGGTGAACATTTTGTTTATGTTCAGGATCCAGGAGAGCGGGGAAACAACCACTGGAGCTGCATGACGACTAGGGTGCAGAGTGATGTTCCGGCCGGGTTTATTTGTCCGTTGTTTGTTGGTTATTTCAATAAGTACTCGAGTACGTAGTCTTTTATGACGATTTGGATTTGGTGATGTATTAATACTTTTCCGTTGAACATTCGTACTTTCAGTATTGGTTAGAAATGTTGTACCTTACTTCCGTTATTTTCATTTGTTGGTATCAGTTAATGTCTTTTTAGTTCTTCAGCCTTGTAAATTCTTATGTAAAGGATTTACGGCACTGTAATATTCCTGAATATATAGGGGGTGTTACAATGATGATGGCGACGAGGCATTCGAGCGATACTAGTCCCGTGTTGTCGGTGTTCATGTTGGTTAGTCTGTTTGGAGTGTTCTCCAGTTGTCAGTCGTTGTCATTATGTATTATCCGAGTAAGACTCGTGGATGTTTGTAACACCCCGAGATATTCAAGGTATATTACAGCGCCGTGGACCCCTACATGGGACCCACCGGGTTAGACACGAAAATACCACAGTAAAATCACACATCATCCTGATGAAAATCAAACAACACGCCCGGTACAACCGACGGAATAATCAACATCGACAACCATAATTACTTCAACAAAACTACAATTCACAATCCGAAGAGAAAAGCCTAAGTACTCGCGAGTATGTTTTATAAGTTTGCAAAGTAAATAACAACCAGATAAAAATAAAAAGGACTCAAATGCACATGTCAACGACCTTGGCCAACATCCTCGTGCAGCCCCAGCGCCAGCTTGTCCAGTTGATCATAACCTGAAATTCATTACAAGAATTTCCCCAAAACGGGTCCCCAAGGGGTTAACAATTACGCTAGTACAAGTAATCAAGGCAAACCATTCGCTTACACATTTCATAGTACAATGCACCAAATCATTCGAAAACCGAAACCAGACATGTCTTTTCCGGAAACAAACAGTCATTCACATTTGCCTAGGACCGGGACAAAGCCACAAATCCCACTCGAGGCCTCTAAGTACCCTCCCGAGCTTGCCACAATCATAAAATAAATCACGCACAGGCATCGCCTAGAACCGGGACGAATCCACAAATCTCACTCGAGGCCTCTAAGGACTCTCCCGAGCTGGCTAGCGAAACATACTCGTGAATCCAGAGTGAAATCATAGATTCCCTTGAGGCCCCGTCGAGCCCTCCCGAGGTGAGCAAAGAACACACAATATACATTACCATTTCATGTTAACCATAAGGGTTTCCAAAAATACTTGCCTTGAATAATTGACGACACAACGAACGGAAAGGAAAATCACCAACGAATGCTAGGAGCCAACGGAACCGAACCTAACGATTCGAAGAATACAATCACAACTATCTCCATACGAATACAGAAAAGGAATACACCGGAAAACCCACCTACGATTCATGTATATCCGTTTCACAACAACAATGGGGGCGGACCACAACCAAACTCTTTCGAATACGCAACAACTACGAAATATACCATGAATCCATAGGGAAACTAAGAATACCAATAAGATTAATCATATTCATCATGGATTGACCATGGAAGATCGACCATGGAAGCAATTTATCTTATCCGACAGTTGATGGAACATTATCGAGATAAAAAGAAAGATCTACATATGTTTTTTTTTTATTTAGAGAAGGCATGTGATAAAATACCAAGGGAAGTACTTTGGTGGGCCTTAGCAAAGAAGGGTGTATCGCGGAAATATATTGACATTGTAAAGGACATGTATGAGGGAGCTAGTACAAGTGTACATACTAATGTTGGGAGGACAGAAGAATTCCCTATTACGATTGGGGTGCATCAAGGATCTGCTCTTAGTCCTTTTGTCTTTGCCATAGTCATGGACGAATTGAAAAGAGAAATTCAAAATAACGTTCCGTGGTGTATGATGTTCGTAGATGATATTGTGTTGATTGATGAAACGAAGGTTGGAGTGCAACAGAAATTGGAACTTTGGAGGGATACTTTGGAAGCTCGAGGCTTTAGGCTGAGCAGAAGTAAGACTGAATATATGGAGTGTAGGTTTAGCGAAAATAGTGATAGAGAGGCGGGGATGATAACATTTGATGGGAAAGTTGTTCATGGATCCACTTTCTTTCGGTATCTTGGATCTATTATCCAAAAGGTTGGAGAGCTAGATGGCGATGTGGCTCACAGAATAAAGGCAGGGTGGTTGAAGTGGAATAGTGCCACAGGGGTTTTATGTAATCCTGACATGCCTCATAGATTAAAGGGTAAATTTTACCGCACGGTAATTAGGCCTGCACTGTTATATGGCACCGAGTGTTGGGCTGTAAAATAGTGTCACGTTCAAAAGATGAATGTGGCGGAGATGCGTATGATACGATGGATGTGTGGTCATACAAAAAAGGATCAGCTCAGAAATGAGGTGATTAGAGAGAAGGTAAGAGTTGCATCTATAGAAGACAAGATGATGGAGAATCGATTACGATGGTTTGGTCATGTAAGAAGAAGACCTGTTGATGCCCCAGTGAGGAGGCTAGAAACTTTGGGAACAAGTAATATTATGAAAGACAGAGGAAGATCCAAGAAAACTTGGATAAAGATGATTGAAAATGATATGTGGTTTCTTGGAATTGGAGAAAGTATGGCGATGGATAGGCAAATGTGGCGGGAAAGAATACGGATGGTGGATGGAATCTGATTCCTTTTTTTATCTGTATTTTTATTCCTATTTGTTTTATTTCATGTTATCTTTTAATTTATTTTTCAAGATTTTTCATTTTTTTCTTTTTTTTTTAACCTTCATTCTCTTTTTTTATTTGCTTTTTTTCTCTACTTTTTTCCTTCTTTTTTTCCTTTTATGTTATTTATGTAACGATCATTGACGGTTTCAAAGTTTGATTCATGTTAGCCGACCCCAAATCATTTTGGGACTAAGGCTTAGATGTTGTTTTTTGTTTGTTATGGATGCGCACATATCCACATCAGGGCATATTTTTACTCTGAATGGTGGAGCAGTATCTTGGAAAAGTACAAAGCAAAGTGCGACTGCGATTTACACATGTCAAACTGAATATCAGGCAGCCACGGAGGCTGCTAAAAAGGCATTTTGGATTAAGAAGTTCACTAAGGAACTTCAAGTGGTTCCTGACTCAGATCGATCCGTGGTGCTGTTTTGTGACAACGACGGAGCTGTTGCGCAGGCTAGGGAGCCTAGGGCTCACCACAACACCAAACACATTGAGAAAAAGTATCATTTTGTTAGAGAAATGGTTCAGAAAAGGAGCATTACACTTCAGAGAATAGACATAACAAATAACGTTGTTGATCCACTGACCAAGCCACTATCTCAGAAGATCTTAGAGAGACATCTGGGGAGTATTGGTATTAGATACCATAGTCTGTGGCACTAAGTGAAAGTGGGAGATTGTTAGGAATATGTCCTCGAATGCCACTCAGAGGATGAGAGTGAGAGCATTGTTTTGTGATTATGAATATTTAATTAAATAAGGCGTTTATTATTTATACATTATTGTATCACTGGCATTGTAATTTGGTGCATAGAATAATAAGTCCTGACATTTGAGATCAAACATTCCGCTCCTTATGGAGATAAGGAGATAGACACTGGAAGTGTTTAGGGCTCGAATGCTTAACTGGTTCGCAACGCGATAAAACTTAACTTGGCAGTAAGTTTAGACAAGACTTGTATAACATGTACTTTGACATGTAGAATTCCTGTCTTCACTAAGGCTTAGTGGGAGAACACGTTATAGGTATGCTAAGGGGATTAGTATACTAGAACTCGACTCACTCGGTCACATTGATTTCACTCAGGGGTTGTCAATGACTTAATCGAAAGTTTGTGATAGGTATATATGAACTTTTGACTTGAGGTTTCAGAGGAGATGTGTTTGTGATATTAAGATAATCATTAGAGTAGTTCGATCCAATTACCGGTTGGTGGGATCAACCTCGAAGTGTAATTAGTCGGCAAGTATCAGTCTTTACCGAATACCAAGATAGGACATTTTCTCATGTAAGTGAGCAGGTAAATGTCCTATGTGGTTAATGACAAATGAGATAATAAGTCTTTGGCAAAGGCATTTAGAGTTAGTTGTATTTGATACGCGAGAGCTCAGTAATCTCTGTTTGCATTAACAAAATGCATATCGTCAAGTTGAAATTGGGTTTGACATATGATTGAAGGGTTTATACGTATACGGTATTCACGACATAATGGTTTATGGAACGACCCTATTATTCATTCGCAATTAGGTTATGGTGTAGGCCAGGGGACTGTCTAGGTGGTGCTAACACTCATTGGATCCTCCCATACTAATGGACACAAATCTACAGAGTCGCGGCACAGGAATTGACGATGGATTATATTTGGCCTATTCTCTCTTGATTACTATTGGATATTAGATGTCTAGTTTAATTTATTGGATAAATTAGACCGCTCTTGTGAATTAAATAAATTACGGGGTTTATTCATATTATTTATTAGAGAATTTATATTTAAAATAATTAGCTAATTGGATTAACTAAATACCGCAAATGGAAGAAATCTGATGAGATGGCGCGCTGTTACATCTTGGCTTCTTTGGCAAATATATTACAGCATCAGCATCAGAGTATGGGCACGGTCGCGGAAATGATGAAAAATCTCAGCGAGATTGTAGCGACCACTTTTCAAAATATCATTTTCTAATAATTTCAAGAGAGACCAAATGTCTTTAAGAAAAAATGATTAAATAATTGCAGCGGAAATTGAAATAAAGTCAACCATTCGCAAGTAACTAAATACTAAATTCTCAACATTTTCAAAACATCCATAATATTCAACCATGATATTGAAAATAAAGTTAAATTTAAATAAACGAAGAAGTAGATAAATATTATTATCATGCCACGCCATTGCCCGCCACGTCAGACTCCTCAACCTGAAAGGTTTAAATAATGGGGTGAGCTTTCAACTCGCTCAGTGAGGAGGGCACGCATTGTTAAATTTAAGTACATATATATTGGCAAGTACACATATATGCCTACACACGTTGGTTGCCCGAAGTCCATAATTATGCACAATTAAGCGCAAGTAGTTTCCCAGAGGAACTTGTAGTTGCTCAGAGAGACTTGTTGTTGCCCAAAGAGACTTGTAGTTGCTCGAAGAGATTTGTAGTATAGTTGGTATAGAATATACACATATATAACCAACATGTACATAATTAAATAAAACAAGCGTAAAATTTCCCACTGGATAATTTCAGTGAATGAGATTGATGACAATGATGCTCGACGCAATAATACTAGACCCAAAAATCTTTGTTGTACGAATTAGTTTGGAAGGGGAGTTCTAGGGTTATGGGTTTGGGTTGAACGGTGGTAACTGATTTTGGATAAAACATAGAGTAGAAATTTGTCACAAGATATATTATATTATTAGAATAATTCAAGTCTTCCATTAGCTATAATAGATGGACTATTTATAGGATGCAAAAGACTCTTCAAAATATAGATAAACTTAAATTGAAATAAATGAAGCCTCTTCATAACATCAACATTAAATTTGACTCTTTAAATTCTGTATTAAATATAAACGTTGATAACTCCGTGAATACTTGGAATCTGAAGGTGCAATATATTATTTTGAGGACAATTGAGTTGACTTACCAATGCCACCAACCACACATGAAATAAACATTTATAGAAATAGTTATGATGAGAACAAACAAAATGTCACTGCAGAAACTGTATAAATTTCTATAGGTTTTATGTGAGGTGTTACGTCTACTATAAATTTTGTTTGCAGAAGATAGAAAACGACATAAATTAATTATGTCTTAATTATGTTTATAAATGTTGGTGATTCCGGCCAGGATTTTATATTTCTGATTCCGGCAGCTGGAAGAATGGTTCTTGTCGTAAAAAGAAAATCGTAATGGTTGAAGAGCAGTAGTTGTTGTAGCTTAAGGTAAAAGACTGGAGATGATAATAGTTTCACGATATTGTGAAATCAGAACGAATTGTGCAGTGAGTTATATGTTGAGAATTAAGAAAACTTCATGGTGTTGCTACAAAAATGTTTGAAATAAAAAGTAATGATCTATTGACAAATAGCAGATAAGAAAAAAAAAATCATTAGACTTACCTTATTTTAGTTCTGATAATTTTTATCTCTCTCCCATTTCTTTTCTTTTGGTTATATAGTATGTAAAATTTTAACTGTTATAATATGATTAATCCCAAATAAATGCAATTTAATGTGTGAAACCTAAGTAATGAAGGTGTTTAATTCTTTTTGTTTTTGTTTTTATAACTCCATAATTATTTATGAATTGTATGAACGTAAATGTTACAACTGAAAAGTCAATTTGGTTGATGATTTAATGCTACAAAAGTTGAAAAGTTGGGCTTGTATTTTAATAAATAACTATTATAATATTTAAATCTAGATACAAATAAAAATATGGTACATGGATGACCATAAATTTTAATAGGTATATATTTAATAGTTAACTATTAGACCGGGTATTGCTTGAGGTTAAATAATTTTCTAGACCAAATATGAATTTGGACTTGAAATATTAATTTGGTTAAAATAAAAGAATTTAATTTGGAAGTTACTAAAAAGAATAAAAATAATTAAACCTCAATATGGTTGGGCTAAACAATAAGGATTAATAAATTTTGAAGATTAAATTTGGGTCTAAAATTGATAAGTTACGTGATGAGCTAAAATGACAAAAATTAATTTGACATGTTCATGAAAACAAATAAAGTAAATTATGATATATAAAATATAATTCATAAATAGATTATTGGACATTTAAAAGTATGCATGTGCTTTCAATTTTTTTTTAAATAAATATTAATACGTAAATAGCGCGTTACAGAGATGTTTGGTGATCAGAACCAGACGGCTAGATAAAATGCTATGAGTGTCTTGATGACGACCCAAATGCCTGAAGGAACCCCGGTAAGGGATCATGTTCTAAAGACGATTTATCATCTAAACGAACTTGATATCTTAGGGGCGAATATCGATGCGAAAACGCAGGTCGATATCATTTTAGGCAACTTACCAAGGAGATTTGAGCAGTTCTGCCTAAACTACAATATGAATCTTATGGAGTATACCTTGGCGGAATTGCTGACAGAGCTTCAAGCTGCGGAAGATCTCTTTAGGCAAGAGTATCAAGTTCTTGCGGCTATTAGTGTTTCAACTTCTAAACCCAAGTGGGGGAAGAAGAAGAAACAAGTGGGCCATAAGCAAGTGGCAGCAAGGCTCCTCAGCCTGAGGCAAACAAAAAGTCAAAGAGAAAGTGCTATAAATGAATGCTATAAATGCAGTCAGAAAGGACATGTGATAGTGCCAAAATAGTTTGGGTTTAAACCAGTGACTGCGCCAGAAATAATAGTTAGGTCCCCGATAAATACTATATTATTAATAAATTGACTTTATATTAATTTCATCTCGTTTTGATTCAGAACCAAATTAAGTACAATAAGTTTTTTTTGATCATTTTAACACATTAGTTTCGAAATAACATAAGAATTATTACGTAATAATATATTTTACTTTTCATGTAATTAATCTTCATATTTTGAATTATTGCAAAACAGCTTTAAAAGTCACTAAATAACTATTCATGATTTTAAAAAAATGTAACGAGAAATTAATTCCTAAACCATATATTTGATGTCTCACTATAATATATATAAATAAATATATATAAAGAAATAAATATATATAAAATGGCAAAGGGTTGTACTTATATATATATATATTATTAATTTTTAGTTATCAGATAATTATTTAGTTATACGTAATAAAAAATAATATTCCGTCTATCCCAACGAACTTAGGCGTTTGATTTTTTCTAGTCAAACTAACAACACTTTAACCATGATTATTTATAAATTTATAACATTAAAAAATATTAAATTATAATATTTTAAAAATATGTTTCATGATAAATATATTTATGTTAATATCACATCATAGTTAAATATATATATTTTCATATATTTAAGGTCAAAATAAAAAATAAAAAAAATCAAACGTCTCAAATTCATTGGAACAGATGGAATAATATTAATGAGCTATCCCGCTGGCCCGTTTAGCCGGCGATCTAATCAGTTCGGGCCACAATGGCTTTGGGTTAAACGAGCCTTCATTGCTTTGCCCAAACAATGCATTTTCAGGGCTAAATAGACTCGGGATCAGGGCCGATCCTGTGCCTGACGGTGCCCTAGTCAGGAATTTAAAAATAGGCCCTCGAAATTGTTCTAAAGTACAACAAAAATAACATTTTTTTTACTATTGAATGAATAACAACTAGAAAAAATATACTCCCTCTGTCCCGCCCAAAAAGTTTACATTTCTATAAAAAAGTAGTCCCTTTAGTAAGTTTACATATATCACTTTTTACACTCAAATCAAACAATTACTTTTTACTTTTTAATCTCCACCACTCATTCATCATCAATACTTTTTACTTTTTAATCTCCACCACACATTAAATCATCATTATTTATACCAATCATTACCTAAAATACACCAAATATACACCCCTGTCAACCTTTGGGGGGACAGAGGAAGTATATTTTTGTAAACAATGTATATTACAAAACAAATAAAGCAGATAACAAAATAGAAGAAAAATTAAAATAAAAAATAAAAAAGTTGTAGTGCCCATTATAAATATATATTAGAAAAGAATATATATATATATCGTGTTTGTATATTATAAAATAAATAAAAGTAGATAACAAAATGTAAAAAAAAATAAAAACTAAAAGGACCTATTGTAAAAATATATATCGGAACATGATATGCGTCGATCTCAGGATTGACGACTTTTAAAATCTGATTTACCATTATACTAAAATTAATATTATCTCTACAAATAATTATATATACTAAGAACTTGTAAAAAATGGGATCCTACAAATTGGGCCATAGGCTTGGACCTATGCCTAGGTCCGCCCTGCTCGGGATGTTCATCTCTACCTCTTATATGAATAATGCTACTTTCCCAACCTGGATAACAACGAGGTTGACAATTTATGTATGTGGCACGATCCTGTGAAGTGAGATAAATGTGATTGTGACATTTCACTTTACAGGATCGTGCCACGTATACAGATTGTCACCCTTGTTGTCAAGTGAATTGTGAAAGTAGCATTACTCCTCTTATATTGCTATTAAATATGAAATTTATAAATAAATAAATTATTAATTTATCAATGAAGAAAAACAGTATACGCAGTAAGAGTTCTTTGCATAACCTTTATTATTCAACTATAGTACACAATAGAAACAAAGAAAGTAAGAATCAAAGAGCTTCAGTGATCGATAAATGAACGACTCTCTCTCATATTTCCGCTTAATTAATTATAGACTCAGATGCTTCTTAGAACTTTCGTTGGTAATAGTATAAATGTAGTATTCAAGAACACCGTTGTTGTCGGCGCCCGTAGAGTGAGTGCTAACAATAGCGTACCCACGAGCCAATCGGAACTGCCCAGTTCCGCCGACGACCGGCAATTCCCGCGTCGCGTTGAGGATCTGGTTCCTTCCGACGACGGAGATGGTGCTACCGTTGTGCTTTCCCGCCGTGAAGTAGAAGTTGAGATCCATTGTCATGGCGAAGGTATTGAAGTCGGAGGCGGTGGCGAGTCCCTGAACTCGTCCGAGTAGTGTCGAGTTGCTAGCGGGCTCAGCCGTGATGTTGCAATCGACGACGTTGATTTGGCCGAACAACATGTTCTCCATGGTTGTGATGTTGGCACGGGCGACGTCCCAGACAGCCCGATTCGGACCGAATGCTGTATCTTGGACGTAGAAATGAAGCTTCGTCAGTTTCTCCCTTCCACCGCAGAAGTTTCTGAACTCTTCTGTTTCACACTGCAGTGCATGATTGCCACCAATTTGCGACAAACACGAAATCATCATCAAAATGAAACTAAGATTTGCCATTGTTGAGTAATTAATTCGGAATTCACCAAGCCAAGTGTGTTGGTGTGATGAGGTTAGGGTGGGACTAAACACTTTATATAGAGCAAGGATTAAATCATGGAAGACCCTAGTACTATTTTTATGCTAATATCTATACTTCTACAAAACGAGAGTCCCGACACATGTCACTATATAAATTTTTTTTATTTTATATTTTAAATATAGCTTATACATAGAGATATATTCTTATATCAAGTTTATTTTTAATGAAAAATATATCAAAATAATTTTTATTTCACAATTTTCAACTAGACATCCATATGAATATAATAAATTTGATGGATATACAATAATGATCGATTTCACAAAACAATTATATTAGAAAAATCTGAATATTAGATTTCAGTAAAATTAATTGATGCAAAATAAAAATATATTGACTCATTTTTATAAATTAGATTTCAGAATCATATTTCTTATACAAAAAATAAATTATGATATTTATTTAATTATAATAATTAAAAATAATAAAAACATTCAGAAGCAGAATTTGTTTGAATATTCCACCACCACATGTGAATGTGGAGAAAAAGAAGCCACGTGAAATTGAGCTCCCTTTGCAGAAGAGAATACACCAACAATAACTAGTGTGTGCAAAACAGTGCGTGTAATGAGAGAAAACCTGAGAGTATTGTATTGAGACAAAAAAAGGAGAGAAAAAATAGTGTATTTCCTATCTCCTCTTTAGATGCGTTTTTTTTTTTTTTTTCCATTTCAGGTTAATTACTTGAGATATTTATATTTGGAGAGATATTTTTTTGAGAGTTTGTGATAGCCTAATTATTTAGGACTATATCTTTCTTAACGTCAAACCATAAAAAATAACAAGTTATATATCCTTATTGATAAGTGTATAAGGGGGTGTATTCAATATACAAAAAGTCTTTAAAAACCTTGAGATATTCAATAATAATTTTATAATATCTTTTAAATTCTTGATATATACAAAAGTCCACGGATTTTAAAAGATTCTACAAGTTCATGGAGTTTGATGGATTTATACCAATTTTTTAAATCTGAAAATTATTCTCAAATAATATATATGACACAAAAACTCATTAAAATTTATGCAATGAATAAAAAAATTGAGAAATAAATCTAAAATGATGAAAAATAAACATTAGGAAAATAAGTTTATTTTAAAATTATAATTTGAAAGTAAGAAACAATAAAATCTGAATAAATTAAAGTATGAAAAGTAAGTTCTATGAAAAATAAGTTTTGGTTTTTTTTGTGTTATTTAATTAATTTTTGTATTTTATTTTCACAATTATTATTTTTATTTTTTAGACTTATAGATTTATTAGATTGACATTATTGATAATAATGAATAAGGGTTTAAACATATATTTGTGAATTTTAGAGTCCATCAATTTTTTAAAATTCATAAAAGTTTATCTCTTAAAATTCAATAGACTCTATGAAGTTTGACACTCCATATAAATTCATAGATTTTAAAAAAATTGTACAAATCAATTAACATACAAATTGGATACACTTCCCTAAGTTTTTGATACCAAATTTTTTAAAAGACATTATTACCCTTAAGTCTAACACTAAAAGATAAAAAATAAAAAAAATAAAAAAAAAATATAATAAAACAACATAATCTAATTAAACGGTACCATCAACCCACCCACTCACTCTCTCTCTCTCCTTTAAAAAAAACTCTTTTACTCGCATAAGAATCAGACGGTCCCCAACCTAAACTCATCATCATCGTGTGCACGATGGTGTTTCCTAGGCACGATGGTTTACACACGACGAACATCGATCGTGTGAGCCATCGTGGGCAACAAGACCAAAGTCATAAGTGCTTTATTACACGACAAGTCAATCTTTACATACAGGAGGCGATATTTAAAAAGATAATTAACATGATCTCAAGGGGAGGATCCTTGGTCTTATTCGGTTAGATAAAATGTGTTATCCTTATTTAAGATGTAAAAAAAATTTTCTTCTTAGTTGGCGTCTTCGTGGCCATCGCTCTTTGATTTAAGTTTGGACGTGTACAGGGGTTCGTCCTCCCTCAATTTTTGTTTGGGCGTGTAGTGGGGCTCGTCCCCCACATTCCTTTTGGGCCGTCTAATATATGTAAATTAAAGATAAAAAAAAAACAAAGTATTGGCCGCAAGTCAATTCACTTTTTTTTCATGCTTTCTCTCTCTAGAATTTTTCTCCTCCTCCTCTCTACAATCTTCACTTCCTCCTGTTTTGTATTTTCCGGACGTTGTTCATTTCCTTTCTTTCTCTTTTCTGCCAGCTAATGCGGCCATCCTTCATTAAAATACTCTTGCCTTATGGACAAAACACACCCAGTGGGGCGGCTCCCACCATTGCTATAAGCACACTATTGACCGGTGATGGGTGACGAGTGAGTCGTGACAAACTGACGTGACTGCTGGAAATAAAAAAAATACTATAGTATTTAAAAAATGGTGATCGTATAGTTGTGATTTTAAAAAGTATTAGTTTTTCTTTAGTGTTTACTTGTTATTTAATGTTTCGGTTCAGCCCAGTTATTTTTATTTATTTTGCTATAGTAATTTTATTTTTCTCCGGCTCATTTTCTATGATAATCTTTTAATGATAAAAAAATTCTTATGCACAACAATGAAGATGAACCACGACGAAAATGGTAAAAAATGGAAAACATGAAACACGACGGAAATGGTAAAATATGAAAAAACTAAAATTCAATATGAAACGATTGGTATATTGGTATCTTTTCTGCTGTCGTTTTTATTTTTCAGCCTGAAATATACGTACACGTTCCGGTTCATACTCTGCTTGTAATTTTTTGTAGAGTCGTATCGAAGCTGTAAATTGTAAGTCTAAGCTTGGATAATTCTCGGGTATCATTTCCAACTGCAAAAATTAAAGTTCAACAATAATAGTTAGTTATAATTGCATAAAATATATTATATAAAAAATAAATATTATATCATTTTTTATCAATATCCATTGGGTGTTTCCGTTCACGCTCCCTATCACCACTAGGGGTGTCGAGTGGTTCGGTTCCGGTTAATCGAACCACAATTTTCGGTTAACCGGAACCATAAACGCCCCAAAATAGGAACCACTAACCACACCACTTTAAATTTCGGTTAATCGGAACCACACCGATTATATATGGTTCTGGTTCGGTTAACCTTAAAAACTATTTTTTTTATTCGAAAAAAACTGAAATAATCAATTCTAAAATGCTAAGATTAATCTTTTAAAATAAAAATAGTAGACAACAACACAATTAATCCATAAATCCAACAAATATAAGACCAAATTAATCCATAAGTCCAACAATTAAAATGAAAAATAATCACAAACGGAGAATTGATGTGGGGTAATTAATTTACATATTATTAATTCAATTGCATTTCTTTTTAGGATAAAAATATATAATTATAATTTATTAATTTATCATAATTTCGGTTTGTGGTGCTGGAACCATTCGGTTCCGGTTAACCACTAACCATTTCTTTTTTTTGAAGTAAAAACCACAAATCGTACCCTAACCACAAATAGTGGTTCTCGGTTAACCGGAACCACGTTGATTCGATTCGATTCCGATTAAAATCACTAACAACGAACTTTTTAGACAGCCCTAATCATAACCCTTAAAAAAAGTGACGTTAGTGCTTTTTTTTTTTGTAGAAATAGGTTGTTTTGCCCTTTGGCATTTAGTAATATTCTTTTCTGCCCCACGTTTAGTAACAACTCTTTTGATACCCAAATTGTCGAAATTGACCTTTACTCGAATAAAATTCGAGTCATATATTATAATTTCGAGTAATATAATTTCGAGTCAACTTCAAAAAAACAATATCGAGTCCAATTCGTGTCACCCGAATACAATTCGGGACATGTAAATAAAAAAAAAGTCCGGTTACACGAGTCCAATTCGTATCACCCGAATACAATTCGGGACATGTAAATAAAAAAAAAGTCTCCCGAATTCATTCGGGAGATGTAAAAAAAAAAAAATCGGGTTACACGAGTCCAATTTGTGTCACCCGAATACAATTCGTGTCACACGAATTTTTATATACATCTCCCGAATGGATTCGGGAGAACTTTTTTTTTTTTTTACATCTCCCGAATTCATTCGGGAGATCCTCTTTTTTTTTTGTTTTTTATACATCTCCCGTTCGGGAGACCTTTTTCTATTTTTTTTTTTGTTATATCTCCCGAATTCATTCGGGTTTCACCTTTTTTATCCACATTCGGGTTACACGAATTTATTACTCGAATATTCGGGTTATACGAAAAAAAAAATTCGAGTAACCCGAATTTATTACTCGAATATTCGGGTTATACGAAAAAAAAAAAAAATTCGGGTAACCCGAATTTATTACTCTAATATTCGGGTTATACGAAAAAAAAAAAATCGGAGTTGACCTTTAAAACAATACTCGATAGGCTTCTTCTTCACGAATCCGAAACACAAAACTCGAACCGGGTTCTTCATCTCCTTCCTCACGAATCTGAATCCCAACGAGTTTCACGAAACAAAGACTTCCTTCTTCACGAATCGAGTTTCACGAATCGAGTTTCACGAAAACAATACTTGAACGGGCTTCTTCTTCACGAATTCGAATCGAGTTTCACGAAAACATTCTTCCCAGTCGTCTTCTTTCTTCTTTCTTCACGAGTTTCACGAATCTGTGGAATTCGAGTTTCACGAATCTTAGTTTCAAGAATCCGAATTATTTCCTCATCTTCGATGGCGAATTCGACTTCCCCGAATAGCGCGCGGAAATGCCGATTCCATCTGGCTCCCACATGCATACGCCACCGAAAAACTGTAAGATTTTATTTTCGTGTCACTCGAGTATGCTCGTTGCTCGATTTTGGTTTACACATTTTATATTTGATTTACACGATTTGCATTCGAATTATAAGATTTGCATTCGATTTACACGATGAAAAAATAAATTAAAATAGAGAAATTTGAATTTGGGAATTAAGTAGCGCGGCCAACCCCAAATACTTATCGTGTGTTGATATCGTAACTATTGTTTATGTATGAATTGATATCGATTGAATTGATGTCGTGTTGAATTGATTATTTATGTAACCTTGGTAATTCGTATTCGAGTTTCAATTCGAATTTGGGAATGTTATAAATATGGATATGTTTTCGAATTTAGTTAGTTTGTTTCGTTTAGTTAGTTTATTTCGTTTAGTTAGTTTAGTTCGTTTTTTTTTATTTGTCTTACTCGGATATAGTTTATAAGTTACTCAAATTGGACTAATGGCCTTCCACAATTAGAACGACGCAAATTTATTTATGATTATTCGAATTGACATAAAACTACTAGAATTAGGATGACTCGGATTGTATTAGAATGTCTCGAATTGCATTAGATGATTGAAATTGAATTAGGATGTCTCAAGTTGAATTAGAATAACTCGATGGAAATAAATCGAATAAATCCCACTGTTACTCGAATTATCCACTTACTTTTTCCCGATTACATATTACTTCAATACACATGCATGAAGCTAAAATTAAGATAAATTTGAATCGGCAGGTTGTTTGGAAGAGGCCGAATATGCGAGGTTCAAAATGCTCCATAAATGGGTATGTTAGGTTAGGGATTGTTAAGACGATTGTTCTTTGCCCGAGTGTAGGTGATGACACTATTAGGGAGTTTAGAGAGTCGTGTCTTGGACACTTTGTCCTAAGGAGTGGGGGATTGTATCTAATGCCGCATTGCATGCCTTGTTCTCGAACGAGGTAATTAGACCGGATGCACAGGCCGATGAGTTTTGGTTTAGGCTCGGTCATCGATTTATTCGATTTTCTAGATATGAGTATGCGTTAGTCACCGGCTTGCGATTCGGAGACTCCGACTTTGATGTACACGGGGACGATGTTCCACCGGGAGGAGCGTGTACGATCGGTATCCGTTGCTCGGTGGTGGGGTAGATGTTAGACCGTATTCGTGATCGATTTCTTCTGGATATTTTAGAGAGCATCCGGTGATGCGGCGAAGGTCGCTAAGGTGCCGTGTGTCTGCTATTTGATATTCGGTGTGGATGGTGGCAAGCGTATTGCCGACCGGTGGTTGTGGACATTGGTTGAGGACCAGACTCGGTGGGAGAGCTTTCCATGGGGCTTATATTCATATCGATTTTGGTTACGTATTTGAGCGATGTTCCCACTGAGGTCCCCGCTGGTCTGGATCCGAGTTACCATTTTTATGGTAACATATACGCCATTATGGTACGTCCTCGCATTCATTAACTTAATTATATACTCAAACTCAGAATAAATATTGTTATTGTTTCTTATGTTGGGATTCAATTATTGTTTTCAGATATGGGCTTGCGAGGCTATACCTTCGTTAGGCTCTAAATGTGGGACCATGCTCGGAGCTTCTTTCATCCAGCGACCTCGTTGTACACGCTGGAAGTTGAAGAAGCTGGGTCATGTTGATTTTACCACATTCTTCGATGATGAGGTAATCAATTATAGGTTTTCAATACGTAAAAAACTTTTGTAGATATTTAAGGTAATAATTACTGAAAATGAATCATTGAATTGTATTTAGATTGATTGTTTTGAGGTGTTATCTCCGACACCTGAGGAGGAGCAGGAGCTATATATGCAGTCTATTAGTGATGCTGCCAGCGAGCGGGTGCAGTATACGCACAGGATGGCCCTATGCAAGAAGGGTGTGGGGAAGGGGAAGGGGAAGGGGAGGGCTCGTGATGGTGATGCTTCTGTCGGTGATCTAGCCGGAGAGCGTATTGTCCGGCAGCGGACATCTGGTCTGGTTATTTCTGACCCTATATATCTTACTCATGGACGTGAGTCATCAGCAGAGCCTCGTGAGCCTGTGCATACTGATTTGCCGCCCCATAGTTCTCCGATACGGGTTCCGCACTGATCGCATCTTCTTCGCACGGTACTCGGGAGACTGCGCCGACACGATTTTGATACTCTTTTCACCCATATCCGTGCATATATGGATTCATCGGTCGAGCAGATGCGTCGATATGTTGATGACGCAGTAGGCAAGTTATGTCGACATATTGATGAGGTAGTGGGCCAGTCTGCTCCTCTTGATACGCCGACATGGGACTTTGGAGGTATTAATAATCTTATGCGCGATTTTCCTTCTCATGCCTCGATTCCGACAGAGCCTCGATTTGACGGAGCGCCTATTCCCAGCGGTAGAGAGAGTCCCACGCCGGCGGATCATCGTTGCCAGCGAGAGACTCGTGTGGATGGAGTGTCGTCTCCCGCCGAGCAGATCGTGGGTGTCCCAGCCCCGTGAGCATCGGTCCCGTAGGCGCATCGCGAGTCTCCATCATCATGCTGATGGAGCCTCGGTCCCGGTAGAGCGCACTGTGAGTCTCGATCATCATGCTGATGGAGCCTCGGTCCCGGTAGAACGCACTGCGAGTCTCGATCATCATGCTGATGGAGCCTCGGTCCCGATAGTTACCCCCCCGGTTCTTCCTGCTGAGACGTTGATGACACCACCAGAGATTGCCCCTAGGTCTCGACCATCCTCTTCCACTGCGGATCTGAGCCCTATCCCGCTTGAGTACTCTCTTATTTCTATTCGAGAAGATGCGAGTGATGTGCCTAGACTGCAGTATAGGTCATACAGACCGCATTCCCCCTTGTCGACCACTGTAGTTCGGAAGAGGAAGGACTTGGATGAGGACGCGTATAACAGGTGGTTGGACAGCGGCGAGAGGTGAGTTAAATTGTAAATTCAATATTATTTACTAAAATTGTGCGTACTTAAACAAAAAGTAAATTGTAGTGTCAATGTTGGTGCTGCATTCAGAGCTAGTGCCTCCTGGTTTATGATGCTACAGGACGGATCCAGATTGATAGATGCAGAAGTAAGTCTTTCAATTTATATGTAGGTAATCTCTTATTGAAACGTGTAGTTATTGAAAATGTTTAAATTATTCTTAATTTAAATGATATCCAGCATCTGGATGCATATATGGGGATCCTACAGTTTGATCCCGGATTTGTTGGCGTGCGATGGCTCGATGATTGGGCCGCTCATAGGGTTTTGGTTCATACGAGCTTCTTGGTAATGAAAAAATATTAATAAATTTATTCCAAATTAATTGAGTGCTTCGTTACTGGCAAAATTATTTTATATTAGGCCACGTGTATCAATGTATGGAATAACTCCAATAGGAGAGGAGGTTCATTGAGTATTGACGATGATGATCTCGATTTCTTGATCAGCCACGTTCACGGTCTGAGACCATTTTGGGGCGATCATCGCCCATGGTGGGAGTTACGCGAGGTGATAATTTATTGCATATTTTGTTATTTATTTGTATTAATTATTCGTGTGATATTGTGCTGACAATGTACTTTTTGAACAATCCAGGTGTTGACCATCTGGAATACGTCTCCGGAGTCCTCGAGCGGATATTGGGTTGTTCTCCGCATTATACTCGAGGAGGGTATCATCATCATGCACGATTCTCTGGAGCAGGAACACGATGCATATTGGAAGTTGAGATCGCGGCAGTCATCGAGTATATGTCGCTTAATTCCTACCATTCTACAGCGTTCTGGATTTTACGAGCGCCGCCCTGATATCACCCCGGTGACTTCATTTCGAGTTGCTACAGCGAGGAAGGATTTATGCTATGCTCAGGATGACTCGACCTCTTGTGGTGCGTATTCTATACGGACTATAGAGTCTCTCGTTCAGCACTCTTTCTCTCATGGAAAGACCGAGGCGGATATTTATGCATTTAGAGGACGTATGGCCCGATCTATATGGAGGTTTAGCGATGATATAGATACTGTAGTGTGTGATCCCACTAGTTTATTTATACGGTGGGATGATAGAGATTAGTGATAGTATTAGCGATGATGTAAATACTGATTTCGTTTTTATAATGATTATTGTGTATCAATTTTAACTTAATCAATTTGAAATTAAACTTAATCGGTGCAAATAAAACGTTATTGATGGTTACTATATGTTACTTAATCAATTTGAAATTTGAAATTGAACCTAACCGATTTGAAATTGAACCTAACCAATTTGAAATTAAACTTAATCAATTTGAAATTTGAACTTAGTCGATTGAAATTGAACATAATCTGTTCAAATTGAACCTAACCAATTTGAAATTAAACTTAATCAATTTGAAATTAAACTTAATCGGTTCAAATAAAACGTAATTGATTCAATTTTAACTTAATCAATTTGAAATTCGAACTTAGTCGATTGAAATTGAACATAATCTGTTCAAATTGAACCTAACCGATTTGAAATTGAACCTAACCAATTTGAAATTAAACTTAATCAATTTGAAATTAAACTTAATCAATTTGAAATTAAACTTAATCGGTTCAAATAAAACGTAATTGATTCAATTTTAATTTAATCAATTTGAAATTTGAACTTAGTCGATTGAAATTGAACATAATCTGTTCAAATTGAACCTAACCGATTTGAAATTGAACCTAACCAATTTGAAATTAAACTTAATCAATTTGAAATTAAACTTAATCAATTTGAAATTAAACTTAATCGGTTCAAATAAAACGTAATTGATTCAATTTTAACTTAATCAATTTAAAATTTGAACTTAGTTGATTCAAATAAAACGTAATTTGATTCAAATAAATGTAACTAATTTTACATTGGGGGCTCATTTAGGTCGAAACGATGCTTAGTTGGACATTTTGGAGCAGTGTGGTCAACAGAATGACATATACTACACTTTTTTTTGCACGTCCCTTTTTAGACGGAGTTGGTTCCATTGTGAAATCCTCAAATAGTTGGGGAATAACTGCAGTGCAAGTCTTTCTATTGTGCCCCGTGCCTCCGCATCTAAGGCATGTTTGAACTTTACGGGTATGAGTCGAGGACTCAATCCCTGATGTGTGTCTCCTTTCTTTTGGTCGCCACCTGCCTCGGATTGTGCAGTGGTTCACAAACTTTTACCTTGATGTTAGCAGAATGAACCAATCACTTGGGTGAGTCTTGGAATCACTGCATCGTCCCCACATTTGGCGAAGGGTGGACACTTTATAGTAATCATGTATATACAGTTTGGTCGTGATTTAGGTACCTTATAGGCTGCGGCATGATTGCACGAGATCATATCATCTTTGGAACATCATACAACTGCATTTTTGCACTCTCAAGTCCACAACATAATTTTTCCTGTTAGAGGTCACCTTGAACACCCCATCACTAAGAAATTGAACGTTCATGTTCGATCCAGCTCCGACCGCCTTCATCAATATCTTGTATGCATGATACGTTAAAGGTCCAGGACACTCATTTGCATTTTTATGTCGATCAGATATCCATTCTTCTACCACGGTTCGACATACCTCGAGAAGTGCGGAAACGGGCAGCCTTCTAGCCCATAGAAGACAGTTGTTCATGCTTTCAACGACATTTGAATTCATAACCTCGAATCGCCGGACTGAGCACTTCACACGAGCCCATTTATTTTCACCGACAGTTTCTCTCAAGTAGGTAGCTGCAGCTGGACATGCTATTTCTAAACTTTCCATATGCCTATTATAGTCCTCAATACGATAGCTGTAAGCTGCCGCATTGAAAATTGCAACCACATGTTGACCATACTTAACCAAATGCTTCTGAACGTGGTAACAACATAACCCGTGATGCGCAAGTGGGAATACTTCTCTAATAGCATTTGCTATGGATTTGTGCCCGTCTGAAACAATCAAGAGGTCCCTTGGACAACCAAAGGCCTCTTTAAATTTGTACATGAAATACTTCCACGACTCATCGCATTCGACGTCGCCAACTCCAAAAGCAAGTGGAAATATCTGATTGTTACCATCTTTTTGTGACAACAAATAATACTCCTCGATACTTACCCCGAAGGTGTGTCCCATCAACAACATTAATTGGTCTAGCATAACGAAATCCAGATACCGAAGCCCCCAAAGCATAAAACATGTATTTAAATTTTCCAGTATTTGCATCAACCACATAATCAGTTATGGTACCTGGATTCATCACCTCCAACATATGCAAGTACGATGGGATCATTCTGAAAGAATCCTGATGGTCTCCATATATCATCGAGATAGCATGGTTGCGAATACTCAATGCCAAGCCATAACGGACTGTTAAACAATAGTCATTCTTAAGTTGAGCCTGCACTAGCTTCGGAGTCATAATCTGTCCTTCCACTAATAGTTTGTCGGACATGTATTCACCGAGCATCTTAGAAGGCAACTGCTTAGGTGCCTTGCGATTTGGGTCAAAATGACACGTATGCTCGTTCAGTAAGTGCACTCTCCAAAATCCACCCCTCCCGGAGGCGCTCAACAAAAAATTACAGGTTTTATACATACAAACGCGAGAATAAGCGGCTTATCAGATTTTAGAATACGATAGTCAGACTTCCTTTCCAAATGATATCGCACAACAACGTTTTTCAACCTATCTTTGGAGAGAAATACAGACCCTCTTTGTAAAGATAGTATATTTGCAGGATGAAATTTCTCGTCCATATCATCATCAACTTCAGAAGGAGACACATATGGAGGTCTACCTGGAATTTTCCACCCAGGACCAGGGGGAGGAGCTGGAGCACCTTCTTCATCTACTAATTGATCGAAATCAAAGCGCCTCCATTCTGGTTCTGGTTCGGGTTCTGCTTCTTTTACCAATCTTTTGTTGAACATGCCCCTTTTCTCACAATATTTGCAAAAATTTTCAAACCAATGTTTTTGAACCTCGACATCTTCGAGATCGATATCATCGATATTTATGTCGTTATTATCATCATCACTACCATCATCAGCACTACCACCACCACAATTACCACCAACATCACATACATTATTTGAAGGACCGCAACCATCAAATCGAGAACCATCAAATTCCTTGCATGCTTGAACCCCAATCAGTCAAATAATCCATACGATTAGGGTATGCAGTCTGGGAAAAGAAATTTGGATCCGGGTAAGTCAAATTGTGGACCAAATGAGGGAGCTTTTGGAGGAATGCTAGTTGCATTCTGAAGGCTAACAAAAATCACAAGCTCAACATTAGATTGGAACAAGTAATTTATATCAGAATCATTCTTTATCTTCATCTTTCTTCTTTTTTTCCCATCAAAATCAATTGAAAATAGAACATAAACATGTTTTGTTCTATCAGCTTCAACAATAGAGTGGACATTATCTACTAATGTTGCATAGTTCACACCAACGGGCACAGCCAATATTTGTTCTTCTCCACCGTGATAGTCCAAATCTTGCCACTTGCCATTAAAACGAATGATAATTTTTTCCAAAAACTCATCTGTCAAATAATATAAAAAATTTAGGTTATTAACTAAAAATTTACACAATTAAATAGTATTTGAATATTTTTGATATTTCAAGTATAAACATTATTGGAAATTGAGCGATAAATATACCTTTTATTTTTTGCAGTCGAAATAATCCTTCTTCTTCGATGTGAGAGAGCTCGAGATAATTAATCGAGAAAAAGGAAAAAAATTATCGGTGAGATAATATCGAAAAGAAAGGTGGAAATATTCTTTGAGAAATAGTTCAATTCAATGGATGTTGTGGCGTGCTGAGCATGGTATTTTTATAAGTCAAAATTTTATGATAGTTTCGGGTCACACGAATTCGGGTCACACGAATTCGGGTCACACGAATTCGTGTTGAGTAATCCGAACCCCCGAGCTCCCTCATGCGATTCGGTCAATGATGTATTTCGTGACCCGAATAATTACACGAATTTTTTCGTGTGACCCGAAAATTTTTTATGAAATTTCCGGGTCACTCGAATTCGGTTACTCATGCATTCGGGTCACACGAATTCGTGTTGAGTAATCCGAACTCCGTCCGAACTCCCTCCTCCTGCGATTCGTCCAATTCAGGAAATTTCCGGAGTCCGAACTCGAATTCGCTACAGGAAGGTTGAAAATATGGATTACCGGAGTCCTAAATTTCGGGTGACACGAAAAAAAAAAGAAAAAAAAAAGTTCTCCCGAATTCAATCGGGAGATGTATAAAAAAAATTCGTGTGACACGAATTGTATTCGGGTGACACGAGTCCAACTCGTGTAACCCGATTTTTTTTTTATATCTCCCGAATTCATTCGGGAGACCCACTTTTTTTTTTTTTTTTTAAATTTTTGTACATCTCCCAAATTCATTCGGGAGACCCTCTTTTTTTTTTTTTTTAATTTTTTATACATCTCCCGAATGTATTCGGGAGACCTCTTTTTTTTTTTTTTAAATTTTTTATACGTCTCCCGAATGTATTCGGGAGATGTTTAAAAAAAATTCGTGTGACACGAATTGTATTCTTCGGGTGACACGAATTGGACTCGTGTAACCCGATTTTTTTATATCTCCCGAATTCATTCGGGAGACCCTCTTTTTTTTTTTAAATTTTTGTACATCTCCCGAATTCATTCGGGAGACCCTCTTTTTTTTTTTTTTTTTTTTAAATTTTTTATACATCTCCCGAATGAATTGGAGATACAAAAAATCTTCGTGTGACACGAATTGTATTCGGGTGACACGGGTGGACTCGTGTAACCCGATTTTTATATCTCCCGAATTCATTCGAGACCCTCTTTTTTTTTTTTTCTAATTTTTGTACAGCTCCCGAATTCATTCGGGAGACCCTCTATTTTTTTTAATTTTTTATACATCTCCCGAATGTATTCGGGAGACCTCTTTTTTTTTTAAATTTTTTATACATCTCCCGAATGTATTCGGGAGATGTTTAAAAAAAAATTCGTGTGACACGAATTGTATTCGTGTCACCCGAATAGGACTCGTGGAACCCGATTTTTTTTTTTATTTTACATCTCCCGAATGAATTCGGGAGACTTTTTTTTTTATTATTTATATGTCCCGAATTGTATTCGGGTGACACGAATTGGACTCATGTAACCCGAAATTTCGGACTCCGGTAACCCATATTTTCAACCTTCATCGATATTGTTTTTTTTTAAATTGACTCGAAATTATGTTACTCGAAATTACAATATATGACTCGAATTTTATTCGAGTAAAGGTCAATTTCGATAATTTGAGTATCAAAATAGTTGTTACTAAACTTGGGACAAAAAAAATATTGCTATATACAAAAGGACAAAACAAGCTTTCTCCTTTTTTTTTTGTCTCTGTCCCCCTCTCTCCTCTCTCTCTCTCTACCATGCGCATCGGTCAGATCAGGCTTGGAATTAAAAAAGAAAAAAAATGTTAGGAATGTGCTTATAGTCACACTCGGCGGCTCCCCTTCCAACCCCAGCATGTGATAATCACATTAATAACATCGCCCGTCAACTACCCATCTCCCCAAAAGTAGACTTTGATTATTTAAAAATCAATTCTCCCCGGGCTTCAAATCAGGACCTCACGAGAGTTGTTCAAAATAATTTTTTTTTTTTTTGAGAATTGACTTTCATTAAGAATAGGGGTGGGCACAAAAAATCAAAATCCCGATCCCATCCCGGTCTCGTCCCAAAATTACTCGGGATGGGACGGGATCCAAAATTAAAAACACTAGGCCCGTCCCGTCCCGTCCCGTCCTATTAGAGTAACTACGGGACGGGACACGAGGCAAAAAATCTGAGGCCCGTCCCGTCCAGCTAAGTTTTTAACCCTTTTTAAAACCATATATTTTATTATTTGTAACCCTTTTTTAATTAATTTTTAATAATAAATTATTTTTATTTTTTCTTATCTGTATATTATAATTATACACAAACCTAATCAACCGATATAAAGTTAGTAACTGATATTTTAAAAAAAAAAAATGGATATGTTGTATTCAACGTTAATAATTGATATTTTAAAAGTTTAATTTAGGCTATTAAATTAGTTTATTGGATATTTTTCCGAAATTTAGATGTATAAAATTATAGATTTTCTTACTTTTTTCTAATCTATAATTTGAACTTTTTTATGCGGGACTAAACCCATCCCGTCCCGTTCTGTCCCGTCCCAACTGGGATAAGACCCGAGCGGGATGAAATTTTAAAATCACCAATCTCGTCCCATCCCGTCCCGCTTGTTATAACACGGGACGGGACGTGGGATGACCCCAGGCCCGTCCCATCCCGTCCCATGCCCACCCCTAATTAAGAACCAACAAACAAGGCCAACTATCACCAAGGCGGATATAGCAAACCGAAAACCACGAACTACATAAAGGTTATATCAAATCAAACGCACACCACCTCTCCCAATCGACCACCCCATCTTTAAACCTATGTTTGTACCACAAAAAGCCCCAGGTATTGATGTCCGCTACCATCTCCACCACATTAGGAACCTTACTCGAAAAAACTTTTTCATTTCTAGCTCTCCACATCCTCCAACACGCTATAATTATAATCCCATGAAGGACAGTCTTCTTATTCCCCGCCACACCACTATGTTCGTGAATTTCCACCAAGTCGTTGACGTGGAAGACTATTATCCCTGGGATCCTGCACCAATTAGATATAGCGTTCCAAACTCCTGCTGAAATACCACAACCTGTAAGGATATGTTCGATCGTTTCTTCGTTGCTCTCGCACCATACACATAAATGATGTTCGACCGGGATGTTTCTTCTCATCAATGCCATCTTAGAGGGAAGACGGTCCAAATAAGCTCGCCACATGAAAATGTTACACTTATTAGGAACCCACTTACTCCACCTAAAGCCAAAACGGGATGCACTGATCTCTGTACCTCGCATCCATTTCTTCACTGCTTCCACTGTGAAACTATCAACCATTCCATCGCACCAGACCCACCCGTCTTGTCTATCTTCCATATGAACCTCTTGTAAAATCTCCTCCAAAGTTTGTTTACTGTCCACCTCTTCCGAAGTGACCGGTGCCCGACTCCATTCCCAGCATAGAACCCGATTATTATCCACAAACCTAAGGCGACCAAAAACAACAATCCGCTTGTTCTTTTCAAGAGTGAACAAATTTGGAAATTTATCCTTTAACGGCTCCGAACCCAACCAAGTATCTAACCAAAACCGAATCTGGTCACCATTCCCAACTTTGCCCCGAATCATACCATTAAAACCAGCTCCCTCCACCTTATACTTGTTCCAGAAAGTAACATATTTCTTCCAAACCCCCGAAATACTGTTATTAACAGGCGCAACACCCCAACTACGGCTTGAACCATGAATAGAAACAATCACTCTTCTCCACATCGCTTGTTGCTCCTTAAAGAACCTCCAAAGCCATTTGCCAATCAACGCATTATTGTTCGTCTCTAATCTGGCTATCCCCAAACCTCCATCCCCTATATCTTTTGTTACAGCATCCCACGATACCCAACTCATCTTTCTAACTTCATCCGACCCACCCCACAGAAAACGTCTCATTAAACCTTCCAAAGTATTAATGACCTTCATAGGCGCCTTAAAAAGGGAAAAATAATATGTAGGTAAACTGTCTAAAACCGATTTGATTAACGTCAGCCGACCAGCAATAGACAAAGTGTTAGCTTTCCATTTTGAGAGTCTCCTCTTGAACGTATTCACAACTGGATCCCAATTCGAAATCCTATTCATGTTAGCCCCTACCTTTATACCCAAGTATACGAAAGGAATGGCTCCTGGTTTGCACCCCAAGGAGTCGGCCAGAATCTTTATATCTTCATTATCCACACCGACGCCGAACAAAACCGATTTATGTAAATTAATTTTCAGACCGGAACACAAAAAGAAAATTCTGAGAATCCTCTTCATGATCACAAAATTGAGAGTATTCCATTCCCCCATCAACATCGCGTTGTCAGCATATAGCAAATGCGAAAGGACAGGGCCATCATTAGGGAGCCGAATACCTTCAAAAGCTTCTATGTGACAAGCCTTTTTCATCAAACCCGAAAACGCCTCCATCAAAAGAATAAACAGAAACGGAGATATCGGATCTCCCTGTCGAATTCCTTTTTGGCAGCCAAACTCGAAGGTTGGCGACCCATTCACCAAAACTGATGATCTAGCCAACATCAAAATTCCACGAATCCACTCACACCATACTGGAGGGAAATCCATTTGTTGCAAAACTGATATTAAAAACTCCCAATTTATGTTATCGTATGCTTTGTCGAAATCAATTTTGAACAGAAACATTTTCTTTTTCTTTTTTTTTGCCCACGCAAGCACTTCATTTGCCATCAGCGGGCCGTCAAGAATACACCTCCCTGTCAAAAAGGCCGACTGGTGTTCTGAAACAATTTTGCTCATAACCATCTTCAACCGATTCGCCAACACTTTTGACACAACCTTGCTAATACACCTTATTAAATTAATCGGTCTAAAATCCCCAAGTTGAGGCGAATCACTCACCTTCGGAATCAACGTAATAAACAAAGACCCAACCCCCGTACTAAACCTCCCAACTCTGTGGAAATGATGCATAATATCCAGAAAATCTTTCTCGAACAAGTCCCAAAAAGTCCTGATGAACCGGAAATTAAAGCCATCTGGCCCGGGCGCTTTATCCGCTCCACAATCAAAAAAAGCACTTTTAATCTTCTGATCCGAAAAATCCCAACTAAACTTTCTGCATCCTCCTGATTTAACTTCTTCAAACCGTAACACATGAGCTTCGGCCTACGAACCATATCCTCCTTGAAGTTAGCTCGGAAAAAACCAAGAACCTGCCTTTTGATAATACGTGGATTCATTTCCCAAACCCCACTGACCACCAAACCAGGAATATGGTTTGCCGCCTTACGTTTATTAATGCAACCGTGGAAATACTTCGAGTTATCATCCCCATACGACGCCCATTTGCAACGAGATTTCTGTTTCAAGTCCTGTTGGTAAAACACTTCAAGTTCACGAAGGCGTCTTTTGATCTCCTCCAACGACCACACCTCCTCCTCCGACATATTCTTAACTTCCATGGCCGCGTCCAACTCACGAAGCTCCTGTTCCAACAGACGCTTTTCATCCACTTCCTTTTCCTTACACTCCGAAGCCCAACTAGAAATATTATTGCATAGACATTTGAACTTCATCATCAATCTTGCATCCGGATCCCCCATATAAACCCCTTCTTCGATCGACTTTCTAACTATATCACCGAATTCCTCAAGCTCTGTCCAAGAATTATAGATCCTAAACGGTTTAGGCCCAAAATTCCGAGAAACAATCTTCAACACCAGAGGACTGTGATCCGATATGTTCCTCTCAAGCGCTACGTACTCTGCACTCGGCCACTCCATAAAGAAATTCCAGTTGACTAAAATTCTATCAATACGACTCAATTTGTCTCCTGCCACAAAAGTGAAACGCCTCTCTTTCAACGAGTACTCATGAAGATTCGTATCATTAATGAACTCGTTGAACTCATTAGCGTCTGCTGGATAAAAAATAGAATTACGCCTTTCACTTTCACTTCTAACCGAGTTGAAATCCCCCGCCACTGTCCACATCCCATCTCTGTCTCCAACTAAGCCACCAATCTCCGCCCACAACACCCGTTTAGCCACCAAATTCTGAGGAGCGTACACATTAAGCAAATGACTCGTAACCCCACTTCCTTTTACCTTTCCCGAAATAAGTAAGCAGTTGTTCAAAATAAATTACTCACTGATGTTTCTCCCAGCACAAAAAGTGGATCCCAACAATTTGATATTATCACAAGTGGGGCTACTCCTCAATACACAGATCCAGAATCTCCCATAAAATATCCCAACTGTAACCTCTCTCCTAAAACCAATGGTGCTCCATTAAACTCAAAACCATCAGATGCTTCGTCATTCTCACCAGTGCCGATACTTTAGAATCTCCATCTTCAGAAAAACAATGATCTCAAAATTACTTTGCTGTAGACTCACAGCCATCATCGTCTTTTCCGAATCGGGTTTCCTCTGTTTCTGATCTCCAGATCGGATAGGATCCTTTCACGGCGGTCGGGTCGGTCGTGTTGGAAAGTAAAACGCAGCGTAAGCGAAATTTGGGAAAGATGATAATCGCGTTTTACGCATCTACGAGCATAATCTATTTAGGCATGCTAATTAATTGATTACTAAGACTAATAAGTAATTTAAATATTATTTATTATTTATTAATTAAATATGTTGATTATTAAAATATCCTAATCTAGATACAAGATCATAGGATATTACCTTTTGAAGAGTATTGGTTACTTCCGTCTTGATTGCCTTGTATTTCTACCTTTAGATCTTCTAGAGTATGATCCGTCTTGAACCGGACGTTGTGTGAGCAACGAGCTACCGGATCTTGTTTGGACTTCTATAGGGATCGGCCGAAACTCCTTCACTTGGGATCACTCGATTTATTCTTCTTTGCTTTCTAGTATTGTATGAACACTCTTAACAAATTGATTGTGTTATCTAAATTTTAGAATCAAAGACACAAGTCTAGATCTACAATTAAACACAAGAAGAAGAAAAATCGATCTCTCAAGCTTGGACAATGAATAATTTTGGCCACAGCTCCCCATAAGTTCTATTTATAGGCTCTTGGACTACTACTAGGGATCTTAAGGAGGATTATGGAAGGACTCCCTAATAAATTCATCTTACCTTATTAGGACTCTTCCTCATATAATGAATCTATTAATATCAACTTAGTCTACTAAAAAGTTGATATTGCACTTCCTACCAAAATCCCAAATTACGAAATTAGGCTCCTCATTAAATATATTATTTTCTGTGTTTAAGATATCGAATGTCCATTAATTAATTATAAGCTACTGACAGCTTTAATTAATTAATATCTTATCCAAGAGTAGTATCACTCGAACCTTATTATTATATCGGAATTAAATCCACCTGCAGGGTTTAATATAATAATCATTATCGAGCTCCTCAAGGGGACATCATCAACCCACACGAGTCGGGACATGATTTCTAGTAATAATAATAATTGTCGTATAAATAATTTTATTGCCCAAGATACAAGGCTTATTGAGTCGATCATTTTGACTCTCACCTATGATAAATCAAAGCAATAATTATTATAAATACACAATTAAATATTGTAGCTAATCCGGATGACCAATCTGATTGTAAGGAAGATTGGAATAAGTCCGGTACCTTACTGCAGCTATGAGTTTTGGGTTTGTTGTTTTTTATCTCCTTTTTTGGGCTTGTCGACTTGTATCTTGTTGAGGGTCCCGGCTTGGCTTCGGACCTCTTGCTTGATCTGCTTCCTAGCCTGGTCATAGCAACGAGGGATACTTAGAATTAAGAAATAATAATTATCCGAGATTTACGTTCTTCTTACAGTCAGTACAGAAGACACTATCTCACATCGATCCAGTTCAACGTATGCAAATACGCCAATGTATGCTAATAGTCAAGACCAACTATTCTCAAGCATACACTACAACCCTTTATATAATTTATCTAATAATTATATAGGTTGTGAACTATTATATTATTTTATAAGGCACCGATAATGTGATCTTCCGTGTGACACCAACACACCACATTATCTACAATATAAAATAATTAGACATTTCATTTGCATAACCATAACGTGAATAAATATGCAAAACATGTGAGTAAATGTAATTAATATTCTCATAGGTAGTAACAGGGAAATTAGGTAATACAAGCATAAAGTATGCTTTGCAGTATACAATCCTAACAGGTCGGCACCTCAAATCCTCCCGCGGTGGTCTCTTCTGTTGTTTCCGTTGTTGCTGGTCGCGATGCCGTCGTCTCTTCCGCGTTGGTTGGTGGGTCTCCGGAGCAGCTTGAGGAGGGCGAGATCTCAGTTTTTGGGGGCTCTGGTCCTTCTGTGGTTGTGGCTCCGATGGCTGGGGGTGCAGTTCCGGTTGGTGGTTCGGCCGGGTCTTTTCCTCCGGGTCGCCTTCTTGCTCCGTCCCAGGTCCTGCCAGTCCTAGGTAAGTCCTCTCCTGTTCCTTTTGAGGGTTCGGGAAATGTGTCTTCTGTTTATTGCGACCCTTCTACTGCGTCGGCCGTCGCCGACGGGGTCTTAAAATATCACGTGCCTATGCTTCCTGTTCCCTCCGCTGGGGCTCAGCATCGGGATGATGGATTTTTTATCCCGGTGGTTACGGAGAACACCTCTGGTACCTCTGACGGTACTCTTGATGGTGCTTCGGTTAATCCCGTCGGTAAGATTCAGTCTTTTGCATCTGTTGTTGCTAATAATTCTGCATCCGGATCCCGTTTGGGGTCTATTGATTCGTCGGCGGAGATTCCGACGGCTGTTTTTACTAAACTTGAATGTGACGAGGTTTCTCTTGTGTATAAATTTGCGTTGATAGGAAAAATTTCATTTGGCAAACCCCCGAACGAATCGATAGCTAATCATTTGAAAAATTCTGGATTTGGTGTGTGTAAGGTTCAGTTTCTTAATGCTAAACATGTACTTGTTTCGTTAGGGAGTGAAGCTGCCTACACTAAACTTTGGCTTAGTCGTGAATCGCATGTGTTGGGTTTTCCGATGAGATTATTTAAATGGTCTCCATTTTTTAACTTCAAACATGAACCGGCTATTGTCCCTGTTTGGGTTAAAATCTTGGCTTTACCAATTCAATGGTTTGATTTACGTGCTTGGCTTTACCAATTCAATGGTTTGATTTACGTGCTTTACAAACTGTGTCGGAGTTAATTGGAAATTTTCTTAAACCGGATCCACAAACTCTTAATCGAACTAGATTGAATTATGCTAGGGTATGTGTTGAAGTAAATTTGCAAAATAACCTCCCCGACCAGATTGCTATAAAATGTGATGGAGTTTCGTCAATACATTCGGTGGAGTACGAAAAACTCGCAAAATATTGTTCGCATTGTCATCATATTGGGCATGATATAGATATGTATTATTTTAAAAATCCATCGCTGAAACCGAAAGAGTTCCCTAAATTTAATCAAGCGAGTCAAACAGCTTATTAATACAGATAATGCTAAATCTATTATATTGAAAGAACTGGTTCCTATTGGTGCAAAAGTACCGATTAGTGTTGCTAATTTGTGCTTGGAGAATATTACAGGGCCCTCTAAAATTCAACAAGCGTGGCAGCCAATCAAAACGAAAAATGCTTTTAAAGCACTCCAAAACTTAGCAGGAGGTCAGGGGACCATTTATTAATAACTTGTCCCTCCCCCAAAATGTAGCTAATAAATTGGCAGGTGATGCGGAAGGTCGTGATGAGTCGGACAAATCGAAAGAAATAGATCTGATGGCCGAACAGGGTATCAATGCTGCTGACAAGGGCAAGAGGCCGCAGTTTGAGACAAGCAATATGTTCGAGTTGTTACAATTAAGGAGGAAGTGAAAGGCAAAAATAAGGAGATAGTAGATAATCAAAACATTAATGTTCATGTTTTACCCCCTCCCCAAAAAAATATTGATTGTACTAAACCCTCCCCTCCTATAGGAGTAGATGTTATCGTGGTTGATTCCCTCCCCTCCAAAATGACTGGTGAATCTTCTGTTAATCCCACCCCAACCTCCCCTCCAGTCATTTTGGATATTTGTGATATTCCTCTGTGTAATTCCCTAAAGGAAAAGCTAGATGGCGCTAAACAAATCATACCTCCTTCGGCCCATGACAAGCTGGATCCTACTGCTGGGGAAGGTATGTCGTCTGGCCCCCCTTTTCCCCTTATGGGTTCTGCTGTTATATCTGCTATGGATGGTACTTTGGTTGTTGATCAGGGATCAGGGGAAAGCTCTGGCAATTCTCAAAGTACCCCTTTACTACCAAAATTTTTAAACTATCATCCTCGGATGACGACTCGGATCATGGGACCAGTAAGGAAGACTTTGAGGCTGCTAGATCTGAACCCTCCCTTGATTCATCTAAAAATAATGTGGATGGTTATTTATCTGATTGGGAAAATTCTAACAAAATAGGGGCCTCAAAAGCCCGTGTTAAAGAGATGGTAGTTGGCCTTCCCGTCACCTCGGAATCTAGTGTTAAACCGGATCTTTCGAAACCTCAGGGTAAAAATGTTAAAGGGAAAAAAAAGAAGACTCCTCCAAAAGTGGCCAAGAAACGAAAATAGTTTAAATGATTAATACAATTATTTGGAATGTTAGAGGTATTGGCAATGATTCTGCCCAAAAAATTGTTAAACTCCTTAAAAAAGAGCATAACCTTAATATATTGGCTCTCATTGAACCTAAAGTAGACTTAAAAGCTAACTACTACTGTAGGTTATTTAGGTTTTATAAGGTTGTTGCTAATTCTAATAACCATATTTGGATATTTTTGGATATCAACACTAAAATTTCGGTCTTGAAAAGCACTGATCAATTGCTGCACACATCCGTTTTATCTGCTTCTCTTGCTAAACCTTTCTTGTTAACGGTTGTGTATGGTAAGAATACCAAAATTGAGCGTAGAGGCTTGTGGGAAGACCTCACTAGTGTGTGTCAATCCCAAATTCCTTGGATGGTTGGCGGTGATTTTAATATCGTTCTGCATCCTTGTGAGAAAAAAGGAGATAATCCTCCAATCCCGTTGGAAATGGAAGAATCTAGGGATGCTACCCTTGAATGTGACCTTACCGATGGGGGATTTGAAGCTTCTCCCTATACTTGGTACAGTAACTTCATTTGGCAACGGTTGGATAGGATTTTTCTCTCTTTGGAATGGTTTAATTCTTTTCCTGCTACTTCTATCAAACACATTCCGAGGCACACTTCCGACCATCACGCTCTTCTTTGCAAATTTAGTCCGTTGAAGAATATTCCTGCCTCCTCCTTTCGGTTCCAAAATATGTGGACTAAACACCATAATTTTTTGAACACCGTTAAGGAATCGTGGGAAATTCCTCTTCCATTTTTTGGTCTTAAAAAACTTTCTTTTAAACTTACCCGGCTTAAGCTTACTCTTAAGGAGTGGAACAATATTCATTTTGGTGATGGTTTCGATAAAGTTGCTAAAGCCCAGGAGTGTGTGAAACATGCTGAGAAGAATTTTGAGCCCAATCCAACCAATGCCAATATGGACTATCTTAAGTCGGCTAATATAGCCCTCAACCTTGCTTTGGCCATTGAAGAAACTTTTTGGAAATAAAAAGTTCGTATGAAATGGACTATGGAAGGAGAAAGAACTAAATTCTTTCATGATCTCGTCAAGAAGAATAAGAGTAAGATTCATAATATTCATGACAACGGTAACATCCTGGATAATCCCAATGATATTAATGACTCTGCTGTTAGATTTTTTGACAACGGTTTTCAAAATATGGACACGGATCTATCTCAAGTAAGATGACCTCATTCCTTCTCTTATTACTGAGAATGACAATGATGAGCTTTGCAAAAACCCCTCTTTAGAAGAGGTGCGTAAGGTTGTCTTTGATATGGAGGGTGATAGTGTTGCGGGGCCTGATGGTTCTAATGCTAAATTTTTTCAAGAGTGTTGGGATATTATTGCTTCTGATGTTCTTGAAGCGGCGTGTGATTTTTTTGGAGGAACGGCTCTTTCACAAGCTTATTCCTCCACCACTTTATCTTTGATTCCTAAAATGTTGGAAATATTTTAGACCTATTAGCCTTTGCAATACGTCTTACAAAATTATTTCTAAAATCCTTAGTAAGAGACTGAGTCGCATTATTCCTCGCATTATTATCCCTTCTCAGTCGGGTTTCATCAAAGATCGGCTCATCACGGATAACATCCTCACGGCTTTGGATGTTGTTCATGACATTTCTAGATCTAATATGAACACCATTATTAATCGTTGGATCAGTTTGATTAAACAATGTGTTAGTTCGGCTTGGTTCTCCATTGTAATTAATGGTTGCTCGGTCGGCTATTTTAAATCCGGGAGAGGCCTCGAGAGATTTTGTTACTCCTGTCCGTACTTCATCCAACTGGTCCTATCAGGCTTCTGAAGCCAGAGGTAAGTACAGTCGAGGAGGAGCAGCGAGTTCAGATTTGGGTCTTCCTCGAGTCGATGAGATCGAGGAGATAGATGATTTGGAGGATAGCGATGTTAGGTACACTTAAGATGTAGCCTTGATTTATGTATTCCTTTCTTTGATTTTTGGATTAATGTTCAACTTAATTTGTATTATGGTATTGTGGTTGTGAACCAGTTATTGTTGATCTATCTTGTAACGATATTATTTGATAATCTTGAGATTTGGGGTTGTTTGGTCCGTTTTTCTTTCCTTTTGGTATTGTACCCGAGATTTCGTGATAATTTAGGCAAATTTTCATTGTGATTCGAGACGTCAAGTCGTGAGGACTTGGGCGTGCGATTGATATGGTCCCGAGGACTATGACTGTGTTGTTATTATCTTTGCATGGTGGGTCCGTGTTTGCATGGGCGTCCGATGCAGATGAGAACGGGAGAGTGTACACCGATGAGTGTAGACATGTACAGTGGGCGGCTCCCGCGGGGTGTGTACGCCGGTGTTACGAGTCATGCGGTTGGCACAACTTTCGGGCTGGTCTCTAGTGGAGGAGTCATGATTCGACTGATTTCGCACTTGGTTGAGTGTTTTTATCACTTGGTTTTCACCATGTTCAACCAGACGAGACACGGGCACCCGAGGGGTTGGCCCAGTTACCCAGGCGAAGTTGTTCGCATTGAGGAGTATTCCTGGAGATGTTGTTTTCAGATCCTGATGGATAGTTCGTACCCCGAGTTGTGTACCCTTAGTTTCGGGGACAAAACTCTTTTTAAGGGGGGAGTATGTAATATCCGGGGGTAATTTTTTTTCGTTTTACTATTGTGTTGTACGTATTCATTTGGAATTATATAAGTGGTGTTGTATTTGACTGATACAATGTATATTGTATTGGGATATTTCGAAATCGAAATATTTATACTTATCGTCGGTATTGTGTTGCCGATCGGATGTTGCTTGGTCAGTTTTGAGTTTGATTTTGCCTATGTATATTGGACCTAACGTACGCTACATGCATAGCATTTTGTATGTTAATGGTGGCAGATTCTGTACGTTAAACCATGTTGGTTACATACGTAACACAGGGTATCTGATCGCATCTGACTTTCGACTTGTGGGGCCAAACGTGATTGGATCATCTTGGACTTTCGAGGCAGCCAAGTCAATGAGCATTACGTACGTAATGCTTATGCTATAGTGTACGTAATGCATGTTTCATTTTGAGGCAGTAGTTTCTGGGATAACGTAGCGTACGCTACGTAAAGTTGATAGCATACGTAATAGTTCTTACGTATGTTAAGGAGGGAGGATAGCGGTCGTAATGCGATGTGCAGATTATAAAAACATGTTTTGTCTTTCAATTTCTCACGATCCATTTTATATTTCTCTCTCTAGAAATCATCCCTCTGCACCTCTTAGTTTATTCCAGCCTCTTCCAACTTGTTTTGGAGCTTCATAACTTGGATTGAAGCTTAGGAACTTGGAGTTTGGAGTGTTTCTTGATGGTTTGAGGTTGTTCTTCATTTATTCAAGAGGTATGTGTTTAATCTTGTGTTTATCTCGAGACTATGTTGTTGTTCTTGTTGATTACTTCGTGTGTTGATTAATGGTTGGAGAATAGCATGATTCTTGATGAGTTTTTATAACTTATGATGAAGAACATGATGATTATGTCTTGAGGGGGAGTTGTTCGCAATGTTTAAGAATACTTGAAGGTTATAATCATGTCTAGGAAGAGCTATGTTAAGATTGTTATATGATTAACATAACTTTGAGATGATTATTGTTGTTGTTTGTGTTCTTGGGAGATTCTAACCATTTTAGTATATAATTATGATGAATTATGTGATAATTGTCATAATCGTGAAATGGTTGATTTAATATTGTTGATTAATCCGAATTCATGATGAATTGGTGGTTGATTATTGTTCAGACATCATGTTAGTAGAGTTGATGATGATCTTGAGGTGATAATGGTGATATTGGTGAGGTTATCATTTTGGGATGATTAATATGATGTTGTTCTTAATGATTCTTGTTGAATTGCTTTCACAAGTGTTAAGAACATTTGATCATATTGATCATTGAGGTGTCGGAGGATGTTAGAATTCATAGTTGAGGACTATGATATTCGTTTGTGTGGTTTGTTCGATTCGTGATTGAATCGGAGTTATCTCTTGTGTTGTTTTCGATCGATATTGTGTTATTGAATGAATTGTATTTCATTCAAGCTTGTTCGAGTGCTTGTGATTGTCGGAGGATGCCGTTCGTCATTCGTGGAAGGATTTCATCGCCTTCAGTTTGAGGCAAGTTTTATACTTGTACTAGTCAATGAGATAAATGTCATCATAAATGTGTATGAATGTGTTGTATCATTTCGAGACGTAGTCTCTTCATGATCTGTTGGTGTCAGAGAATTGTTAGATACAAAACCCTTCGATAATTATGCCAACGTTGTTGATTGATCATCTTGTTGTTATTATTGTTCATTAATGGACGGTTCAAGGCATTGAGATACTTGCTGGATTATGTTGTTGTCGATAACCGGGTTGCCGTATTGATGTATCGATGGTTATTGTTGACTGATATTCTATTGAGATATCGTTGTGATCATTTTTATTGATATTGATGTTTTTCTGTTGATGTCGTGTTGGCTGATTGAAGGCGATGACGTATTTGATTATCATCTCTATTTCCGGTGGTCGATTAAAAGCACCAGGACATCTATTCTAATTGTATCGTTATTTATCGATTGGTCGTTCTAAGGTAATCGATGTATTGAATTGGGACTGTCGAGGACATTTCACATCCGTTGAGTCATTGTTATCGATTGGCCGTTCTAAGGTAATCGGTGTATTGAATTGGGACTGTCAAGGACATTTCCCATCTGTAATATCATTGTTATCGATTAGCCATTCTAAAGGTAATCGAGGTATTGAATTGGGACCTCCGAAGACGGTGCCCATCCATGAGATTGTTGTCGTGTTGGCCGACTCAAGGCAGCACACTATCGTTTTTGTGAGTTCGGTAATCTTGTGATTGTTACCGTACGTGATTAATGGTTTTGGAAACTAGTCTCGGCTAGTGTTCGATGGGTAAGTTTGGGGCTTGAACTTTCGCGGTTGGTTTCCTAACACCTATAGTTTAGTAGGTCACGGTCACTGGGTGATCTCATTATGGGTAAGTCTGGGGCTTTAACCTTTGCGGTTGATTTCCCAGCACCTCTAATTCAGCAAGTCACGGTCATTGGATGACCTCATTGTGATACGGCTTCGTGCCGTGGCTTCGGCCCTCATTGTGATACGGCTTCGTGCCGTGGCTTAGGCCCTCATTGTGATATGGCTTCGTGCCGCGGCTTCGGCCCTCATTGCGATACGGCTTCATGCCGTGGCTTCGGCCCTCATTGTCATACCGCTTCTTGCCGTGGTTTCGGCCCTCATTGTGATACAACTTCATGCCGTAGTTTCGGCCCTTATTGTGATACGGCTTCGTGACGTGGTTTCGGCCCTCATTATGCTACGGCTTCATGCCATGGCTTCGGCCCTCATTGTGATACGGCTTCGTGCCGTGGCTTCGGCTTTGATTGTGATACGCCTTCTTGCAGTGGCTTTGGCCCTCATGTGATATAGCTTCGGGCTGTTTGGCTTCGGGATATTATGATGATTTGCAGCTTCAGTTTAGTGGCTTTCAGGCCATTGTGACAGGTGTAGCTTCGGCTAAGGGCTTTTAGGCCATGTCTGATGTATTGGTGTTCCTGTTGGGAGTTGGGCATTGTGATTCGTATCTATTTCAGCTTTGGTTTGGTTTACCTTCGGGTAATTCATTGTTGTGTTCTATATTGATGATTCGTCGTTGGGAACTTGTGTTCTAACCTGTTGAGCAGGTATTGATCATATGCCGTTGGCATAGTATTTCACGAATGCTCTGTTCGTATGTTTGTTTGTGAGCGTCTCGTATTATCATTGTTGTACCGTTTATTTTGCCTTTGGATGCATATCATGTTGTACATGTATTTGATATTCATTATCTGGATGACTGACCCCGTGGGGGCGGAACATGTTCTCATGTTTCAGGTGTTTGTGAGGAGAGAGTTGAGACATAGGGGCATGATGATGGCGACGAGGCATTCGAGCGATACTAGTCCCGTGTTGTCAGTGTTCATGTTGGTTAGTTTGTTTGGAGTGTTCTCCAGTTGTGAGTCGTTGTCATTATGTATTATCCGAGTAAGACTCGTGGATGTTTGTAACACCCCGAGATATTCAAGGTATATTACAGCGCCGTGGACCCCTACATGGGACCCACCAGGTTAGACACGAAAATACCACAGTAAAATCACACATCATCCTGATGAAAATCAAACAACACGCCCGGTACAACCGGCGGAATAATCAACATCGACAACCATAATTACTTCAACAAAACTACAATTCACAATCCGAAGAGAAAAGCCTAAGTACTCGCGAGTACGTTCTATAAGTTTGCAAGGTAAATAACAACTACATCGAAGGGAAACAACAAAAATAAAAAGGACTCAATGCACATGTCAACGACCTTGGACAACATCCTCGTGCTGCCCCAGCGCCCACTTGTCCAGCTGATCATAACCTGAAATTCATTACAAGAATTTCCCCAAAACGGGTCCCCAAGGGGTTAGCAATTACGCTAGTACAAGTAATCAAGGCAAACCATTCGCTTACACATTTCATAGTACAATGCACCAAATCATTCGAAAACCAAAACCAGACATGTCTTTTCCGGAAACAAGCAGTCATTCACATTTGCCTAGGACCGGGACAAAGCCACAAATCCCACTCGAGGCCTCTAAGGACCCTCCCGAGCTAGCCACAGTCATAAAACAAATCAGGCACAGGCATCGCCTAGAACCGGGACGAAGCCACAAATCTCACTCGAGGCCTCTAAGGACCCTCCCGAGCTGGCTAGCGAAACAAACTCGTGAATCCAGAGTGAAATCATAGATTCTCTCGAGGCCCCGTCGAGCCTTCCCGAGATGAGCAAAGCACACACAATATATATTACCATTTCATGTTAAGCATAAGGGTTTCCAAAAATACTTGCCTTGAATAATTGACGACACAACGAACGGAAAGGAAAATCACCAAAGAATGCTAGGAACCAACGGAACCGAACCTAACGATTCGAAGAATATAATCACAACCATCTCCATACGAATACGGAAAAGGAATACACCCGAAAACCCACCTACGATTCATGTATATCCGTTTAACAACAACAATGAGGGCGGACCACAACCAAACCCTTTCGAATACGCAACAACTACGAAATATACCATGAATCCATAGAGAAACTAAGAATACCAATACGATTAATCATATTCATCATGAATTAACCAACAAAATGGAACGAATCGGACGAAAATCCAAAACCCCCCCAAATTACCCAAAAGTAGGGTTCTAAGAGATTTACCTTAGATTGAGGATGAAGAACACAAGTAGGTGTTGTTAATATACTTCAAGAGCTCAAGGTAAATGATGTCTGAAGTGATCGGAGGAAGAAATCGCCCGAAAATCGCCTGAGGAAACTCTAAGCCGCGGGGGAGGAGAAGAAATGAGAAAAGGTGAAAATCTGGGTCAACTCCCTGGTTTATATAGCCAGGGAGCGTTAGCGTGCGCTAATCCTTAAAAGTTAGCGTGCGCTAACGGGTAAAAACTCCAGTCCAGAAAGTTAACACCCCAGTCCAAGACCCAGAGTTCTAGACCGTTAGCGTGTGCTACCCAAAACGTAGCTTGCAGTAATAGCCTCTTGGTAGCGCGCGCTATCGGTCACAGCGTGCGCTACCTGGACATCAGCCAAGTCCAGAAGTGAACTGCCCAGTACTCACCTGACCCCGTTAGCGTGCGCTGCCAGCCATTCTGCGTGCGCTAACAGAGTCTCGATAGCGCGCGCTATCAGCCATAGCGTACGCTACCTGGGCACCTGACCGAGTCCAGGAGTAAACTGTCTAGTAGTGGACTGACTCACTAGCGTGCGCTATCAATCAAGAGTAACGTGCGCTACTGAAGGATGCTTAGCGTGCGCTACACCATAATATTAGCGCGCACTAGGCACAGGATAATAACGTTCCTAAACACCGAAGCATGACCGAAGCATCAAACGGAACCACACAATACGCATAATTACAATGGATTCACGACAACCCCAAAACGGCGGTTTCGAACAACAATTACGAGAATCAGATCCATAAGCGATGGAAAAACCGATAATTGCAGAACCGGATTGCAAAAGTCCCGAAACAAAATTCTCAAAAACTAATACCGTTACACGAGGGTTGCTAAAAAAACGAGAAATACACCGAAAATGAAATTACCGTGAAAAAGAAAATGAGGATATTACATTCTTCCCCTTTAAAAATAAGTTTCGTCCCGAAACTTAAGAAACAAACAAATCAGGGTACCTAGCACGCATGCTATCCTCGGTTTCCCAAGTTGCCTCCTCGACACTATGTCTCGACCACTGCACTTTGACTAAGGGAATGGTCTTATGCCTTAGTCGCTTCTCACGGTGTTCCAAAATCTTCAAGGGACGCTCCTCGAAGGTAATGTCCTCGGCAATATCGATCTCACCATAGTCGATGACGTGACTAGGATCCGGAACATATTTCCTCAGCTGAGAAACATGGAAAACGTTATGAACGCGACTCAAGGCCGGAGGTAGCGCCAAACGGTATGCCAAATCACCAACTCGCTCGAGAATCTCAAAGGGCCCAATAAATCTCGGACTCAACTTCCCTTTCTTTCCGAAGCGGAAAACTCCCCTCGTCGGCGACACCTTTAGAAAAACGTGGTCTCTCACATCGAACTCCAAAGGTCGACGATGGACGTCAGCATATGACTTCTGTCGACTCTGAGCTATGAACATCCGCTCCCGAATCAATTCCACCTTCCACCTCGTCTCTAAAGCGATGTCCAGTTCCGTTCCCACCAAGTCGGACGCTTCGTTCCAACAATTCGGTGATCTACATCGCCGCCCATAAAGTTCCTCACACGGTGCCATTTGAATCGACGTGTGCCAACTATTGTTGTACGTAAATTCAATCAATGGCAGATGCTCCTCCCAGTCACTGCTCCAGTCGAGAGTACAAGCACGCAGCATATCCTTGAACGTCTGGATAGTGCGTTCCGACTGTCCATATGACTGAGGATGAAAAGAGGCACTGAAACGAAAATGAGTACCCAACGCCTTATGCACCGCCTGTCAAAAATTCGATACAAATCGGCCATCCCAATCCGGAACAATAGACTTCGGAGTACCATGAAGCCTCACAATCTGCGCAATAAACACACGAGCCAACTTCTCTGGGCCCCAAGTCTCCTTGATGCCCAGAAAATGTGCCAACTTGGTTAGACGATCAACAATCACCCAAACTATATTCATGCCCGATCTCTATCTCGGCAAACTCGTGATGAAGTCCATCAATATATCTTCCCATTTCCATTCCGGAACGGGAAGTGACTGCAATAACCCGGCCAGTCGCTGATTTTTGATTTTGAATTGCTGACAAGTCAAACATCTCGCTACAAACTGTGCGACCTCCTCCTTCATATCATTCCACCAGAAATTCCTTCTCAGGTCCTTGTACATCTTACTCGAACCAGGATGAATAGAGTAAGGTGTAGCATGGGCCTCACGTAAAATGCTCTGCCTCAATTTCGAGTCGTTCGGCACACATAGACGACTCTGGAATCTCAATACTCCATCTTCATGAATCATAAACCCAGGAGACTTTCCATTAAGAAAATTCTCTCGGATTTGGATAATCATCGGATCCTCTAACTGCTTCTGTTTAATTTCCTCGATCAAGGATGATGAAATCTCTAAAGCACAGAGTTGCCCAATGGCTCCCGGCAACAAAACCTCAACACTCAACCTAATCAAATCCCGCTGAAGCTCCAATTGAGATGTAAGGATCTCAAGTGTCCGCAACGAGACCGGTTTCTGACTCAAGGCGTCGGCCACCATGTTCGCCTTGCCCGGATGATAAAGGATTTCGAGGTCATAATCCTTAATCAACTCTAACCATCTCCCCTGCCTCGTATTCAACTCCCGCTGAGTAAATATGTATTTCAAACTTTTATGATCGGTAAAAATCTGACATGCAGAGCCAAAAAGATAGTGACGCAAAATCTTGAGCGCAAAGACAACTGCCGCTAACTCCAAATCGTGGGTAGGGTAGTTAAGCTCATACGGCCTGAACTGTCTCGATGCAAACGCAATAGTCTTGCCGTGCTGCATCAACACGCACCCAAGACCCTGACCCAAAGCATCACTATAAACAACAAAACCCTCGTTGCCACATGGCAATGCCAAAATCGAGGCTGAAGTCAAACGCCTCTTCAGCTCCTCAAAACTCGACTAACTCTCGTCATTCCAGACGAACATCTTGGACTTTTGGAGCAACTGTGTAAGTGGCCGAGCTAGTTTTGAGAAACCCTCGACGAACCTACGGTAGTAGCCACCTAAACCCAGGAAACCACGGACCTCCTTCACGTTCTTAGGCGGTGCCCAATCCAACACTTCCTCAACTTTCTGCGGGTCCACACGAACACCATCGGCTGAAATCACGTGACCCAGAAACATCACTTCCTTCAGCCAGAACTCACATTTCGAGAACTTTGCATAGAGTTGCTCGGTCCTCAAAATGTCTAACACTACTCGCAAATGATGCGCGTGTTCCTCCTCATTCCTCGAATAAATAAGGATATCGTCAATAAAGACGACGACACACTTATCTACATACTCAATAAAGACCTTGTTCACCAACTGCATGAATACCGCCGGTGCATTAGTTAACCCAAAAGGCATAACTACAAAGTCATAGTGTCCGTATCTCGTCCGAAAAGCTGTTCTCGGAACGTCGGATTCCTTCACCCGAAGCTGATAGTACCCATATCTCAAGTCGATCTCCGAGAATACCGTAGCTCCCTGCAACTGATCGAACAAGTCATCAATCCTCGGCAGAGGATACTTGTTCTTGATGGTCACCTTGTTCAGCTCGCGATAGTCGATACACAAACACAGTGAACCATTCTGTTTCCGAACAAATAAAACCGGTGCGCCCCAAGGCGAAGCGCTTGGTCGAATATACCCCAATTCAAGAAGCTCACTCAACTGCTTTTTCAACTCGGCCATCTCTGAAGGTGCCATGCGATACGGCGCCTTTGAAATTAGAGCCGCACTCGGCTCCAACTCTATAGCGAACTCGACCTCATGGTCCAGTGGCAACTCTAGTAACTCATCGGGAAAAATATCAGGAAACTCACTAAAGACTGGAATCGATGAAAGCTCGACTCCATCATTCTCCGCCTTCAAGGCATAGCACCAATAACCAGTACACCCCTTTCGCAGGAGTCTCATTGCCTTTAAGGCATTAATAACGAACTTTTGGTTTCTCTTTCGCCCCGCGAAAGAGTGCTCGGTGCCGTCCTAGGCTAGCATGGTAGTGATCCTCGTGCGGTAGTTCATGATTGCACCATGCCGCTCGAGCCAATCATCCCCGAGAACCAGATCCTCGCCCTCAATACTCACAATAATAAGGTTAGAGAGAGTCAAGACCTCTCACAAATAAACACAGAACAGTCTCGGACTTCTCGATCACCAACGATTCTATCACCGCTAGGAAGTTTAACGATGAAAAGATCACAAGGCGATAAACAGCCAAGACTCAAACGGCGCACACACTCCAGAGAAATGAATGAATGCGTAGCACCCGAATCAAAAAGCATACTGACAGGATGGGAATGGATATGAACGGTACCTGTCGCCACGGTGGCCGCTGGATCATCGGCCCTCCTCATCTCATAGATACGTGGAGGGGCGGAGCCAACACTGGAAGCTCTCACTCTCCCTCGGCTGGCACTCGGTGGAGACTGTGGGGCAAACGAGCCCTGATTTACACTCGGCTCTCTAGGTGCTGGAAAAGAAGCCTGAGCACAAATGTGACAAGTCAAAGGCGGACATGGACACTCCCGGTTCCCATGGCCTGACTTGCCACAGTTAAAGCATCTGGCAACTCGAACGGAGGCACTGGCAGTACCTCGATAGCCTCCAGAAAAATGAGCCGAACCACCCCCATGAATATTTGCAGACTGAGATTTCTGCTGACCTCCACCCTTGTACCCGTGAAATTTCCAGCGGATTTCTGTTTCTTACTCTTCCGAACCGCCGCACTGGCCGTCATGGACATATCATAGGCAATGGCTCGACTCTGGTAATCCTTCAAGGTGGTTCAGATGAGTCCAGACATATAGTCCCGGATGGACAGTTTCATCCGTCTGGAAAAGTGAAAAATTTTTCCGCTCTCCTCGACAACTTGGGTCTTCACATAACCCAACTCCTTGTTGAAATCGACAATAGCTTGGGAGACAGGAATATCCCGCGATTGAGCATCATAGAAGGCATGGACTCGAGTCTGTCTAACCGGCCACGGGCAATACTCAGTCTCCATCAGGTCCTTAAATTCTGCCCATGAAGCAACGTGATCTTTAGGCCCAACGGCCTCCCATCAATAACTAGCGTCCCCAGTAAGAAAGTACTGGGCAATAGGGATCTTTGGTCCTCGGGACAGTTGGTAGCGACGAAGACTTTGGATATCTCCTTGATCCACCCTTCCCAGCCAATCGGGTCAGAGGCTCCCGTGAACTGAGGAGGATGCATCTTGATGACATCCTGGAGCCAACGGTCGCCTGGCCCCGGCAAGATGGGCCGGATTCTGAACCGCCTGGGCTATCGCCGCCATTTGGTTCACCATCTGTTGCATAACAGCCGCAACACCAAGGTCAGCGCCATCTTGAGAAGAAGCATGGCTATGTCGGTCACCGATGCTGTCGGCTCCCGAAGAATGCGACGTGGCCATCCCACCGGCTGCCCCATGTCCCCGGTCGCATCAACGACCACGACCACGTCCTCGACCACGGCCTCTTCCAGCATCCATACTGGTGTAAAGAGGTAGCAAAAGCAACTCGATGATAAGTAAGAGAGGAAAACATCCACAATTCAGGAAATGGAATTACGATACGAGAAAACAAAGAATCAAGTAAGAAAAACTTACGAGCACTGGAAGTACCGAGTTGCTGGCAGTGGGGTGACAATGTGCAACACTAAACACGACTAGACCCAAATAACCGACAAGCCTAGGTATCCATAAACCTTAGGCTCTGATACCATTTTCTGTAACACCCTGTGATATTCAAGGTATATTACAGCGCCTTGGACCCCTACATGGGACCCAACAGGCTAGACACGAAAATACCACAGTAAAATCACACATCATCCTGATGAAAATCAAACAACACGCTCGGTACAACCGGCAGAATAATCAACATCGACAACCATAATTACTTCAACAAAAATACAATTCACAATCCGAAGAGAAAAGCCTAAGTACTCACGAGTACGTTCTATAAGTTTGCAAAGTAAATAACAACCACATCGAAGGGAAACAACAAAAATAAAAAGGACTCAAATGCACATGTCAACGACCCTGGCCAACATCCTCGTACTGCCCCAGCGCCCGCTTGTCCAGCTGATCATAACTTGAAATTCATAACAAGAATATCCCTAAAACGGGTCCCCAAAGGGTTAGCAATTACGCTAGTACAAGTAATCAAGGCAAACCATTCACTTACACATTTCATAGTACAATGCACCAAATCATTCGAAAACCAAAACCAGACATGTCTTTTCCGGAAACAAACAGTCAATCACATTTGCCTCGGACCGGGACGAAGCCACAAATCCCACTCGAGGCCTCTAAGGACCCTCCCGAGCTGACCACAAACATAAAACAAATCACGCACAGGCATCGCCTAAGACCGGGACGAAGCCACAAATCCCACTCGAGGCCTCTAAGGACCCTCCCGAGCTGGCTAGCGAAACAAACTCGTGAATCCAGAGTGAAACCATAGATTCCCTCGAGGCCCCGTCGAGCCCTCCCGAGGTGAGCAAAGCACACACAATATACATTACCATTTCATGTAAAGCTTAAGGGTTTCCAAAAATACTTGCCTTGAATAATTGACGACGCAACGGCCATAGCGCGCTATCGGCCATAGCGTGCGCTACCTGGGCACCTGACCGAGTCCAGGAGTAAACTGTTCAGTACTGGACTGACTCGCTAGCGCACGCTACCAATCAAGCGTAGCGTGCGCTACCGAAGGATGCTTAGCGTGCGCTATACCATAATATTAGCGCGCGTTAGGCACAGGATAATAACGGTCCTAAACACCGAAGCACGACCGAAGCATCAAACGGAACCACACAATACGCATAATAACATACAATGGATTCATGACAACCCCGAAACGGAGGTTCTGAACAACAATTACGAGAATCGGATCCATAAACGATGGAAAAACCGATAATTGCAGAACCAGATGGCAAAAGTCCCGAAACAAAATTCTCGAAAACTAATACGGTTACACGAGGGTTGCTAAAAAAATAGAAATACACCAAAAATGAAATTACCGTGAAAAAGAAAATGAGGATATTACAATATTGTTGTATTTTTATTTTGGCCATGCAGGCTCATCATTGTCATTGAAATTCCACATCAGAATATTATGTCAGGCATCATAGTAGGGACTGTGATTTTTCTTTTTGGTCAGATTGATGTATATTAGTCATGTTCGCCTGGTGGATCTCCTGGCGTGGGGTCCACGGCACTGTAATAACCCAATGGGATTTTGGGGGTGTTACAGATTATGTGAAGATAGCCAATTTGCTGATATACTACTACTTTATCCTTTGCCGTGACTGTTTGGGTGGTATACTGTAAAGCATACTTTATGCTTGTATTACCTTTTTTCCCTATAACCTCCTATGATAATATTAATTATATTTAATCATATGTTGGCATATTAATTCACATTATGTTTATGCAAATATATTGTCTATTTATTTTATCTTGTAGATATTGTGGTGTGTTGGTGTCAAACGAAATATCACATTATCGGTGCCTTATAAAATAATATAATAATTCACAACATATATAATTACTAGACAAATTATATGAAATGTTGTAATGTATGCTTGAGATTAGTTGGTCTTGACTATTAGCATGCATTAACGTATTTGCATACGTTGAACTGGACCACAGTGAGATATTGTCTTCTGTACTAACTGTAAGAAGAACGTAAATTTCGGATAATTATTATTTCTTGATTCTAAGTATATAATATTTAACTGTATATTTATAATATTTATTGCTTTGATTTACCATGGGTAAGAGTCACAATGATTGACTAAATATCACTACGCCATAAGTGCTCATATGCAACGCATATTTCCAGTGTTGCAAGGAAAAGTATTGCAATAGCCCTCTGATCCTTGGTCTTTTGCAATACTACTCAATTAGTGTTGCACTAGACCTGAATACACTATTGCAAAAGACATTATTGCAACACCAACCTAAAGTGTTGAATTATACATGAACTTAAAAGCGTTGCAATAGACTAAATCATCTTAATAATTACGAAAAATAATATAAAAATTTTCAAAAAAAAATATCTTCAAATTTAAATGTTTACACTAAAACAAAATAAATTATTTAAATTTGTTTAATAATTTTATAACGGATTTTTTTATAAGAGCACGTATAGTTTTTACTTAAAAAAATTTCGGATTAAAATTAATAAATTTAAAAAAATATTAAAAAAGAAAATAATTTCTTAAAATTATAATAAATAAAATATTATATGAATACATATATTTTTATTTTGAATTATAGTTTAAAATTAAAATAAAAAGTTGAATTTATACATTCAACTCTTTAAAACATAATAAGAAATGTAAATTAAAATTTATTTATATTAATATCATACAAAATTGAAAAATAATAATGCATTTTCCTACGTGAAATATATTGTCTATTTATTTTATCTTGTAGATATTGTGGTGTGTTGGTGTCAAACGAAATATCACATTATCGGTGCCTTATAAAATAATATAATAATTCACAACCTATATAATTACTAGACAAATTATATGAAAGGTTGTAATGTATGCTTGAGATTAGTTGGTCTTGACTATTAGCATGCATTAACCTATTTGCATACGTTGAACTGGACCACAGTGAGATATTGTCTTCTGTACTGACTGTAAGAAGAACGTAAATTTCAGATAATTATTATTTCTTGATTCTAAGTATATAATATTTAACTGTATATTTATAATATTTATTGCTTTGATTTACCATGGGTAAGAGTCACAATGATTGACTAAATATCACTACGCCATAAGTGCTCATATGCAACGCATATTTCCAGTTTTGCAAGGAAAAGTATTGCAATAAATTCTCCGATCCTTGGTCTTTTGCAATACTACTCAATTAGTGTTGCACTAGACCTGAATGCACTATTGCAAAAGACATTATTGCAACACCAACCTAAAGTGTTGAATTATACATGAACTTAAAAGCGTTGCAATAGACTAAATCATCTTAATAATTACGAAAAATAATATAAAAATTTTCAAAAAAAAATATCTTCAAATTTAAATGTTTACACTAAAACAAAATAAATTATTTAAATTTGTTTAATAATTTTATAACGGATTTTTTTATAAGAGCACATATAGTTTTTACTTAAAAAAATTTCGGATTAAAATTAATAAATTTAAAAAAATATTAAAAAAGAAAATAATTTCTTAAAATTATAATAAATAAAATATTATATGAATACATATATTTTTATTTTGAATTATAGTTTAAAATTAAAATAAAAAGTTGAATTTATACATTCAACTCTTTAAAACATAATAAGAAATGTAAATTAAAATTTATTTATATTAATATCATAAAAAATTGAAAAATAATAATGCATTTTTCTACTTATATTATATATATATATATATATATATATATATATATATATATATATATATAGGGAAGAGTTCAAATAGAAACTTTTCCTTAGGTGTTAACTAGGAACTGATTTGAGCCCTTCAATTTTTTCGATCAATGGTTACAATTAATTAGTGATTAATAATTTAGTAAAAGCTTAATTTCTATGCGTAAGGGCATTAATGTATTTGTGTAAAGATTTATATAGGGTGATTCACGGCTGATTGAGGCCATCTTAATTATCCTTTACACATTGTATTAAATGTGGAGATATTTATTTTCTCTCATAGTAGGTTATTAACGTTTAAATTAATTGCTTCACCCTTAATTAGTGGGATGCTTCAAATCTTCTTTTTTTAGGGGCCGATGCTTGCTATCTTAAAATTAAATGTGTAGAAATTTGCTATCTTTAAAAAGAAAAACAATAAGCAATAATTAATATTTTAATAAGCAAAGTATAAATAAAATATAAGCAATGTATATATAAATAATATGTTAATAAGAAATACATAAAATAACATATAAGCAATGTATATATGAATAATAAGCACTACATCAATATTAATAAGCAATACATAAATAAAATATAAGCAATGTATATATCAATAATATGTTAATAAGCAATACATAAATAAAATATAAGCAATGTATATATCAATAATAAGCAATAACATATTATGTTAATAAGCAATAGATAAATAAAATATAAGCAATGTATATATCAATAATAAGCAATAACAATTTATTTTCATAAATAATACAAAAATAAAGAAAAAATATTAAGCAATGCATGAACAACATGTTGGATACATGCCATAACTAATACAATAAAAAAATAGCATCATGCTAGTTAAATAAAAATACCTCAATTTTTAGCTGTACTCCTTGTATAGCATTTCCACAAATCACGTTTGAAGAAATTATGGTAAGTTTGATGGTAACACAATTTGACATCCTTAACCTTGTTTGACTAATTTAGGTAATTTTCGGTCAAAGTTATATAGTCTTCCTTATTTTTGAAATAAATCTCATCCATCTATATTGATTCAATAAATGGTTAATATTGGTTCCTAGTTAATATATAGGGGATGGTTTTTATTATAATCCTTCCATATATATATATATATATGGATTGACTATGGGGCAAACACTCTTAATGTTGAAATCTAGAAACCAATTGCATTATTAAGTAATTTCATTGCATATTTGTTATTATTTGTTGCGTCAAGCTGGTCGCTAGTATATGCAACAAATAATACAATAAACAAATACATAAATGCATATAATTCTACTCATCTACAACCGTTAGATCACTAATACCAATGGCCTACAAAAGTTTCTAGATTTCACAAGGTAATTAGTTTTCATATGATCTATTTCGTATAAAGAATGTTGATTTGGTCGAAATCGTGTTTCGCTTTTTTTTTTTCCTTCAAGCGCTTTCTGGATTGTCTCTATCTTCTTCTCTGACCATCTCGGTAAACCGATTTTCCTTCTTCTCTCTTCGCCGCTTTGTTTTTCTTCTTCGCTCTACTGAAGAGGCTTCTCAGTTTAGCCGCGTTTTTCCTCTCGCTCTACGGTAAACCTATTTCTTCTATACTCTCCTTCTCGCTTTTTTTTTCTTCTCTGGTCTACTGAAGAGGCTTATTAGTTTCTCATTGTCATCGCTCTGGCTTCGTTCTTTTTTTTACGGCGTCTGGATCTCGTTACTTTAAAAGAAAAGGTTTGTTTTGTTTTAAGATCGTTACTTATTAAGTATTTTTTTAGGGTTTGCGGTTTCTTTCGACCGTTTTCCCCTTTTTTGGGCCTTCTTTTTTAACTGTGGAGGTTAATTCTTTCTATCGTTTCCCCCCCTTTTTTAGGTTGATTTCTTTCTATCGTGTTTTCTGTTTGTTTGGAGTGTAATTTGATTGTTTTGAATGTGTTTTATTTGGTGATATAGGTATTCTTTAGTGCCGCCTGTTTTTTTTTTTTTTTTTGTTTATTTGAGGCTTTTTTTAAACTGAGTACGTTTCTTCATTTTTTTTTCTTCGCATGGTGTTTTTGGCATAGTGGCTGGGCATTGTCTGTTTTGCATCTATCGTGTTTTCTGTTTCTTTGGAGTGTCGTTTGATTGTTTTGAATGTGTTTTATTTGATATTTATGATAATGTTATTAGCTTTTGTTACACAATTTTGGCTGTTCTATGTGTTTGTTGATTTTGGCGTTATCGGAGTTCGTTCTGTTCGGATGGTCTTTATGTGTTTATGTGGTTTTATTCTTTTTTTGGGGGGTTTGGTTTGATATTTTTTTATTGTTACTGGTTTTGTATGATCAGACTTTTGTTTCACTGGGCTTGTCTTTTTCTTGGCAGGCGTTTGGATCGCTTTCGCTTCTGGATTTCTTCACTGCTGTTTGCGCACATTGGGGTTCGTGTGTTTTAGAGGATACGGTGCGACTTTTATGAGGCAGGCCCTTTTTGTTAAAGGGTTGTAGTTCTCTCCTTTCTGCTCAGCTGCTTGCTATTTATTTTTGTCCCTTTTTTTTATCTGATTTCTGGTTTCAATGGGTGTTTGGTTCTTTCTACAATTGCTCATATCGCATTTTTTTTTTCAGTTTCTTCGCTGCTGTAGGTCTTTGATGAAAGTATTGTATTTTGTACTTGTTATAGCAATTACATGAACACTTATCAATCTTCACATCGCGCGTCCCCTCCTTCACCTCTTCCCACCTGTTTCTCTCAACATATTTGTTTCTCCTGCATGCTTAGGTAACGTGTCACTCATCTGTGTCTTCTTTTCTCTTTTATTTTTCGATCTCCTTCTTGATTTTCCTCTTTCAATTCACTACTAGTTCCTGTGACTCGGCCTATTTTTGAGGTTAGTCTTTCTTTTGTTTCGTACTCTTTTGTTACTCTCTGTTAATTTTGTTGTTGAGGATTCATGGATTTCTTCCTCGGTGAAATTTACAGAGGGTTTTAGTGCCATGAGGATTATTTTGTGGTGAAATCAATATTTCTTTGTATAAACTTGAGTTATAATTTTGAGGCTATGCTTTGGCCTTTCTTCTTCTTGTGGTATTCTCCGATTCTGTATAATATTTATCAACTCTTTTTTATAATATCAACCAATGGTGCTTCTGATTTTCTTTGTTTTTTTAAGAGAGGATTTTCGATTTTTGTGTTGGCTATCTTTATCTTTGAGGTTTGGGCATTTTGGTTTTGTAGTTTCTGGGTGTTTTCATAGACCTGTTGTGATTTTTATCTTTTTTTTTGTCTATGTTTCTTTCAAAATTTAGAGATCCTATGGGGTTATTCATTATTGGCGAGATTTTTTACTCCGAATATATGATTTTTATTTCACTGATGACTAATAATCTCATCTCTTGGCGTATACTTGTTGATCTTTCAGTAAGTGTAACTTATTCACGTTTTTTAATTTAATTTGCTTACTTTTTTTTGTTTTAACTTGTTAGATATTTGAAGGTACTTAAGGACTATGTTAAGAATCGTGCTAGAACAGAAGGATCAATAGCTGAAAATTATTTAGCTGGCGAGTCTTGAGGTTTTGTGGTCGGTACATGAAACAAGTAGATGAGATTACTCCTAGAAAAAAAAAGTAATGAAGGAGTTGAAGATGAAACAATTTTAGAAGGGTCTACACTGTTATAAGGGTGTTCAGTTCTGTTATCAGATTTGGTACACAGCTGCTCATCTTTGTATGTTGCTTAATAGTGCAGAAGTTGAGCCATATATACAGTAAGTTCATATTTAGTGTTGTACTTTCTATTTTTCATTCATTAAATTATAAACTAACCCATACATCTCCATTAGGATTCATAAAGAAGAATTAATTCGTTCAGATCTGCTATTAAATACTAATAACAACTTTGTAGAGAAAACTCATTTAGAGACCTTCATTGTTTGGTTACAAGCCAGGGTTTGTAAATACACTGAAATTGTGTAATTTAACTAACTACATGTGGTACTAGAATGTGATAAATTGTCTATGTTTGACTTTTATGTACATACTCATTATGAAGCTACTGTAGAAAATCCTTTGTCAGATACTTTGAAATTTCTTGTGAAAGGGCCTAGATTTTATGCAATATCGCATACTGGTATATAATACATGGAAAGCACTTACACACTATGGATACGAAAGTCTCCACGACAGATTATGGTGTCCATGTTGAAGCAGATTCTAATCGGAATAATACGGAGCTATAATAGATATCTTGGTGTTAGACTTATGCACTTTCCGATTGGCGTTATTTCAGTATGACTGGGCAAACATTGTTAGTGGTGTGAAAAAGGAGGATGGGTTTACCTTAGTGAACCTTCATGATGGATTAAATAAAAATGATCCGTTCATTTTAGTATCACATGCAAAACAAGTGTTCTATTCTAGAGAAATCGAAAATTCTAGTTGGTTATGTCGTGTTGAAGGCTCATCCAAGAGGTTTTCATGAATTAGAGGAGTTTGATGAGTCTGTTTTTACATCATATGTTCCACAAGATGTTTCAGCCCTTCATATGGACAGCTGGGACAGTGATTAGATCAGGAACATAGTGATGTGATCTTTTGTAATTTTTTGTCTACACACATTTGATGATGTATGTAATATTTTGTACTAATATATGAAATGGTGTGTTTACTCTGTGATTCATTTTATTTTCCATGTATTGAAGCTATCAGTTCCCATTTCTTTTGTGCCTAAAAGATTTCATAATTGATTGTAATACTTTCCAGGTATTCTAAAGGTTCTAGACACACTCACAATTTCCTATTGGTAATATGGATGAGGTATGATTTGATTTGCATACTGATATTTACATTGCTGCTCTATATTTGGAATAAGTTTGATTTGCATCTTGAAGTTTCCATGTTCATGTTATGTAGACTGTGTCTAGTGGGAGGAAGAGCGGTAGAAGTGATTGGAAAGAAGGTGTGGTACAAGAAAATGCTGAATCATGTCCACCCAGTAAGGAGAGAGTCTTGGTGTTCCTCAGAAGGAAAGGAAGAAGAGAGGAAAGACTTGTTTGCAAGTGTTGGCAACAGAGAAAAGGAACTACATGCAATTAGGAACTTTGTCCAGCCTTGTCAAGTGAACAAGATGACAACGGTACACCTGTGATACAAGGTGGTACTTCTTTGTAGAAGTCGAGATATTTAATTATGTCTTGTATTTAGAACTTTGATCACTTGGTACTCTTGAATTAGACTTGGTAATTTGGTCTTAAATTAGATACTAGTTATGGTGTTGCGTGTCGAATTGTTGGTATAAGACTTGTTGGATAGTAGTTGGAGTTGGTATTTTGCGTCGACTGTTTGTTGGGATGTTGGTATTTAGTACCGACTATTTGTTGGGATGTTGGTATTTGGTACTAAATGGCAGGGTATGAATTTTGGACGGCATTTTATTTGTATGGAATGATGTACGTACAAAATGGTTATTACAAAATTTTTATTTAAAATGTTGCATTTATCTTTTAGTTATTGTTGCATAAGAATGGAAGTGTTGCATTATGTCTGGTGGAACCCACTGCTGACGTGGCAAAAGAGCCCACTACTGACGTGGGACCCATTGTTGATATGGCAAAAGGGTCCATTGTTGACGTGGATGAAAGTGGGACCCACTGTTGACGTGGATGAAAGTGGGACCCACTGCTGACGTGGATGAAGTGGGATCCACTGTTGACGTGTCGTTGGTTGTGGGCACCACTTTTCTGAACTGTATTCTCCTCTAAGCCAACACTGTTTTCTGCTGCATATATTTTGTTTTGTGTTGTACTATGTAGATAATGCAATACTTTCCCTCTATTGCATTAGAAAGGAAAAGTGTTGGATTAGAGGTCAAATCCCACGCGATCAGATGCAACACCCATAAAGTGTTGGATATATCAATTTCTAGCCTAAGCCAACAGAAAATGGGGCATAATGCAATGACAGGAAGCATTGCATATGAGTACTTATGGCATAGTGTATGCTTCGTATCTTGGGCAATAATATTATTTATATGACAATTATTATTATAACTAGAAATCGTGTCCCGAATCATGAGGGTTGATGATGTCCCATTGAAAAGCTCGATAATGATTATTATATTAAACCCTGCAGGTGGATTTAGCTCTGATATAATAATAAGGTTCGAGTGGTACTACACTTGGAGAAGAAATTAATTAATTAAAGCTGTCAGTAGCTTAAATTAATTAATGGACATTTGATATCTTAAACACGGGAAATAATATATTTAAATAAGAATCCCAGTTTTATAAATTGGGATTTGGGTTGGAAGTGCAATATTAATTCTTTAGTGGATTGAATTGATATTAGTGAACTCAATAAGAAGGGCTTAATATGAAAGGTTAGGTTACACTAGGAGTCCTAACTCTAATCCTCCTTAAGATCCCTAGAGCAGTCTGAAGCCTATAAATAAAACATATGGGGGAGGGGATCGGACGTGACATACTTCAAGGGTTTCGATTTTCTTCTTCTATGTGTTTGAGTATGGATCTTGACTTGTGTCTTTGATTCCACAATTGAGATAACACTTTATTTATTGCTATCAATCGGAATTACTTGAAAAAAGAAAAATCGAGAGTTGTAAGGAATAGGCCCAGCCGATCCATCTCCATAATCAAGCAAGATTCCATAGCTTGTTGCCCACACAATATCCGAATTAAGGCGGGATCATACTCTAGAAGGTTTCGAGGAATAAATCAAAGTAGCAACCACTACGCTTCAAGACGTAAATATCCTATGATCTTTTGATCTAGATTAGGATATTGAATTCACCAACAATATTATTTAATAAATAATAAATAGTATTAAATTGCTTATTAATCTTAGTAGTTAATTAATTAGCATGCCTAAATTGATTTTGTGCTCGTGGATGCATAAAATGCTTTATTCAAAATTTATCAACTTCACTTCCGCTGCATTTTATTTCCAGAAATTGGCATCAAAGCTGGATTTCTAGGCTTTTGCTATTTTAATTATTTTGCTGATTAATCGATAGCAGTTTAAATATTTATGTAATATGATGTTGGAATATTTTGCTAGATATTTTTTTACAGGGAATATGATTCAATTATCATGGTTATGTGAATTTGTATTTTTTTATTATTTATGCTATTGTTGGGTTGGCCTGGTTCTGAGGCATGTAATGAATTTTCCCGTGAGAAAATCCACGAGTAGATGTAGGGTTTTATATTTCGCATAATTTTGCTGTAATTCGATGTATTTTATTTTTTTATGATATTGTAATCGAATTTGAAAAATACAAAATTATGAAGAAATAGAGCAGAACCAGACACCGGGATCGCCGCGGGAAGCGATAGTGATGGTATGCCGTCGATCAAGATGGTACTGCCGAGTGCAGTGAGGCCACGGGGCCGCGGCGGATCGGGGCCGATTCGCCCGTTCGGGTCGGGTCGTCCAATATTTGGTCCGTTCCATTTCACCGCCGTTCGTTGCGTCCGTCGGAGAGTCGGGATTTTCAAATTGATTTTTTTATGTAATTAATTTTGCATAAAAGTGAAAGTTTTAATTTTGAAAATCCATGGACGGTCCGGGGAGGAGGGACTAGATGCTTGATCCAGTGGGAGATATCGAGTCAAAGATTTTCTCGGATTTAATTTGGGGACGAAGATCATGATAATTGGATAATTTTGTTATCCTTGCATTTATTTTGGTTTTCGCTGAATGTATGGCATGTATGAATTATGAGTGATATATTTTCTTGCATGTTAGGACGAGAAAATTAAAAATAAGGTTTAAATAACTAAGTGATTAAATTGATTTATTTTATTAGAACTGAAATCAAATTGGCCTCCATAATTAATTTTATTTGTGAAGTAATTAGCGTGCGCATTGACATTAGGGTCTTTCTCCATATCGGATGTGCTAATTATAGATTCTATGGTTTTTAAATTTCAAATGATAACAAAAAGTAAATATTATTTTTTATGATAGGACCTCTCCATCTGTAGGACTATTATTTAAAAGATAATATTTCAAGGTTGTTAAATGATGGTGTTTATTTAGGTGTATTAATTAATAAACTCCCCATCGGAGTTTATGTTGATTAATACATGGCCAAGAGGAACCAACTATTAATTTTACTTGTCATAACGTAAATTGACTAGATAGTAAAATTAAAGACGTAAAGCTCCACTTGAAAATATGTGTGTAAACGTCCACACGATCATGGCTTACATGTGCGAAATTTTAGAGGTGTTGATTGCTAGCATATATATTGTGTCTTGAGGTTTTTCAATATATCTTGCTACACATTATGTGATGGATATTTTAATTGATTTCAGATGTCTTTCAATCCACTAGCTATAATTCTCAAAGAAAACAAGCCTGATGGCACTAACTTTGCTGATGGAAAACGTAATCCTAATATTGTCCTGACTGCTGAAGAACACATGTTTGTTCTAACCGAGGAATGTTCATTACAACCAGATGCAGATTCGACACCCGATGAGGTGAAATAACACCTCAAATGGAAGAAATCTAATGAGATGGCTCGCTGTTACATCTTGGCTTCTTTAGCAAATATATTGCAGGATCAGAATCGGAGTATGGGCACGACCGCGAAAATGATGAAAAATCTCGGCGAGATGTTTGGTCATCAGAACCGGGCGGCTAGGTAAAATGTTATGAGGGTCTTGATGACGACCCAAATGCCTGAAGGAACCCCGGTAAAGATCATGTTCTAAAGATGATTTCTCATCTAGACGAACTTGATATCTTAGGGGCTACTATCGATGCGGGAATGCAGGTCGATATCATTCAAGGCAGCTTACATAGAAGTTTTGATCAGTTCTGCCTGAACTACAACATGAATCATAGGGAATATACTTTGGCGAAATTGCTGAAAGAACTTCAAGCCACAAAAGGACTCTTCAGACATTTAAGACAAGGGTATCAAGTTCTTGCGGCAATTGATGTTTCAACTTCTAAACCCAAGTCGGAAACAATAAGAAGCAAGTGGTCCAGAAGCAAGTGGCAACTCTCAAGGTAAAAATGAAGGCTCCTTAGCCTGAGGCGAACAAAAATCTAAAGGGAAAGTGCTACAAGTGCGGTCAGAAAGGACATTTCAAAGTGGACTATCCTGCTCTTGAAAGTTATGTCTCGTGCACTAGTAGTCAAAATATGTTTGAAATCTATTCTACCACTCCTTGGATAGTAGATTCAGGTTCCATTGATCATGTTTTCTTTGACTCGTATGTTTTTCAGGTAACCAAGTAACTTAGTGCGGGCGAGATCACTATCAACTAGGGCGATTATTCCAAGCTTATGGTTGTAGCAGTGGGAGTCGTGCAGTTGAAGATTAGTGATAAAATATTAGTCCTTAATAATGTATTATTGGTACATGATTTTAGAATGAATTTAATTTCAGTTTATAAATTGAGTTGTGATTGTTATCCAATTTCTTTTGATGGTGATGCTATTATTAGAAGAAATGGTGAAAATGTTTGTAAATGTATCTATACTTATGGACTATATATCATTAATACTACACAAACTCCCATGTATAAACATAAATCGCTAAACTCTTTCTCTAAGCCTAGAAAAGAGAAAAGAACCTTCAAGCATAAACCAAACATATATGTAGCACTTACGGTTAGGTCATGTAAACCTTAGAAGAATTCAAAAATTGGTAGATGATAGCCCATTGGATGACCTCCAAGTTGAGTCATTTCCACTTTATGAATCCCGTCTGGAAGGTAAAATGAACAAAATATTTTTTAAAACCACTAGAAACCGTGCTCAGAACGTGTTAGAATTGGTTCATACTGATGTATATGGTCCAATGAACATCCAGGCTAGGGGTGATTTTGAATACTCCATCACGTTTAGAGATGATTATTCGAGATATGTATATATCTATTTGATGTGACGTAAGTCTGAAGCCTTTGACAAGTTCAGAGATTTTAAGGCTGAAATGGAGAAGCGTCATAGGAAGAGTACCAAGTCACTACGATCTGATCATGGTGGAGAATACCTTAGTGGGGATTTTTTTGATTTCTTGGCAAATGAGGGGATTACGTCCCAATCACTGTGCCGGGAACTCTATAACAAAATGGTGTTACTGAGAGAAGGAACAGAACTCTTTTAGAGATGGTTAGATGATGAGTTACTCAGATTTACCTATTTCGTTCTGGGGGTACGCCTTGGAAACAGCAACATACATATTAAACCTGGTGCCTTCAAAATCAGTTCCAAGAACACCCACTGAATTATGGAGTGGGTGGAAGCCTAGTCTAGGACATGTTCGGATTTGGGGTACTCCAGCATATGTGCTGAATTAGAATGCTGATAGGTTGGCATTTCGTACAAAGGTACGAATATTTGTAGGATACCCTAAGAGAACGAAGGGTGGATTGTTCTATAGTAAGCTAAGTTTTATTTGAAACTGATAGGAAATGACACCCTTTAAATATAGAAAAGTTATACTCTATTAAAGTAATACAATTATACAAATATAATAATGTATTTAAAAAAATTGGTACCCTGTTAAAAAAAATGAAGAAAATAACCTAAAGGTACAAAGTAAAAGGGTTGGCTTCCCCATAATACAATAACTTTAATTTTCTTACCAATAACACAATTTTCCCACACTCCACCGCGCTTATATATATAACACCCAATTAGAAATCCTAAACACCTCATATTCTCCTTTTCGGCCGGCCCCTTCCTTTTTTTTGCTACTCTCTCTCTCATTAACTTTGTACCTTTAAATCGTTCCCCCATAAAAAATACTCATCTTAATTGATCATTCGTCGGATGATCCCGCACAAATTTTTGCTCACGTATAAAACGTTTTTTTATCAAGTGGAAGAAAAAAGTAAATATAAAGGGTGTGGATAGCTTGTCTTGCCCTTTTATATATAACATTATTCTTTTTTGTCCCATGTTTAGCAACAACTCTTTTGATACCCAAATTGTCGGAATTGGCCTTTACTCGAATACATTCGAGTCATATATTGCATTTTCGAGTAACATAATTTTGAATCAACTTCAAAAATATATAATATTTAGGAAGGTTGACAATCGAGTAACATGAATTAGACAATCGAGTTACCCAAATGCGAGTTACACAATACGGATCGAGTTAACCGAATAAGGAAACCTATTACTCGAATAAACTCGAGTTACACGATAGGGATTCGAGTTACCCGAGTCAAATTCGGTTTACTTGAACTGTAAAAACATGTTACTCGAATAGGCGAGTAACTCATTATAAATCGTTGTGCACGAAGTCATCTTCTTCATTCTACTCAACTTCGAGTTTCACGAATCTACTGAACAAGAAATCGAGTTTCACGAATAAGGGAGTAACTCATTATAAATTGCTGCGGAGGAAGTCATCTTCTTCATTCTACTGAACTTCGAGTTTCACGATTCTACTCAAGAAATCGAGTTTCACGAAATCAAGTTTAACAAAAGTATTCGAGTTTTACGAGTTCGAGTAACACCTATTCAATCGAGTTATCTATTTCTCGATGGCGAATTCGACTTCCCTGAATGTGAGGCATTCCTCGAATAGCGCCGCTGACACCACCTGTCACGCCGATGTCGAGTCCTCCTCCACCGCTGGATCTGCCGAAAATCAGGTAAGATTTCAATTTCGTGTCACTCGATTGTTCCTGTTACTCGATCTTTTAGGCTCGTGTTACTCCAAAAATCAGTGAACCTTTACCGTGTTACTCGATGTAGGCTGCTCGTGTTATTCGAATTAAAAAAAGTTTAGGTTTTCAAGTTACTCGATTATAATCAGTTTATTGTTAGATTTATTATTATTTTTAAGATTATACTATTTGAAACTATTCTAAGAAATTGGAATTCACCTATCGTGTTGATATCGTGTTCTCTATTTAAATAACGAGCCTAAATTCGAGTTAAATTGATTATCAGATGGAGAAAATAAATTTGGGGATTAAATACAGAAAATAAGGATTATCAGATTTCTGAATTGATATGAGTTGAATTGATTATTTATGTAATCTTGATAATTCTTATTCAAGGTTGAATCCGAATTTGGGAATGTTATAAGTATTGATATCGTGTCAAATTTCATAACTTACACGGATAATCTTTTTGGTTAGTTTATTTTGTTTTTTCTATTTGTATTACTCGAATATAGTTTATAAGTTACTCAAATTGGACTAATTAACCAATTAGGATTTTTCAAATTAAGTTAGAAGACTAATGTTCTTCCACAATTAGAATGATGCAAATTGATTTACGATGATTTGAATTGACATAGAACGACTCGAATTAGGATGACTCGGATTGTATTAGGATGTCTCGAATTGAATTAGATGATTGAAGTTGAATTAGAATGTATCAAGTTGAATTAGAATAACTAGATGGATATAAATCGAATAAATTTTACTGTTACTCAATTGTCTAGTTACTTTTTTCCGATTACATATTACCCGAATACACCCTCAAGAATCTAAAATTAAGATATATTTGAATCGTCATGTTGTTTGCGTTAGGAGTATGCCCTCGAATGCCACTCAGAGGATTTGAGTGAGGGCATTGTACTTGTTATTATGTAATTCATTATCTGAAGGCAATTATATGTTTCTTTATTTATTGGTAGTCATTGGTGTTCCTGACTCATATATATATATATATATATTTATAAACAAGTCCGTGTATTTGAGAGCAAAATATTCCACTCCTTATTGGATAAGGGGATCGGCACTGGAAAGGTTTATGGCCTAAATATTTAATCGTTCGCAAGTCGATGAAACTTGACTGGGCGTTTAGTTTATGTGAAGACTTGTATTGTAATATTCAAAATTTCTACTACAATTGTCTAACAGTATTTTATCCGAGTTATGTTGTACATCGTGGAATCTGTACAGTATGGATAAAATAAATGAAGGACTGAGATGTCAGTATTGGTATAATTGTTGTATTTGGTCGACAATTGTTTTTAAGGATATAATGTGTTGAGTATATGTATTCAGTATGCCATGTGTTCGTATTCTGTATGTTGAGACATTGGACAAGAGTAGCTGAAAATGGCTAAGGGTAACATTATTAGCGCACGCTAATATACATGCCTAGCGCACGCTATCGTTCTGGTTTAGCGCACGCTAGAGGCAAAAGATAACGCACGCTAGTACAGACCGGATCAGAAGGAATCTATGTGTGGACCCGGTCACTTTCGGCGCATGTACCGACAAGGTCAACAGATGTTTGTTGTGAGCTATTAGCGCACGCTAATGTATATTTATAGTGCACGCTAATCAGATCGGTCAACAGGGAATCTTGGCTTTATTGGTTGCTTTTGGCATGTGGGTCACGAGCATCTTCGTGGTAGGTGTAGACTGTAGCAAGTCAACTGGTATTAGCGCACGCTAAATGTAAGGACTTGCGTACGCTAGATAGTGTAAGTTACGTACGCTAATGCATGGGCATTACGTACGTAAGCACATGTACGAAGCCAGACAGTAGCCTCTGGACCCCGATAGCACACGCTAACAAAGTCAGTTAGCGCACGCTAAACATGAGATGTTAGCGCACGCTAGTAATGTACTCTATATAAGGGGACAAACGGGTTTTGAGATGCATTTAGTCCATTCTTTCTCCTTCAGTCGATAGAGAGAGCTTTGGGAGGTTCTTGAGGTTCCCAAACATGGTGAGATGATGATCTTTAACAAGATTAAGATGGAGAGCATGAATTCAAGTCTTGTTCTTGAAATTATTGATGATTCTTGGAATCAAGTTGATTGTTGTCCTTCATGGTTCGTCTATACAAGGTAATAGTCCTTTACTTTTGGATTTTAGTGGATTGATTATTGATGTTCTTGAGTTGATGATTATCATATATTCGAGTTGATGAGCATGATAACGAGTTGGATTACTGAACTAAGTTAGTGTTGTTATTAATATATGAGTATTGATATGTTTCGTATGGTTTTGGATCGGATTCAAGAGATATGTTGATGTAATTCCCTTATTCAATTCGGATTTTTGATGTTTTGTCGTTGGTTACTTCGTATGGTAACGATTATGGTGGTGCTATTGTGATTCTTGAAGTTATATGAATTGTATGTCGAAGAACATGATGAATAAGGATTTTTAGATGTTAGAACACATCGGATTATGTTATTTTATGGATCATGAACGTGAATTCGGATAATTCGTGTTCTTGAAGAACTATTGAATTATATATGTCATGATTGTTATGAATAAGAACTGGAAATTTGAAAGGTTACGGATGACATGGGAATATGATTATTCATGACAATAACTGGTAAATTGTTCTATGAATTTACCAAATATGAACAAGAAGGAATCTAAAGTTGGAATCGAATGTGTTATGAAATCCTTAATATCGAGATGAGTTGATCATTGATATGATGGAAATGTTAGACGATGCTTGGAATGCATGCCACTATACAGCATTAGCGCACGCTAAGCTTACTGGCTAGCGCATGCTAACGGGAGCAACTTAGCGCACACTACGTTATGCGTTTAACGTGCGCTAAGTATGCAGACAGTGCAGTATTTTTGTGTTGTGATTATGAATTCGTGATGGTTGGATTTGGTTTGTTCTGACTGCGTTTATTAGAGGTTTTGTTGAACCGTTGAGTTCGATTGGTTAGTTTTGTCGGTTGTTGATTGTTATCGGATATGTGTTATTTGATTACTTCGATAGGTTGAGATTATTGATCGGTGATTATAACCGGATGTTGCGGTCGTGTTCGAGTATGTCCGTTGTGTTGCTTTTGATCGGGGCCGAGGAGCTCGTAGACAAAGGCAATGTGTTCGGTAACATCTTCGTGGTATCGGTATCGAGGCAAGTTATTACTTGCTCAGTTATAATGTTTAATGAATGGTTTCAGTTTCATTTCGTTTATAATGCATATAGCAATGATTATTACTGCAAATTCTGGAGATTTGGATTATATGTTGTCTTTCCGATTCTGGGAGTTAAATCATAAGGTTTATGATTCATTTCGGTTATTGGAATTTTGGGTATCGAGGATACATTATGATAAAGACGAAGATATGAGTATCTATAGTCCATGGTGCGTTTGGGTCGCCGAGCATTGAGGATAATTGCCGGTGATGATTTGACATCGAGATTGCTCCTGAAGGATTCGGGACAAGTATCTTAGTTTGTTTCAATTTAGTATTGATGATGTTGATCATGCAGGTTGTCATTTATGTTGTTGAACATGAGGTCGTCCTAGTTGTTTCATCATAGTGTCGTTCATGTTTTGTTATTGATTCATACGTAGTTCATGTTGATGAACATATTGATTTGCATATGTGTATGCATAATTGCATTGTTTATGTTGTAAATGATCCGATGGGATCATGAGGATCTATGCTGAGGGCGCTGGATCAGATGTCAACCTTATGTTGATCTGATAGGATCATCAAAGGGATCTATGCTGAGGGCGCTGGATCATTGGACGGGTTGTCCACCTTATGTTGATCTGATAGGATCATCAAAGGGATCTATGCTGAGGGCGCTGGATCGTTGGATGGGTTGTCCACCTTATATTGATCTGATAGGATCATCAAAGGGATCTATGCTGAGGGCGCTGGATCGTTGGACGAGTTATCCACCTTATGTTGATCTGATAGGATCACCAAGGGGATCTATGGTGAGGGCGCTGGATCGTCGGATTTCCATTGAGTATACATCATTGTTATTGTTGTGATCATATTGACATTGTCATATGAGTATGCATTTGTAGGTCTTGTGTTAGGACCGTGCCCGTATGTTGCATTGATCCGATCTTGGATTAGACTGCTGTGATTGTCGTGGTATTGTGCATCTCGAGGTATGTTCCGTATTTCCTTTGGTATATGTCTTTGATGGACAATCGGTTATCGTCTTGGGATTTGATGATGTTATTCGATGGATCGTATTGGTCAGAAATGGTATATTTCCCTATCGTGAGTTGGTGATGATAGTTTGGGAATCTTGAGTATTGTTTGAGGTACAATACAGATATTAGGTTCGAGTTTATTGGTTAATCAAGTACGAGATGTGAAAGTGTGATAATGGTTATTCTGATGAGAATGACTTGAGTAAGTAAAGTTACGGCAGTAAGATTACGTTGGTCGTATTCTTATGTTGTATTCTCATTGGTATGTAATTATTAATGTGATGTGACAGTTATCATTGTTGGATATTATGATTGACCCCGTCGTGGGATTTTTTTTTAGGTTCTTGGAGTATCGAACTTGTATCGGTCGTGAAGAGATGAGCTTCCCGGAGGATACTGGCTAGGACATGTTTTGTGCATTGAGTTTCTTGATTGGTTCTTGTATTCCGCTGCTAGAGTATCTTTATGGTTGGTCTTTTTCTGCTGCGGGAGTATTTTGAAATGCTCTTTTGGTATCTGGTAGCTGAGATTACTTTGGAAATCATTTTCTAAACTTTTGAGCATCGGCCGTTTGGCCTTGCGATTTCAAATGAGTTGTTACGACGGTTTTCATAAACGGATTTTATAAATATTTGTGAATTTTTTAAAAATAGTACCGTCGTTAGCCTCTTGGGCAATTGTAAATGTTTGTGAAAATTCCTCTTAGCCTTGTGGGTTTCATCTCGGGGCCCACGGCGCTGTAATATTCCTGATTAAATCTGGGAGTGTTACAGAATATGGTATCGGAGCTTAGGTTGAGAAAACCTAGGCATTTGGGGGTCGTGTTTTGTCGCGTCGTTCGAGTTGTTAATTGACTAATACTAGAGCTGTGAGTTTTTGTTGTTCACTCGGGCTTATGGGTTATGCGATTTATCAGTGTGGTACTGGGATTTGTTGTAAACTTTTCCAAATGGTGCTCACGCGATTCTCTTGAAAGAGATGTGTTATGTTCTCAAGTTGAACTGAGTTTGCAAAACGTGTGTTTTGAAAATATCCGTGTCGAGTATTTTCTAGAGTCGAGACATGTTCCAGTATCACGGGGAATCGTCGACTTCACGATCTGTAAGTATTTGGATTTTTGAATTGCATTGAGATTTATTGCCGTTCTAAGTTGATATGTTTTGAGATTCAGAAAGATATTATGCTTCACAGTATGAGATGACAGAGTGATACAGGATTGATGATCTTGAGAAATTATGATTTCGGAAATTATTATGTCAGTTAGATTTTGGAAACGGAGTTGTGTAATCGGGAGAAGGATTGTGGATTGTTGACAAGAACATGTAGCATGTTAATTCATTTTGAGATATATGAACTGTTTTGAGCATTTGAAAATGATACTTTTCAACATGAATATTTTACGGATGTTTTACGGAAAATGATTTTTGGGCCGAGACCCAATCGATTTTGAAATAGTTTTATAACTCAGGACTTGGGGTCCGTAAAGAGTTTTCTACTTTTTAAACTTCTTGTAATGTGGAACGAGATATGGGCTGAGACCCTAGTGTTTCAAAAAGGCTTTTTAGTTTTCATAAAACTCTCGAGATTTATAAAGCTCTTTATCAATCGTTTATTTATTTCGTTCCTATCTTTCGAGGTTTTGGTTTACTTGTTCAAATGAAACTTCTCGGGTAGTCTTTCGCTGTATTTGATTTGTCGATTATCCAATGTTTTGTTATAGCATATTAGAGGTGATCCAGGATGGGATAATGGTCGACGTTTCTAGTCATGTGAGGAAAAAGGAGTTTTAACAGAATTTATATATATTGAGATTTTGGAATTTCATCGTGTGGTTTTCCGATGGAATATCAGTGAATTTGGTGACGAGCCGAATTGGTATACAGGAGTATGGATATGGTCAATCATTTGCATAAATCCCATTTTATTTAATCGTGTGTATTTGAAAAGAATTTTTATCGATAACTTGGCACCAGCGAGCCGATTTAATTTTTAAAATTGATTTCGTGGTCTTACGAAAATTTATGTTTTGAGTTTTCAGACTCTTGAAAGAATTTTCAAAAATGTGTCTTCTTGACAAGACTATATGATTCAAACTGGTTTTGAAAGTATGATTGATGTACAAACGCATTTAGTGCATAATGCATATCATGGTGAAGTTCTGAGTGTGACTCACGAACTGGATAAGACGTTAGTATGGAACGATGAATAAAGATTCGAACTTTAGTATGGTAGTTGGTTATCCAGGGATGATCGGTTGATTTATCGTATAACAAGAATATGCTGCGTATCGTAGATTCGGGTACAGAATATGATTTTGGAACTTTGGATTTTCTGAAACCGGGACATATATTCTATGCGATTCCATTGATATGGTAGTAGTGCGATTTTACCATAGTGATTTTTTTTAATGATTTCTCTGTAAGTGTAGATTTGGGGATGGTGACCCCATGCTGGTGGTTTTGGATATTGAGTGGTCGTTCCCACTCCATGTATGATTGGATATGTTCGTCGGTTTATGATTGGTTGTTCGTATACCGAGGAGTATGTTTACCAGTCGGGTATGTTTATTGAGATCCACTGTATGTGGTTGGTGTGTCATTTTTGAGAATGTTATTCTTTCGTATATCTGTTTCTGTGGTTCTGTGTTGACCGTGTTGGGGATCCTCGTGTGAAGGTATTCTCGATTATCGTTGATCGTTCGTTGGTTATATTGGAGTTTATCATGTTGATGATATTTTCGATTATGTTTTGACCTTTGGATTGGTCGTATCGGAGTTTATCATGTCGATGATATTCTCGGCAAATTTATTGGTTGAACATTGTTGGTGATCATATGAGCGTTCAGATTTAGTGTCGATGTTTCGGAATTTATGTCGTCGTTTTGGGCAGTTGTTTAACAGAGGTATCGTGTATTATTTATTTGTATCCGAATTGGGACTTGATTAAGTAATCAGGCAGACATGATTTGATTCAGGCAGATTGTTTCATCCGAAGATGATATATTTGGTTGGGACTTATGGAATTGTTATTGTAAGCGTGTTGAGGCTTTACAGTGAAGTCACTTGCTAGTATCTCAGGAGATCGTCGACTTGGAGCATATGTAAGTATGTTATTTTGGTTATTCGGTAATAATGATGATTGATCATTGTCATGATGGTTTCGGGATATTTTGGTTGAACGGTTTGTTGATTTTTCTATGAAAAATTGCAAGTTTCGAGGACAAAACTTATTTTAAGTGGTGTAGAATGTAATATCCGAAATTTCTACTACAGTTGTCTAACAGTATTTTATCCGAGTTATGTTGTACATCGTGGAATCTGTACAGTATGGATAAAATAAATGAAGGACTGAGATGTCAGTATTGGTATAATTGTTGTATTTGGTCGACAATTGTATTTAAGGATATAATGTGTTGAGTATATGTATTCAGTATGCCATGTGTTCGTATTCTGTATGTTGAGACATTGGACAAGAGTAGCTGAAAATGGCTAAGGGTAACATTATTAGCGCACGCTAATATACATGCCTAGCGCACGCTATCGTTCTGGTTTAGCGCACGCTAGAGGCAAAAGATAACGCACGCTAGTACAGACCGGATCAGAAGGAATCTATGTGTGGACCCGGTCACTTTCGGCGCATGTACCGACAAGGTCAATGGATGTTTGTTGTGAGCTATTAGCGCACGCTAATGTATATTTATAGTGCACGCTAATCAGATCGGTCAACAGGGAATCTTGGCTTTATTGGTTGCTTTTGGCATGTGGGTCACGAGCATCTTCGTGGTAGGTGTAGACTGTAGCAAGTTAACTGGTATTAGCGCACGCTAAATGTAAGGACTTGCGTACGCTAGATAGTGTAAGTTACGTACGCTAATGCATGGGCATTACGTACGTAAGCACATGCACGAAGCCAGACAGTAGCCTCTGGACCCCGATAGCACACGCTAACAAAGTCAGTTAGCGCACGCTAAACATGAGATGTTAGCGCACGCTAGTAATGTACTCTATATAAGGGGACAAACGGGTTTTGAGATGCATTTAGTCCATTCTTTCTCCTTCAGTCGATAGAGAGAGCTTTGGGAGGTTCTTGAGGTTCCCAAACATGGTGAGATGATGATCTTTAACAAGATTAAGATGGAGAGCATGAATTCAAGTCTTGTTCTTGAAATTATTGATGATTCTTGGAATCAAGTTGATTGTTCTCCTTCATGGTTCGTCTATACAAGGTAATAGTCCTTTACTTTTGGATTTTAGTGGATTGATTATTGATGTTCTTGAGTTGATGATTATCATATATTCGAGTTCATGAGCATGATAACGAGTTGGATTACCGAACTAAGTTAGTGTTGTTATTAATATATGAGTATTGATATGTTTCGTATGGTTTTGGATGGGATTCAAGAGATATGTTGATGTAATTCCCTTCTTCAATTTGGATTTTTGATGTTTTGTCGTTGGTTACTTCGTATGGTAACGATTATGGTGGTGCTATTGTGATTCTTGAAGTTATATGAATTGTATGTCGAAGAACATGATGAATAAGGATTTTTAGATGTTAGAACACATCGGATTATGTTATTTTATGGATCATGAACATGAATTCGGATAATTCATGTTCTTGAAGAACTATTGAATTATATATGTCATGATTGTTATGAATAAGAACTAGAAATTTGAAAGGTTACGGATGACTTTGGAATATGATTATTCATGACAATAACCGGTAAATTGTTCTATGAATTTACCAAATATGAACAAGAAGGAATCTTGTTGATTCGTGTTTAAAGATAAAAGTTGGAATCGAATATGTTATGAAATCCTTAATATCGAGATGAGTTGATCATTGATATGATGGAAATGTTAGACGATGCTTGGAATGCATGCCACTATACAGCATTAGCGCACGCTAAGCTTACTGGCTAGCGCACGCTAACGGGAGAAACTTAGCGCACGCTACGTTATGCGTTTAACGTGCGCTAAGTAGGCAGACACTGCATTATTTTTGTGTTGCGATTATGAATTCGTGATGGTTGGATTTGGTTTGTTATGACTGAGTTTATTAGAGGTTTTGTTGAACCGTTGAATTCGATTGGTTAGTTTTGTCGGCTGTTGATTGTTATCGGATATGTGTTATTTGATTACTTCGATAGGTTGAGATTATTGATCGGTGATTATAACCGGATGTTGCGGTCGTGTTCGAGTATGTCCGTTGTGTTGCTTTTGATCGGGGCCGAGGAGCTCGTAGACAAAGGCAATGTGTTCGGTAATAGCTTCTGGTATCGGTATCGAGGCAAGTTATTATTTGCTCAGTTAGAATGTTTAATGAATGGTTTCAGTTTCATTTCGTTTATAATGCATATAGCAATGATTATTACTGTAAATTCTGGAGATTTGGATTATGTGTTGTCTTTCCGATTCTGGGAGTTAAATCATAAGGTTTATGATTCATTTCGGTTATTGGAATTTTGGGTATCGAGGATACATTATGATAAAGACGAAGATATGAGTATCTATAGTACATGGTGCGTTTGGGTCGCCGAGCATTGAGGATAATCGTCGGTGATGATTTGACATCGAGATTGCTCCTGAAGGATTCGGGACAAGTATCTTAGTTTGTTTCGATTTAGTATTGATGATGTTGATCATGCAGGTTGTCATTTATGTTGTTGAACATTAGGTCGTCCTAGTTGTTTCATCATAGTGTCGTTCATGTTTTGTTATTGATTCATACGTAGTTCATGTTGATGAACATATTGATTTGCATATGTGTATGAATAATTGCATTGTTTATGTTGTAAATGATCCGATGGGATCATGAGGATCTATGCTGAGGGCGCTGGATCAGATGTCCACCTTATGTTGATCTGATAGGATCATCAAAGGGATCTATGCTGAGGGCGCTGGATCGTTGGACGGGTTGTCCACCTTATGTTGATCTGATAGGATCATCAAAGGGATCTATGCTGAGGGCGCTGGATCGTTGGACGTGTAACACCCCAAACTAGGCGGATATTACATTGCCATGAATCCCCGACTGGGACCCACCAGGCGAATGAAAATGATGAATTAAATAATATAATTGTAGTACCGAACCACATTATATTACCAAATACTCCGATGAGGAGTTTAAGTACAACACACGAGGACAATACCGAATACTAGTATATTTTATATGAAGATAAAATATACAACACTGAATGAAACGGAGTATCCAAATGAAAGTATGCAGCGGAAATTAAAGGACAACAACGTGAATAACTGAAAGATCGGGGCCCCCTACTAGTATCACTGGGACTCCTCGACGTCAACATGCTATTCCCGTGCGTTTGCCTTGCCATGACACAGCAGAATCCCGGTAGGGTCGATTACGTAACAACAATCCTCAAGGGTTGAAAAATACACAATCATGATTTAACTGAAGTTATGAAATATCCTTAGTTATGAATTATGCTGAAGAGGAGTATTATAGTACGCCCGTAGTGTTCTGTTCAAGTGTACAAGACGGATGACCGGACACACCCGTCCTTGTACCTAATTAGTCTCATGGAGTTAATCTTTACCGTGTGCACAGTCCAATGTATCACTCCCAATACATGGCCATCACGTGCCCGACTAAAAATTCCACACATCCGCACCCGGCCACGCAATATGAACCCAGAAGGTCAAATGAACGAGAATGACCATAATGAATATCAATGAATAATAATAATAATCTGACAAAGTCAAGAATGACTCACCGAGATGAAAGTGATAATGAAGTGATTGATAATTTCAATGAAATGATTGGAACAGCCGTTCCTCGTTAATGAAGTGACTATTCGACAATTACAAGTCTCAATATGATTAATACAATGATGAATGAGTTATGATTATGAATGATCAACAACAAAAAGGAATGAATATCCTTTTAACCGAGTAAGAATTAACTTACACAATACTGATGAATAATGTCCTTCCACGAACAAACGTCCTAAATGAAGTGTCGGTCGTTCGAACAACCTTGAATAACACAAATACCAACAATCCGCTCAATAAACGAATCAAACACGATTATAATGAACTCAAGGCATCAAAACGACTAAACCAAGTTCATTGGGGCATTATATCGAACACTTCGTGGCCAACTACGATTGTTCATAACCAAACTTCAAAAATACCAACATCAAATCTCCAAGAAGTGTTTCAAACCAACAAAACATCTTCAATACGATCAATAATCCGTTATGAATATCCAAAATCGTGATTACAACGACAATTAATCGAAAACCCCTAAATCCAACTTAATATTCAAAGTGTTCTTGAATAATCCTTCAATAATCCAATGAATAATCATACATATTCATAATCATGCGTACATCACTTCATACAACATGATTTTAACGGCTAAAACAACATATCTCAATACAAAATCGAAATCCAAGATGTTGAAGAATATTACCTTTGAAGATCCAAACACTTCGATCCGATGAAAACGTGTTAAATCGACTATCCAAGCTTCCCAACGAATCAAGATGATGAAATCCGAACACACAAGTGATTGATGATGACAAAATATCTCCCTCAAGCTCTCTCTCTCTGACAAGATGAAGGAAATGAGAAAAATGAGGAAAAGTCCCGTCCAAGACATATATAAACTGCCGGAAGTTACGGCTATAACTCGGCCTTCTTACGGCCGTAACATTCCAGGTCAACGGCCTTACGGCCGTAACCGGCCAACTCGTACGGCCGTAACTCGGCTTCGTCCAAAAACCTGCCGACAGCCTTACGGCGTATCCGCCCTGACTTACGGGCGTAACTCGCCCTCGTCTAAAACATCTGCCGACATCCTTACGGCCGTACCCGCACACCTTACGGGCGTAACTCGAATGATACGGCCGTATCTGGACAAACTTACGAGCGTAAGCCCCCTTCGTCAAAAATGGCCAGGCACCCTGCCTGTAACGTACGGCCGTATCCGGCCAAGCCTTACGGCCGTACCTTCCTCGTCTTACGGCCGTATGCCGCAACCCTTACGGCCGTAAGTCCCTCTCGTCCGACACATCCTGAAAAACACGAACACTCCTTACGGCCGTATCCTGCCCCTCTTACGGCCGTAACTCGCCCTTCGGCCAAAAACACCCGGACACCCTGCTCGACTCGTACGACCGTAACCGGCCAAGCCTTACGGCCGTACCTGCTCAACTTACGGCTGTATTCCGAAACCTTACGGCCGTAAGTCCCGTTCGTCCTAAATGGCCTGACATCAATGAACCCTTGTTACGGCCGTAACCTACAATCCTTACAGCCGTAACTCAATGCTGGACATGATGAAAAATCCGATAACTCTGACTCCTCGCTACGACTGATGAATGATCCGACAAATCATACGAATGTGAAAGTGAACAGATCCAACACATGCCAAAAATGATACTCCCAGTAAGACTACCAATCCCGATGAAAATGATAATATTCCCGTCTCGATCTATAAACGGAGATGAAATGACGATCGGTAACTGATATACAATTTACAACATACCAACAGTGAACGCAATGAATGAATCATGAATGATGAGTGAGTAATAATGAGTGAAGTTTACTGAATGATAATTACTGACTGATTAATATTGAATAAAAATGAATGAAATTCAACCGGGTATTACATACTCCCCCCCTTAAAAAGAGTTTCGTCCCCAAAACTAAGGGCCAAACAACTCGGGATGACTCTCCCGCATACTTTCTTCGGTTCCCCAAGTAGCCTCTTCGACTCTGTGTCTAGACCACTGAATCTTGACCAAAGGAATCGTGTTGTTCCTCAACTGTTTGATTCGCCGTTCTAAAACTCGTACAGGACGCTCCTCGTACGAATGATCATCCGCGATCTCGACTTCGTCGAACTGAAGTATGTGACTCGGGTCGGCAACATACTTCCGCAACTGCGAGACGTGCAATACATTATGAATTTGACTCAACGCCGGAGGTAAAGCCAATCGATAAGCTAACTCGCCTACTTGATCCAAAATCTCAAACGGTCCAATGAATCTTGGACTCAACTTCCCCCGTTTTCCGAAACGGAAGATACCTCGACTCGGGGATACCTTGACCAAAACGTGGTCACCCATCTCGAACTCTAGTGGTCGACGATTATCTGCATATAATTTCTATCGACTCTGAGCAGTCAACAGACGACTCCTGATCAAAGCTACCTTCTCCCGGGCGGCTATAAGCATATCGGGCTCGGTGCCGATTGACTCTGATGGGTCATACCAACACAAGGGAGATCGACAACGACGACCGTACAAGGCCTCGTAAGGTGCTATCTTCATCGCAGCATGCCAACTATAATTGTACGTGAACTCAATCCACGGTAATTAGGCTTCCCAATCGTCTACTAATCGAGTACGCATGCCCTCAACATGTTCTCCAATGTCTGAAAAGTCCTATCTGATTGTCCGTCGGACTGAGGATGAAAAACGGTAATAAGATTAAGCTGAGTTCCCATAGCACGATGAACTGATTTCCCAAAATGAGACACGAATCGCCCGTCACGATCAGAGACGATACTCTTAGGAGTACCGTGCAATCTCACTGTCTCTTTAATGAACAGCTGGGCAAGTCTCTCGGGACCCCACGTATCCTTAATCTCAAGGAAATGAGCTGACTTAGTTAAGCGGTCCACGATCACCCAGATCGTATTCATGCCCCGACGACTCGTCGGCACTCTAAATGAAGAAATCCATAGAAATGTCTTCCCACTTCCATTCTGGAATAGGGAGCGGTTTCAGCATACCCTTGATCGCGATGCCGGACCTCGATCTCGGGTCTAAGGAATTCCTACGAAGCTCCTTACGGGCGATAAACGAGCAAGCATGCGCTCACGAACGGACTTACGACTCAAGGCGTCGGCGACAATGTTCGCCTTGCCCGGGTGGTAAAGGATCTCGATATCATAATCTTTGATTAGTTCCAACCACCGTCTTTGTCGCATATTTAACTCCTTCTGAGTAAATATATACTTCAACTCTTGTGATCAGTGAAGATCTGACAGGTGACGCCATAAAGGTAACGACGCCAAATTTCCAACGCGAAAACCACGGCTGCTAGCTCCAGGTCGTGGGTCGGATAATTAACCAGCTAATCCGAGGAAACTTCGGATTTCCTTAACATCTTTCGGAGGTTGCCAATCTCGGATAGCCTCCGTCTTCTGAGGGCCGACACGAACTCTGGCAGATGAAATTACATGCCCTAGAAAAGTCACTTCGGACATCCAGAACTCACATTAAGAAAACTTTCCATAAGTTGCTCGCGTCTTAACACGTCGAGAACCTGATGAGGACGTACCTCGTGTTCCTCTCGATCACGAGAATAAATCGAAATGTCATCGATGAAGACAACAACAAACTGATCCAAAAAGTCGATGAAAACCCGATTCATTAACTCCATGAATACCGCAGGTGCATTAGTTAGCCCGAACGGCATAACTACGAACTCATAATGACCATAGCGTGTACGAAACGCCATCCTTGCGATACCCGACTCTTGAATTCGCAACTGATGATATCCAGATCTTAAGTCGATCTAGGAAAAATATTGAAGTTCCCTGAAGTTGATCTAAGAGATCATCAATACGGGGTAGAGGATACTAATCTCGATCATCACTCTGTTCAACTCCTGATAATTAATACACACACGAGACGAGCCATCCTTATCCTTGACAGATCACACTGGTGCTCCTCACGGAGACGCACTCGGTCGGAGATAACCTTTCGCGAACTATTCCTCAAGTTGAATCTTCAACTCCTGCATTTCGGTCGGGGTCATCCGATACGGTGCCTTCGACAACGGGGACGTACCGGGCTCCAACTCACTCCTGAATTCACTACTCTATGTGAAGGCAATCAGATAACTAAATGCAGGAAAACATCGTCAATCGATGACAATGATACCACGAATGATTGAACATTTCGATTGCCATAGAATGGTCAATCGATAAAAAGTGATACAATGAATGATTGAATAACTCGATTGCCTTAGAAAGGCCAATTGATGAAAATGATACAATGAATGATTGAATAGCTCGATTGCCTTAGAAAGGCCAATCAATGAAAATGATGCAATGAATGATTGAATAACTCGATTGCCTTAGAAAGGCCAATCGATGAAAATGATGCAATGAATGATTGAATAATTCGATTGCCTTAGAAAGGCCAATCGATGAAAATGATTCAATGAATGATTGAATAACTCGGTTGCCTTAGAAAGGCCAATCGATGAAAATGATACGATGAATGATTGAATAACTTGATTGCGGAATTTCTCTGCTCTCGTCATAATAATAATTCTTCTGGAACAACGGGGATTATTTCCCTGAAGCACACATTCGATAACCAATGACGGAAAGATAGCGACCAAACGCTTACAAACACTGAGGATAGTATCAAGACGATCAATCCAACTAATACCCAAAATTACACCGTCCTAATATAAATTCACCACAATTAGGTCCACCAACCAATCGCGGTCACTAAGCTTACTTCGGTATGATTTCCGAAAATTCTTCCATCGTCAGGTAGCCGATGGTATGAGGTCCACAAGCAATAGGACTATCCTAAAATAAGTCCATTCAAACATGATTCGAAAATGAATGAATGCGGTGTACCAGTAAAAAAAAGGTACACACAGGTTGAAATAAAATTACGAGTATACCTGAGATCATTCGGACCACCGGATCGTCGATCCTCTTCATCACATGAATCTGGGACTTGCCGGTCCCCGAACCGGACGCTCCCGTCTGATAAATATGAGCTCCAACTTTATTTGCTTCCATTGTCTTAAACGACGTTGACAGAGCGATCGATTCTGAATCGCTAATTGCTTCGGGGCCTGAGATGCCGCCGGAGCCGACTTGGAGTCCTTTCGGCAAAAACGGGCCTTATGCCCAAAATTCCCACAATTATAGCACGTGATAGATGGTCTCAGACACTTAGTGCTGTAATGACCCGGCATTCCACAATTGAAACAGGTGATGGCCGAACTGGCCGCTCGGGACTGAGATCCCGCACGATTATGTGCCGTAGGAGATCGCTTAGAAACGATAGGACTCACACGAGGCTTCTTGAAGGTTGACTGACCACCTTCGAATTGATTACGCTTCGTTGATTTATTGCTGACAGATGAAGGTTGTTGTTCAGCAATTTCCTTAGTAGCCGGCTCATACGGGAGAGTTCTCTCGATTAATCCAGCCAGAGTGGCGCAATGATGATTGAGCAATTGCACATGGGTCATCATGGCCTGCATAAAAGTGAGTGGATCAACCCGAACATCTTCTGATCGATCCGAGTCCTGGGCACGATTTCCCGACAGCGAGTGATTATTTCCCGGGTTTCGGCCCGCACCGTGGCCTCTCCCCGTGCATCCCCTGACAGCTCTCCCCATACTGAAGTAGGACGGTCGCATAATGATTATATTTCCCGCATGATTATCACATTATGATTATGTCATGAGATGATGAAAATGAGTATACATGCTCTAACTTAGTGATTATATGAATGATTTACTGAAGTGACATGGTTATCTGATGAAATTCTTGAAATGATTATCTTGAATAACTTAACAAGATTAATAATATGATCATCCAGATCGACAACTGAGTAATGAAATGAATTGAGTAATTAATGAGTTAACATGATCGTCCTGATCATTAACTGAGTAATGAAATGAATTAAGTGATTACTGAGTTAACATGATCGTCCTGATCATTAACTGAGTAATGAAATGAATTAAGTGATTAATGAGTTAACATGATCGTCCTGATCATTAACTGAGTAATGAAATGAATTAAGTGATTAATGAGTTAACATGATCGTCCTAATCACAATGAATGATGATGTTTGAGGATTGTTAATTGATGAATGATGAATGAATGACTATTGCCAGAAATTATACCATGGCGTTAGAAATCTTACAGTTCTTTCGGTCTGATTGGCTCGACATTTGCACAGGTCACACGTGACGCGAAAGTCCAATGATACTAGTCTGATGACGATGATTTCAAATGAGACATGACTCGGAAGGTAGTATTCAAAACCACGCTCCGATACCAACTCTGTAACACCCCAAACTAGGCGGATATTACAGTGCCGTGAATCCCCGACTAGGACCCACCAGGCGAATGAAAATGATGAATTAAATAATATAATTGTAGTACCGAACCACATTATATTACCAAATACTCCGATGAGGAGTTTAAGTACAACACACCAGACAATATCAATACTAGTATATTTTATATGAAGATAAAATACACAACACTGAATGAAACGGAGTATCCAAATGAAAGTATGCAGCGGAAATTAAAGGACAACAACGTGAATAACTGAAAGATCGGGGCCCCCTACTAGTATCACTGGGACTCCTCGACGTCAACATGCTATTCCCGTGCTTTTGCCTTGCCATGACCTGAAAAACAGAATCCCCAGCCGGGGTCAGTTACACAGAACAACAATCCTCAAGGGTTGAAAAATACACAATCATGATTTAACTGAAGTTATGAAATATCCTTAGTTATGAATTACGCTGAAGAGGAGTATCATAGTACGCCCGTAGTGTTCTGTGCAAGTGTACAAGACGGATGACCGGACACACCCGTCCTTGTACCTAATTAGTCTCACGGAGTTAATCTTTACCGTGTGCACAGTCCAATGTATCACTCCCAATACATGGCCATCACGTGCCCGACTAAAAATTCCATACATCCGCACCCGACCACGCAATATGAACCCAGAAGGTCAAATGAACGAAAATGACCATAATGAATATCAATGAATAATAATAATAATCTGACAAAGTCAAGAATGACTCACCGAGATGAAAGTGATAATGAAGTGATTGATAGTTTCAATGAAATGATTGGAACAGCCGTTCCTCGTTAATGAAGTGACTATTCGACAATTACAAGTCTCAATATGATTAATACAATGATGAATGAGTTATGATTATGAATGATCAACAACAAAAAGGAATGAATATCCTTTTAACCGAGTAAGAATTAACTTACACAATACCGATGAATAATATCCTTCCACGAACAAACGTCCTAAATGAAGTGTCGGTCGTTCGAACAACCTTGAATAACACAAATACCAACAATCCGCTCAATAAACGAATCAAACACGATTATAACAAACTCAAGGCGTCAAAACGACTAAACCAAGTTCATTGGGGCATTATATCGAACACTTCGTGGCCAACTACGATTATTCATAACCAAACTTCAAAAATACCAACATCAAATCCCCAAGAAGTGTTTCAAACCAACAAAACATCTTCAATATGATCAATAATCCGTTATGAATATCCAAAATCGTGATTACAATGACAATTAATCGAAAACCCCCAAATCCAACTTACTATTCAAAGTGTTCTTGAATAATCCTTCAATAATCCAATGAATAATCATACATATTCATAATCATGCGTACATCACTTCATACAACATGATTTTAACGGCTAAAACAACATATCTCAATACAAAATCGAAATCCAAGATGTTGAAGAATATTACCTTTGAAGATCCAAACACTTCGATCCGATGAAAACGTGTTAAATCGACTATCCAAGCTTCCCAACGAATCAAGATGATGAAATCCGAACACACAAGTGATTGATGATGACAAAATATCTCCCTCAAGCTCTCTCTCTCGGACAAGATGAAGGAAATGAGAAAAATGAGGAAAAGTCCCGTCCAAGACATATATAAACTGCCGGAAGTTACAGACGTAACTCGGCCTTCTTACGGCCGTAACATTCCAGGTCAACGGCTTTACGGCCGTAACCGGACAACTCATACGGCCGTAACTCGGCTTCGTCCAAAAACCTGCCGACAGCCTTACGGCCGTATCCACCCTGACTTACGGGCGTAACTCGCCCTCGTCTAAAACATCTGCCGACATCCTTACGGCCGTACCCGCACACCTTACGGGCGTAACTCGAATGATACGGCCGTATCCTGACAAACTTACGAGCGTAAGCCCCCTTCGTCGAAAATGGCCAGGCACCCTGCCTGTAACGTACGGCCGTATCCGGCCAAGCCTTACGGCCATACCTTCCTCGTCTTACGGCCGTATGCCGCAACCCTTACGGCCGTAAGTCCCTCTCGTCCGACACATCCTGAAAAACACGAACACTCCTTACGGCCGTATCCTGCCCCTCTTACGGCCGTAACTCGCCCTTCGGCCAAAAACACCCGGACACCCTGCTCGACTCGTACGGCCGTAACCGGCCAAGCCTTACGGCCGTACCTGCTCAACTTACGGCCGTATTCCGAAACCTTACGGCCGTAAGTCCCGTTCGTCCTAAATGGCCTGACATCAACGAACCCTTGTTACGGCCGTAACCTACAATCCTTACGGCCGTAACTCAATGCTGGACATGGTGAAAAATCCGATAACTCTGACTCCTCGCTACGACTGATGAATGATCCGACAAATCATACGAATGTGAAAGTGAACAGGTCCAACACATGCCAAAAATGATACTCCCAGTAAGACTACCAATCCCGATGAAAATGATAATATTCCCGTCTCGATCTATAAACGGAGATGAAATGACGATCGGTAACTGATATACAATTTACAACATACCAACAGTGAACGCAATGAATGAATCATGAATGATGAGTGAGTAATAATGAGTGAAGTTTACTGAATGATAATTACTGATTGATTAATATTGAATAAAAATGAATGAAATTCAACCGGGTATTACAGGACGGGTTGTCCATATTATGTTGATCTGATAGGATCATCAAAGGGATCTATGCTGAGGGCTCTGGATCGTTGGACGGGTTATCCACCTTATGTTGATCTGATAGGATCATCAAAGGAATCTATGCTGAGGGCGCTGGATCATCGAATTTCCATTGAGTATACATCATTGTTATTGTTGTGATCATATTGACGTTGTCATATGAGTATGCATTTGTAGGTCTTGTGTTAGAACTGTTCCCGTATGTTGCATTGATCCGATCTTGGATTAGACTGCTATGATTGTCGTGGTATTGTGCATCTCGAGGTATGTTCCGTATTTCCTTTGGTATTTGTCTTTGATGGATAATCGGTTATCGTCTTGGGATTTGATGATGTTATTCAATGGATCGTATTGGTCAGAAATGGTATATTTCCCTATCGTGAGTTGGTGATGATAGTTTGAGAATCTTGAGTATTGTTTGAGGTACAATACAGATATTAGGTTCGAGTTTATTGGTTAATCAAGTACGAGATGTGAAAGTGTGATAATGGTTATTCTGATGAGAATGACTTGAGTAAGTAAAGTTACGGCAGTAAGATTACGTTGGTCGTATTCTTATGTTGTATTCTCATTGGTATGTAATTATTAATGTGATGTGATGGTTATCATTGTTGGATATTATGGCTGACCCCGTAGTGGGATTTATTTTTAGGTTCTTGGAGTATCGAGCTTGTAGCGGTCGTGAAGAGATGATCTTCCCGGAGGATACTGGCTAGGACATGTTTTGTGCATTGAGTTTCTTGATTGGTTCTTGTATTCCGCAGCTAGAATATCTTTATGGTTGGTCTTTTTCCGCTGCGGGAGTATTTTGAAATGCTCTTTTGGTATATGGTAGCTGAGATTACTTTGGAAATCGTTTTCTAAACTTTTGAGTGTCGGCCGTTTGGCCTTGCGATTTCAAATGAGTTGTTACGACGGTTTTCATAAATGGATTTTATAAATCTTTGTGAATTTTTTAAAAATAGTACCGTCGTTAGCCTCTTGGGCAATTGTAAATGTTTGCGAAAATTCCTCTTAGCCTTGTGGGTTTCATCTCGGGGCCCACGACGCTGTAATATTCCTATTTAAATCTGGGGGTGTTACATATATGACGTGTTCTTTGACTTAGAGAGTGCCTGTCGAACACTAATGGGTAGTGGGATCACACGTTATAGGTATGCTAATGAGATTAGTATACTCGAACTGACTCACCCTCGATTCGTCACACGGATTCACTCCAGGATAGTCAATGATGGAATCGAAAAGTATTCGTGAATATTCGACTTGAGAATTTAGTAGGGATGTGCTTGTGATGTTAAGATTTCCATTAGATTAGTTCGACCCAGAAAACCGAAAGGTGGGGGTCAACCTCGACGTGCGTCTTAATGGGCAAGTAGCATGTTCTACTGAATATCAAGATATAATTCTTTCTCCTGTTAGTAAACGGGTTATATGTCATATGCGGTTATTGGCAGATGAGATCATAAGTCTTTGGCCAAAGCATTGGAGCTAGTTGTATTGGATACACGAAAGCTCGATGATCTCGATTTGCATTAACTCATGCATAGCGTCAAGTACAAATAGAGTTTGACTGACCGTGACCCTATAACTTGATTGGGATATTTGAAAGAAGGGTTTATATGTATACTGGTATTCATGACAGAAAGGTTTTGGAATAATCCCCATCATTCGTTCTCAGTTAGGGTAGAGTGTAGGCCGCAAGGCTGGGTAGGTGGTGCTACTGCTCTTTGGTTCATCCAATTGCTAACTGAGACGAACCTACCGAGTCGCGTAATAGGATTGACGACGGAATGAATCAAGCTTATTCTCTCTTTATTAATATTAGATATTGGATATCTAATTTATTGGACATTGAATGTCTAATTAATTTTGGGACATTAGATGTCTAAATTAATTTATTGGATAAAATTAATTTAAGGCCTAATGAATTAAATATAATACTGGGTGATTAATTTAATTCATGAATATAATTATTTATTGGAGAAATTAATTATATTATTTTATATTTGATATGATTAATTAATTAGATTAATTAATTGATATAAATACATCGGAACGGAATGGAGTTTTATCTGTTGGACTCACAGGAGTCCGAAACGAATCAAACTCGTCCTGGTGCTTCTAGAGGCCGCCCCATTTTCTTGGTCTTGCTCGGAATTATCTTCGACCTAAATTGGTGGAAGACCAAAAGACTTTGAGATATAAAAATTATTCTCGTGAAGAATAATTTGGTGAGAAGACTTTGAATAGTCTTGTATAGATGAAGAATAAAAGAGACAAAAATCTCTCTCCTTCAGGGAGGAGGGAGTGGTCTCGGGTAAGGGATTCGGGTACTCTTACCCGAGCGGTAACACCGCCGCCACTACCTAGGGTACCAAATTCGGGTATAAAAATCGGTATGTGAAGCCGAGCTCCCCCCTCCACTTTTTTTTTCTTTTTCCTTTTATATTCTTTGTTTACTTTTTATTGTTTTTTATTTTTCATATTTTAAAATTAAAAATTTCTCATATTTTATACAATTTTTAAGTTGTAGTTTCAACTTATTTTAATTTCAACTTATGTAATGTTTTTTTTTTAAGTTGTAGTTTCAATTTTTAAGTATTATGTAATGTTTTTTTTAATGAAATGGTATGTTTTTATTTTAAATATTGTATGTGATTTTATATATGAAAAAAAAATCGGGTACTAGGTGACCACTCCCTCCACTTAGGGTAGTGTTAGGGTAAAATTGGGTAGTTTTGAGTTGGAGGGTTTTTATTGGATAGAGGTGATGTGGCACCTAGGGTACTAGGTGACCACTCCCTCCTCCCTCACAACAATACTCCAGCCCTGAGTTTTTGAGTACAAAGAGAAAACATTTTGTTTTCTTGTTTCTTCATTATTTTCTTGAAGAATATTGAGAGAGTGATTTTATTTTTCACTTGGAGTGATATAAATAATATTAATAAGTTCTGCATACTTTATTGTAGCTGTATCCTTGGAGGATAACAAGGTAGGAGTAATTCCGGTCGACTTCCGGCGCGTGACAAGTAGAGACGTGGTGTTTTCGGCATTGGATCATCCAAGAGTTTGACGAATCGGATTCGTGGGGAAGATCACCTAAAGCTTGGGGAATCACATATGTGGAGTACACCATTTAATCAACGGACTACGAGGGTATGATTTCGTATCTTCCTTTATTTCGTTTTAATATTCGTATATATGTAGCTTGATCGATCCTCTTAAGGGATTGGGATCGAATTAGATTCGTATATTGCATCCGCTGCGCCTTCATTTTAGGCACCGAATCCCAATAGTGGTATCGGAGTGTAGGTCTTGCGATCGTATATATGATCTTTAGCATTTGGAATGCTTGATTAAATGTTTAGTGATTTGGAACCACGACCGTTTAATTCATTATTTTAATTGTTCGTCGAAATTTTTTTTTTCATGTTTTATGTTACTATATATAAATCTGGTTTTATTTATTAAAACTGATTTATATGGATAATATTAAAATTAAAAAAATATAATTTTTGAAATCAGGACGAAAAATGGGTCGGAAAATCGTCGGACCGGCAGCCGGAGAGCTGTTGGAAAGCTGTCGGGCAGCACCCGACAAAATGCTGCCTACACTGGGCAGGCAGCGGCCGAGAGGGCTGCTCCTCTCGGCCATGGCCCGGTAGTGGCTGCTGGGCCGCGGGTCGGGCTTCGGGATTTTGGTTTCAACTCCGTTTTAATTTTATGTTTCATTATAATAATTTCCGGCAATTTAAATTGGATTTAATTTGACTAAATAAGAATACTTGGTGTTTTTATTTTGAGGAAATTAATTATTTTGAAATATTTAAAATCGTACTGATCATACGAACGAATTAAAATTACCATGCTTGTGAATTAATTGGATTAATTCTATTAGATGGTTAGTTTTATATATTGGTTGGATCAATATATTGTATTGCTTAAATCCGTTTATTTAGTATTTATTGGATGAATGCTTGTGAATGGTGATGTAGTTCATGGACCTAGTTTTGAATCATTCAGTTTTATTCGATTGGGTTGTAAATGCCATTTTGAGCCTATTTATTTTACGAGAAAATTTGTATTGGATGCAATTTTTTAAATGTAAAATTTATATGTAATGACGAAGACCAGAGGAAGATCCATTCGAGAAGACGAAGATTCGAGACCGAAGACTTGTAATTAGATTACGACGTTTTTGTTCTAGGAACGGTCCATGAACTACATGTTGGTAGCAACTTGGTTGTGAATGTTTATTCATATGGTATGAATGCTACAAACACGCTTAAATGAATTAATGTGCAAAGTGTAACATTAATCGCAAAAATTCTCCAACGACAAAATTATTAAGTTTAAAAGGTTTCAAGATTTTCCTTCCCTCTATCGAGCTTTCGGAAAATTGAAATCCAAACCGGATGTGCTATGCTTTTGAGTTATCGAGGTAGTCATTCGGGGAGGATCGATAAATTACAAGAGCACATTGGATGCCTTCGGTTGGAGCAAATTTTATCCCTAGAAACCTGTTCGGCTGCCGGATAAGATTCAATTGTGAAACTGATTTGCGTCGATTGTATAAACTTAACTTGTTTACGAACCATATAAACCGTATAGGTTGATGGGAGTGAACTGTTAGGATTGTACACTGCAAAGCATACTTTATGCTTGTATTACCTAATTTCCCTGTTACTACCTATGAGGATATTAATTACATTTAATCACATGTTTTGCATATTTATTCACGTTATGGTTATGCAAATGAAATGTCTAATTATTTTATATTGTAGATAATGTGGTGTATTGGTGTCACACGGAAGATCACATTATCGGTGCCCTATAAAATAATATAATAGTTCACAACCTATATAATTATTAGACAAATTATATAAAGGGTTGTAGTGTATGCTTGAGAATAGTTGGTCTTGACTATTAGCATATATTAGCGTATTTGCATACGTTGAACTGGATCGAGGTGAGATAGTGTCTTCTGTACTGACTGTAAGAAGAACGTAAATCTCGGATAATTATTATTTCTTAATTCTAAGTATATAATATTTAATTGTGTATTTATAATACTTATTGATTTGATTTACCATAGGTGAGAGTCAAAATGATCGACTCAATAAGGCTCGTATCTTGGGCAATAATATTATTTATACGACAATTATTATTGTTACTGGAAATCGTGTCCCGACTCATGCGGGTTGATGATGTCCCCTTGAGGAGCTCGATAATGATTATTATATTAAACCCTGCAGGTGGATTTAATTCCGATATAATAATAAGGTTCGAGTGGTACTACTCTTGGATAAGATATTAATTAATTAAAGTTGTCAGTAGCTTATAATTAATTAATGGACATTCGATATCTTAAACAGAGGAAATAATATATTTAATAAGGAGCCCAATTTCATAATTTGGGATTTTGGTAGGAAGTGCAATATCAACTTTTTAGTGGACTAAGTTGATATTAATAGATTCATCATATATTAGGAAGAGTCCTAATAAGGTAAGATGAATTAATTGGGAGTCCTTCCATAATCGTCCTTTAGATCCCTAGTAGTAGTCCAAGAGCCTATAAATAGGACTTATAGGGAGGTTGGCTGATTTACTACATGCTTGGTGAGCTTGTGTGATCAATTTTTTCCTCTTGTGTTTAATTGTAGATCTAGACTTGTGTCTTTGATTCTGCAATTTAGATAACATAATCAATTTGCTAAGAGTGTTCTTAAAATACTAGAAAGCAAAGAAAAATAAAGTGATCACATATCAAGGTGAAATCGGCCGATCCCATAGGTGTCCAAACAAGATCCGGTAGCTCGTTGCCCACACAACGTCCGGTTCAAGGCGGATCATACTCTAAAAGATCTAAAGGTAGAAATACAAGGCGATCAAGACGGAAGTAACCAACGCGCTTCAAAAGGTAATATCCTATGATCGTGGATCTAGATTAGGATATTTTAATTAATCAACATATTTAATTAATAAATAATAAATAATATTTAAATTGCTTATTAGTCTTAGTAATTAATTAATTAGCATGCCTAAATAGATCTAATGCTCGTAGATGCGTAAAACGCTATCATCAACTTTCCCAAACTTCGCTTACGCTGCATTTTACTTTCCAACATGAACAAGGGGAAAAGAAGATCAAATCATCCATTTGATGGGTTGGTGTTGGACACCACCTTACAAAGATTAATAGACTAGAAACCTGTTCGGTTGCCCTCTATTAAAATTTATAAAGAACTCGATCGCCACTATGAAGTAAAGCGAACAATACTTTGGTATTTCACATGGGAGTGTGTTATTACGATAAAAATAGTGGGAGCTAGGTTAAAAGAATCATCAACTCTCAATCTGACAATGAACCCACTCGCTATACTACTCGAAAAGAACACCTTAATCGGCCCTAACTGTAATATCCGGATTAATTACCGAGTATTTCACCTGTATTTGAACCCTGTATTAGTTGGAATTGTGATATCAATAAGTGGAATATGGTATTTACCGTATTTGTATTTTCGTGCATGAGTATGGCAGCATATTACTTGTCCCATACAAATACTCAATAATACAAATTATTGAGTATGGCTGCATATTATAAGTAAAGTAATCAATTATGGAGTTGGGTGGAGGCCAGCACATGGTCTGGGATGCTTTTTATTATTAAGCCTGGACAGCTTTGGAATCTAGCGTAGGAAAGTTTGAGCACAGGGGTCCAGAAACATTTTATAAAGGACAACACCTCATTTCATTTGGTTTTCATCTTCCTTCACCTGTTCTTAGTTCCCTGAAAGTCCAGAGGGTTTTCCCTACCTCTTAAACACATTTAGACCACCCCTTTTGTGAACTTTGAAGATTGGGTGTCACTGGTGATTGATCATTGAAGTGGAGAAACATCTTGATCTGACAAGCGAGCAACCGGAGTTGGATTCTACTTATTGCCTCGGTGTTTTCTTCATCTTAAGGTATGTTAATACTAATTCCTACTTGGATTCGTGTTATCAAGGATATGATAGAAGTATGCTGTCAAGATATTGAGTTCCACTGATAAAATCATCCAAGCATCATCATGTTTTAGAAATTGGGATGTTTATACTTATGAATAAATCATCAGAGGTTATATCCTTCCATATAAGTTGGATTTGTTAGATGTTTTCTGGATATAATGATGATATTGGAATCTAACACATCAATCTTGGATCACCCAACTTCACCTGAGAATTTCGTATGTTCAGTTTTCTATCCAGTACCCTACAGTCATCAACTAGGCGAGTCAAGTAGGCTGATCAGCGAGGTTGACTTCTGACTCGGCTGATCAGCGAGGTTGACTCAGCTGATCAGCGAGGTTGACTCGGCTGATCAGCGAGGTTGAATTTCCGGTCCAATCGGGTGTTGACACGTGGCACAATATGATCCGTCTATTTAATTGTCCTTCGAACGGTCATAACTTCTTCATACGAACTCAGATTCGGATGATTTTTTTTTAAAACGATCGTCTCGACGGGACAAATAGACTTACCGATCACGAGGTTGACTTTTGACTTGGCCGATCAGCGAGGTTGACTTTTGACTCCTACCGATCCGAGGTGACTTTTGAGTCATAACTTCTTCATACGAACTCGGATTCGGATAAATTTTTTTAAAACGATCGTCTCGACGGACTCTACCGATAAGCGAGGTTGACTTTTGACTCGGCTGATCAAGAGGTTGACTTTTGACTCGACGATCAGAGGTGACTTTTGAGTCATAACTTCTTCATACGAACTCGGATTCGGATGAATTTTTTTAAAACGATCGTCTCGACGGACTCTACCGATCAATGAGGTTGACTTTTGACTCGGCTGATCAGAGAGGTTGACTTTTGACTCGGATGATCAGTGATGTTGACTTTTGACTCGGCTAATCAGCGAGGTGACTTTTGACTCGACTGATTAGGTTACATTTTATGAACTTCCGACCGTGATTTGGATTGTTAGATGTTCGTACGACTGTAAATGAAATATATATTACTTATTTTGTTAAGGTCTGAGCTTAGCAACGTGATTGATTGAAGGGGCGACCTTCGAGTGTTTCGTATTGGTGGAAGTTTCGTTCTTGTCTTCGAATCGAGGCAAGTACCTTATTTGTTTTATGTATTGTTGTTATACATATTGTCGTGCATGTATGTCGTTATTGTATGTCCACCTCGTGTTGGTCCGACGGGATTATCAGGGGATCTATGCTAGCGTGCGCTGGATCATCGGACGAGTTTTTCCACTACGGGTTGGTCTGACGGGATCATCGTGGGTTCTAGGCAGTGAACGCTGGATCGTCGGAATTACCATGTGTATGTCATGATATCATGTTGTGATTATCAGTTGTATATGTTATTTTTTGAGTTTCTCGTATGAGAAGACTCATTGGTATTTTTGTCAATTACGTATTATTATTCTGCGTGAGATGTTGAATAATACGTTGTGGTACTTGTACTAGCATCGTTGTGCTAACCCCTTCGGGGGTGAACATTTTGTTTATGTTCAGGATCCAGGAGAGCGGGGAAACAACCACTGGAGCTGCATGACGACGGGGGTGCAGAGTGATGTTCTGGCCAGGTTTACTTGTCTGTTGTTTGTTAGTTATTACAATAAGTACTCGAGTACGTAGTCGTTTTTGATGAATTTAAATTTGGTGATGTATTAATAATTTCTGTTGAACATTTGTATTTTCAGTATTTGGTCAGAACTGTCGTATCTTAATTTCGTTATTTTCATTCGTTGGTACCTGTTAATGCCTTTTCAACTCTTTAGCCTTGTAAATCCTGATGTAAAGGATTTGCGGCGCTGTAATATTCATGAATATATCAGGGGTGTTACAGAATATGGTATCAGAGCTAAGATTATGGATATCTTGGCCGTTGGGTTAAAATAAGGGTCGTTTATGTCTTTTGAGGTAACCGGCCGCGAATAACATCACTGTATTGCCTACGTCGTCGTGCGGGCGGTGGTAGTAATTTCCTAAACTCTATCTCGTCCTTTGCATGTTACATTTCCTTATACTTAAGCATTTGAACGATATTGTTTCTTGTATATTGAGTAATTATGCTTACAGTATGTTGAGAGGCGGACGTGGACGTGGTCGCGGTCGTGGACGCGGACGAAGGAATGCTGAAAGGGAGGCGTCACCTTCTAATCAGGCCAGTCATAGCTCAAGCGAGCCGCAACGATCCATAAATAACGAACCGGAACCTGCTGTACCATAAATCCTTCGTCAGGTGGTGAACCAGATGACTCAGTTCGCCCAGGTCGTGGACCGAATACAAGTGGCGGTGGGACTACAGCAGGGAGAGAGACAGCAAGGAATCCCGGACATGGGAAATCGAGGTGACCGGTGGCTGCAAGAGATGGCGAAGATGCAACCACCCAAATTCGACGGTATTTCTGAGACTCCCACCTGGGACCATTGGTTGAAGGAACTGGAGAAAATCTTTACCGGAATTAATCGCCTGATGACCAGGAGAGCCTCTATCGCTCAATACTTTCTCGATAGGGAAGCGTCCGAATGGTGGGAAGCCATCCGCCTATAGACATGATGCCGATTGACAGAGTTTAAATTGATGATGGAAGCTCGATCGCCCTCGTCTGTAAAGGAAGCTAAGGTTCGGGAGTTTTTCTCCGCTCGGCCTTCGATGTGCCAAGATCTCGCAATTAAGACGTTTAACCAAGAATGGCATTTGTTCGACATCCGGTCGTAATGCAGATGCGTAAATGATGATCCATTTTGATATGAGGATGAAACCAAATCCAGAGGTACATGTCCGGTTTGAATGTACCACACTCCGTCAATACCAGGATAAGGCATTAGCGTATGAGATCAAGGAAGCGGCTATGGAGAAATTTACTAATCCAAGAAGCGAAAGTCTCGGTACTTTTACAGAGCACAAGAACAATGGCCCCGCAAGGCCCAGCCATCTTTTCATTCTTTCAAGAAACCTCCGCACCTGGTAGGAGCGGAAAGAACTTCGAGCGACATCAACTATGACCGATGTTATCGAAATGCTTTAATCGCCTGCAGACGGGACACTATCGACGGAATTGCCCCCTACCTGCCGTGACTTGTTTTGATTGTGGTCGAGAGGGACATCGTGCGGTGTTCTGTGAAGAGGATGCAAAGTCTTTTAGATCCCGTACACCACAACCACCCGTATGGAAGCCGATTCCAACAAACGCAAGAAAGTGTTCGATGCCTCGAATTTTGGCCGCGCAGGCGAGAGGACAAAGTGGGACGGAAAGGGTACATCGAGTGCCGGATCTATTCCCCACGTATGTACGAGATGAGGAGAACAGACGATCGGATGTCTTTGCATCGTTGCATCGAGCCCGCATCCTTTCCCAGCCAGTTAGCGTTTTATTCGATACAGGAGCTACGCATTCTTTTATATCCTTGTCTTGTGTAAATCGTTTGAATGTTTCTAGTTTTCATAATTGTGAACCTTATGTTGTTGGTTTACCGAGTGGAGAGAGGATTGTTGGAAACTTAGAAACTAGAGATTTCCCTGTATCATTTGGAGGCAGAGAGTGACTCTCAAATCTGATTGTAATAGAAATGCAAGGGGACGATCTGATACTCGGAGACGATTGGCTTAATCAATATGGAGCTATTGTAAACTACCGAAGGAGGAATATCTCGCTGATCGCTGACGATGGTTCCGAAATACTGTTTGAGGGATGGAAACTGGGAAGCTCAGGAAAGTTGATCAAAGCGATGAAAGCTGTCAAATCGTTGAAACAGGGCTGTACCGGATACTGGTGTTATGCAATGAAGAAAGAAGATGAAATTGTGGAATTTTCATCCATTCCTGTTGTGAACGAATTGCCAGATGTATTTCCTGACGAGTTACCTGGACTACCTCCACGAAGGGATGTAGAATTTACCATTGAACTGGAACCCGGAGCTACACCAATTTCTAAGGCGCCATATCGTATGACACCTACTGAGATGTATGAACTGAAAAAGCAACTGGAGGAGTTACTGGACAAAGGCTATATTCAGCCAAGCGTTTCGCCCTGGGGAGCGCCGGTTCTTTTTGTCCGAAAGAAGGATGGATCACTTCGACTGTGTATCGACTATCGAGAGCTGAACAAGATGACGATTAAGAACAAATATCCGTTGCCATGGATTGATGATTTATTTGACCAGTTGCAAGGAGAAACAATATTCTCTAAAATTGATCTGAGATCAGGATATCATCAGCTAAGGATTAAAGAATCAGATGTTCCGAAATCAGCGTTTAGAACTCGCTACGGACACTATGAGTTTGTAGTGATGCCGTTTGGTCTCACTAATGCACCTGCTGTATTCATGCAGTTGATGAACCAAGTGTTCATCGAATATTTGGATAAATTTGTGGTCGTGTTCATTGATGACATTCTAGTGTATTCTAAGAACCTGGAAGGGCATGCACAGCATTTGCGGATTGTATTAGAACTTTTAAGAAGCGAGCAACTGTACGCCAAACTCTCTAAGTGTGAATTCTGGCTAAAGGAAGTAATGTTCCTCGGTCATGTGGTATCAGCTAAAGGAGTCCGAGTAGATCCTCAGAAGATTGAAGCGGTTTTGGATTGGAAGCCTCCTAAGAACGTGAAAGAAGTCCGAAGTTTCTTAGGACTTGTTGGGTATTATCGTCGGTTCGTGGAAGGGTTTTCCAAAATTTCCCGCCCACTTACTCGACTCCTGCAGAAAACTCAAAAGTTTGAGTGGAATGAGTTGTGTCAGGTTAGCTTTGATGAATTGAAGAAGAGATTGACGACGGCACCGATTCTATCACTTCCACAGGGAACAGGAGAATTTATAGTTTACAGTGATGCTTCGAACCAAGGACTCGGATGCGTATTAATGCAGAATGACAAGGTGATCGCCTATGCGTCGCGACAGCTGAAACCTTATGAAGTGAATTACCCAACACATGATTTGGAGCTAGCAGCAGTAGTTTTTGCTTTGAAGATCTGGAGGCATTATGCATGCGGACTCACCGTCGATCTTTACGGATCACAAGAGTCTCAAATACATCTTCAGTCAGAAAGAGTTGAACATGCGGCAAAGGAGATGGTTAGAGCTGATTAAGGACTACGACTTGGAGATTTTGTATCATCCAGGCAAAGCGAATGTAGTGGCCGACGCACTCAGCCGCAAGCCTGTTTCTATTCAGATGCTGGAGACTCTGACCTCCCAACTTGGCCTTCAACGAGAGATTATTCGAGAAGGAATTGAAGTATGGTTACAAAGAGTCCAAGGACAACTGGGCATGATGGAAATAACTTCATCATTAACCGAAGAAATCAAATCTAGACAGGAAGATGATCCTATGATGATTCGGTTACGTGATGAAGTGATCAAGGGGAAAGCCCCCGGATTTGTAATTCATGATGATGGAGTTTTGAGATTTCAGAACCGACTCTGCGTTCCCGATGTCGATGTTCTAAAACAGGCGATTCTGAAGGAAGCTCACAGTTCGCCCTATTCTATCCACCCGGGCACCAGTAAGATGTATAAGGACTTGAAGCAGAATTTATGGTGGGGCAACATGAAGAAAGATGTAGCGGACTACATTTCGAAATGCTTGACTTGTCAGCAGGTTAAAATCGAGCATCAACGACCTGCCGTAATGTTGAAACCACTCCCGATTCCTGAATGGAAGTGGGAGGACATATCAATGGACTTTATCACTAGTATGCCGAGAACCAAGACAGGAATGAACATGATTTGGGTGATAGTTGATCGTTTAACCAAATCAGCTCATTTTCTAAGCATTAAGGACACGTGGGGACCAGAAAGGTTGGCACGAGTATTTATTTCGGAGGTAGTTCAATTGCATGGAACGCCGAAGACCATTGTTTCTGATCGAGACGGCCGTTTTGTGTCTCATTTTTGGAAAGCAGTTCATAAGGCCTTGGGGACAGAATTGAACTTGATCTGACTTATCACCCGCAGACTGACGGACAATCCGAGAGGACCATTCAAACGGTGGAAGACATGCTAAGGGCCCGTGCCTTAGATTGGTCAAACGATTGGGAAATTCATGTACCGTTGATTGAATTTACCTACAACAATAGTTGGCATGCTTCCATTAAGATGGCACCGTTTGAGGCATTATACGGGAGGAGATGTAGATCGCCCCTGTGTTGGGACGATTCATCAGACTTAATCGGGACGTAACGAGTTGATCGTATGCACTCGAGAGAAGATAGCCTTGGTTCGTGAAAGGTCTGACCGCCCGAGTCGCGTAAATCTTACGCAGACATACGTCGTTGCCCTTTGGAGTTCAGTACTGGAGACCACGTACTTTTAAAGGTTTCTCCTACTCGGGGAATTTTCCGTTTTGGAAGAAGGGGAAAACTGAGTCCGAGATATATCGGACCGTTCGAGATCCTTGAGAGAGTTGGAGAGTTGGCATACAGATTGGCATTACCGCCGTCATTGAGCCATGTTCATAACGTGTTCCACGTATCCCAATTACGGATGTATATACCAGATCCTAGTCATGTCATTGATTTCGGCGAGATCGAATTCGCTCAAGATGGCACGTTTGAAGAGAAACCGATCAGGATACTCGGGAGTCGATTTAAACAGTTGAGAAACAAACCGATCGCATTGGTCAAGGTTCAGTGGTCGCGCCACGGAGTGGAAGAATCCACTTGGGAAACAGAAGAAATTATGAAGTCCATATATCCAGGATTATTTTCCTCTTGAGTTTCGGGATGAAACTCCTTTTTAGTAGGAGAGTATGTAATATCCGGATTAATTACCGAGTATTTCACCTGTATTTGAACCCTGTATTAGTTGGAATTGTGATATCAATAAGTGGAATATGGTATTTACCGTATTTGTATTTTCGTGCATGAGTATGGCAGCATATTACTTGTCCCATACAAATACTCAATAATACAAATTATTGAGTATGGCTGCATATTATAAGTAAAGTAATCAATTATGGAGTTGGGTGGAGGCCATCACATGGTCCTGGACAGTTTTTTATTATTAAGCCTGGACAGCTTTGGAATCTAGCGTAGGAAATTTTGAGCACAGGGGTCCAGAAACATTTTATAAAGGACAACACCTCATTTCATTTGGTTTTCATCTTCCTTCACCTGTTCTTAGTTCCCTGAAAGTCCAGAGGGTTTTCCCTACTCTTAAACACATTTAGACCACCCCTTTTGTGAACTTTGAAGATTGGGTGTCACTGGTGATTGATCATTGAAGTGGAGAAACATCTTGATCTGGCAAGCGAGCAACCGGAGTTGGATTCTACTTATTACCTCGGTGTTTTCTTCATCTTAAGGTATGTTAATACTAATTCCTACTTGGAT